>CM062820.1:1346554728-1347031575 GCA_031772625.1 Pinus tabuliformis
GAGTCTGATCCCAGGTCAATTGGTCCACCGCCTACAAATCCCATAACTGTGATCTTCTCATCATCCTCTGATTCATATTCTTGGTCTTGTTGCAAGGTTGCAATTGTATTTTTCTTCTATTTTCCGTTGTTCCTCTTAGGTCTCAATTCTAGATGCAGTTTCCAACAATTCTCCTCATATACCCTTCTTTCTCACAATGGGTACATGAGGGCCTTGTTTCTCTTCTCTTGATTGTTGCTGCCCTCTTTGGGTGGTCATCTTGCTCATGCTTCTCCCTACTTTCAAGATGTAAAACTTTCACACTAGCTTCATCAAGAGACTTAGGTTCAAATAATAACAATGAATGACACAAATAACTATGCAAATAGCCAATATATTTCATCAATGTCTCAGAAGTTTCTAGTGGAACATTCAATGCTAATGCTTGTTTTCTAAACTCCTCTGTAAAATTTTGAACAATTTGACCTTTACTTTGTTTCAAATGTTTCCATTCCATCATGGCCTTCTGTCTGTAACCCAATGGGTAAAATTGTCTTGTTAAAGTAGAAATGAACTCAAAACAAGATGAAAGAAGTTTATGACTACTCTTACCACCTTGTTGTAGCTTGCCTTCCCACCAAATGAGAGTGGTGCCACTCAATCGAAGGGATGCTAGCTGGATCTTGGCTTCATCCTCTTTGATTTTTTGTATGCGATAATACACTTCAACCTGTCTTATCCATTTATTTAGCGTTTTTGCGTTAGATTCTCCACTAAATACAGGTAAATCAAATTTGACATCCAACTTGAAAAAGGGCTTTTTAGATGCATTCCTCTGATCCCTGTTAGAATGATGAGAAGAGGAAGAAAAATAACTTTCACTGGAGAAAGGGGAGGGAGGAAACTCTCTTCCTCCACTCATCTAAATTTAAGCAGGAACACAACAAATTACAGATATAACCATAAATATAGAGATGCAATAGAAATAACACTTCATTTCATTAATATCAAATACTGAAATATGCTTATAAACAAAATGGAAATAAGACTATTTCGAGTGATGGTATCTTATCTCTGAGAAGATATGTGGCGGTGTTGTGCTATTCAACAACCCCCCATTTATTAATAGTAGTAGTTAATATTACATTAATAAATGGGGACCCTTTAAAAAATCCATCCAAAAATAAACTTAGCATTTAGGCATTTATTTTATTTTTGGAATAAAGCAAGATATCAATCAAACCCCCTTTTCAAAAGAATTACTAAATGCTTGCCTTCCCACATATCACATGATTAAGCATCATCAAAAAACCTTGCTAACCTACCAAATCTAGTAAAAAACGATTAAAAGAGGACTCTATGGTTTATACCTCTAAACTATCATATTTTTGACATAAACTAGGTCCTTAAGCTTTCCTCTTCAAAACCAAGTCTCACATCGCATATCGATATTTATGAAGAGCTCGCCTTAAAAGGTTATCTCAAAACAAGTGAAATGAAAAATTGTGATGGCATCATAACCTTTATCGCATCGCATTTCGAGCATTCAAAAGAACACTGCAAATCTATCATCGGTTGATATTACGAAATGCGATCAAGACCTAGACCCACTCCTTCAATACATTACAAACAAATTTTTAGGTCCGCCACTTATTAAAAATGGTTTTTACATAGAAAAACTTGACAAGTAGATATGTTTTGAGACAATAAATGAGCAACTTGCATCTTGCATCTCGCAAAAATGTAAGGGATGGTAACAAAAAAGAAAAGGTATAATGCGATATTGTGAACTATGATATTACTTCGCAAATCGCAAAATCACCATTATCACAATTCAAAGGTTCGCCACCCTAGAAGCTTTCTTCCCAATTTACGATGCAAACATTTATGAGCATTAAAGCTAAGGGATAACGAAACATTAGTGGGCATTTAGTAAGAGTTAACAGCATTTATGTGTGAAAAGCCATTTAACGTGATGTGATATCTTCTTATGTGCATTCGAATAAAACTCCTTTTATCACCTTTATAAGTTATCCACATTATTTCATTTCACGTTCATTATCATCTTTGTGTATCCGATAGTTGTTGTTCTTCACTTTTAGGGAAAATCCATAGAGAAAATCGTTGGGAGCTATGGTGAAGAAAGGCAAGGCAGTAGTCTCTGAGAAGCCAGAAATGATTCCTCTGTTTACGGATACTACAAGCAGCAAAGAGGGAAGAACCTCTACGTGGGAGGCCATGTATAATATACTGGAGGAAGAGAAACCAAGGATTCTAGAAACGAAGATTACAGTTGACAGACCTGATTCCTCAGACGCCTCCATGTTTGAGAAAGCATGCTCATTTTTGCATCGCATAGCTACGCATCTGAAGATAATCCCTTACACAAACATGGTTAAATGGGTTATTGATTAAGCCAACATCTCAGACAGAGAATTCAAGACAAGAAGCCAAGAGGTTATGGGATCTTTTACGCCAGATAAACTGCGCTCATGTACCACCTACCAGAGACACAAGTCATCTACAACAAATAGTTCGTCGAGAAGTTTGCCAAATAAAACAAGGACCCAGCAGACTGCACTCGGACCTGGTCAAATAATGAGGGCAAAATCAAGAAAGACAAGAACGATATGTACTCTACTGCATATATTTGTCCCCCTCATAGTTTTGTAGCAGCCATGCTATGTAGACTATTTGGCAAACCTGATAGTACTAAATTCTCCCCAGAATAGCTGCCATTAATAAATGCAGCTGTAAACGCAAATATAATGAATTGGGCACAAATTTTGTCTGATAATTTAGCAAAAACAATAATGGAGTATAGAAGGAAAAGAAGTGTTGCTTCGAGGGTTTACCCTCCATTTTTTACGAGTGCTTATGTAATGGATGCAATTTGTTTTGGTTTGAAATTTCCTGTCATGGGATGGAAGTGGACTATCCAAAATCCACTTCCCATTCACATATACCATAAAGACATGTGGGAATCTCACTTTCAACCACATTTTTTCAAAATTTGTCATGGATTTATGCTCCCTATCCACAAAAGGCTTTATAACCGAGATGCCCCCAGGTTTTCCAAAGAAGCCAAGGTTGATATCCTCCCAGTCGCCAGATGGTTTGGAGAGGAGACATTTACGTATATCAGGGTATTTGGTAGCATTACCTCCCACCATGTCCTCCCATACTATGTTCCGGACAAATTGATGGCTAGAGAGGTAACCTATCAAACAGCTAGTGAGGGAGGGATGAGCAAAACATTAAAGGAAGCAAAAAAGGCCAATTGGCTTACATTCTCTTTATAGTGTGGAGCATTTGCATTGCACGACCTGGGCCACGCATTTAAAGAAGTAGAGATTATGTTATCTCTGCAATTACCTAAATTCCCTGGAAGGCAATGTGATCCATTCGACACTGTCAAAGACTTTACCACCATGGTGAAAATAAAAGTATGCAGTAATGAAGAAGATGCATTTGATGAGATATTTTTGCAGAAAAACACCTTCACAAAGGTGAAGCATATGGCAAAATTACTTTTTGACCATGAATATCTTGAAACCTTTTATGAGTACAGAGAAAGGAGGCTAACAAAGGTCCCATTGGACCAATTATTGATTGAACCAATAAGGGAGCCTACTCCCAGTGTAATTCTAGAAGGAGATTCCAAAGGAAATTCTAAAACTGATTCTGGAGTAGAATCCCAAGAGAAATCTACTAGGGAATCAGAGAAGTCATCACAAAATGGGAAAAGCAGAAGTAGGGAGTCAGAAAAAGATACAGCCCAATCTACAGAAAAGACAACTGAGCAAACTTCAGCTAGCAAATAGGCTGAGATCCATTCCACCTCCACACAGCCAATAAAACCCCTGGTGATCGATTTAGAGGAAGAATGGGACAACTTTAATAAAAGGCTCAATACAGAGGAACAAACGACAGAGTTGCAAACTCCACAATAGAAAACAACTCAAGAAATTACAGCAGAGGAGACTGTAAATACTCAAGAGGTAGAGCACATCCCTGTTACTCCCACCTCTGAAATAGTTTTGAGAATTGAGGAGATTCCCCCTCTAGATGTGTTTTATAGCCCACAACACAAAGCTGTTGTTAAAAGACAAAGGAAGAAAAGGAAATTGGATTCTACAACTGTTACTACCCCCGATAATGAACCATGGATGTTGTCTGGAAAGACTCACCCATCAACCTGTCCGCCAACCTTACTAGACTGTCACAGTTTGCAGGTGAGTATGCTACAATGACCATCAACAAAGTAACAGAGGTGCAGATGTTGCTTAAATAAAAAGAAGATAAAATTTTGTCACTTGAACAACAATTACAACAAGCAAAATCTGATCAACAAGCAGAGATACGGTTAGCTAAGCTTCAACAAGTGTTGGAGCAAATGAAAATAAAACATCAAACCAGCTTAGCAGAGAAGGAAGCACAAATACAAGGAATAAATTATCTACATAAAGATTATCCAAAAATTGATTAGTTTATTACTTAAGCGCTCGGCCTTAACTCTCAGCTGATGCACCAAAAAGAACGGTTATGCCATAAGATTTCACAATGGAATTCTTATTGCGAAATAAGCGAAAAATTGACAAATAAAGTCATGGAAATGAGACTTGAATATGATGAAACCTTGAAAAAAGTCTCTGATTTCGTCACCTAGCAGAATTCAAAAGATGGGAGAACAACTGACTTGCCTAAACTGGAGGAGTCACACAAAGAAATCTTATTTGCAAACTCAGATTCTTGGCTTAGAGAGGCAGAAAAGGAAATAGCAGATGCGGTAGCAACAACAAATAGTGTTATTGAAAATATTAATTAAAATTTACATAGTGCCAACCTTGTGGCAAAATCCATTCCAGGTTTTCTTCCTAATGTAAAACAACTTGAACTACAGTGGAGACAGGCAACAGAAGAAAAAGCAGAAGCAATTAGGCAAACGACCAGGTTAAACTGGGAAGCATATTGGTGACATTTAGTGAAACCTCACAGCTAGTGGATGACCCTACGATGCCTACCCACTTCTACAGAGAAAATGGTGCCAGCACTAACCGACGTCATGTTCACTAGGCAATTGAAAGCTAAAATCGACCAACCGACATAGCTCAAGCCCATGATGGACATTTGCAATCTAAAGAATCAAATGCAGAATAGTTAGTCACCATGGTCATTTCTATTTTGGTTTTATTTTTCATAATTTGAGGAAGGTCGTTTAAACCTCTTCAAATATTTTTGTAATAATCTATTTTTAGTTTTATAGTTTAGTATTTAAACTCCTCTCATGCATTTAGAGAGGGATCCATAAATTTTATCAGAAACAATATTCAAACCACACACTTCTGTCCCTTTGAGGAAGCTCTGGTGAAATTAATGAAACAAGATTTATTTTTACCTTATCTGGCATCTTCTACTGAAATTGCACTTTTGTACTCTTAGATGGTGTTGGATGGATTGAAAGTATATCAATATTGCTAAAGCACATGAGTAGGATGTATTATAAATGGTACTTTTATCTCGTAATTCTATTTACTTATGTATCAAGCAATAATTTCTCTTCAAGTTGTTTATGTATGAAAGTTTGAATCTTGGTTAGCATTATTGAACTTTGTATGATGATGATCTATATTTTATGTTGAATACATGAATAATTCTTATGCGATATATATTTCATAATCGTTTCGGCTAACTTTTTATATGAAACAATTATTGTTAAACATTTTCATTTCTCATTGCAATTGAATCATATTTATTACCAATTGCTTTTAGACATTATTGTAGATCACATACTTCAATTTATTCCCGGGTATAGTCATAATTAGATAGTGTTTAAATTAGGATAAAATGCATGTGATTATTAGTTTAGATTAGATTACTTTTAGATTAAAAAATACTCCAAAATATCACATATCACCCCATTAGCACTATCATAAAATAGATTGGGAAACTAGTCCCATTATCCCCAGTCGGAGCCACTACTCCAAACAAAAAAGGAACTGCCAACCAAGGTCCGGACCGGGTGGTTTTCCCTCATGTTGAAGCAATGATTTTCGAGACTTAAAAAATTTGGCGCAAGAAGGAGGGCTTGACTATGAATGGCAAGTAAATCCAAATTAATAGGCCATTCTAAGAGTAAAACTCCCTCAACATCACCTTCAACTTCTTGAAAGCATTCCAAATCCCCTAATCCTAAGCGAGAAGTTGCAAAGAAAATTATAGAACCCACTACTGAAATCCCAAACAAGCCAGATCATTCTTCTTCTACCGAAGCCCCTAAAGTCCAATCTTTGATTCATAAATTACAGAGGATTTCGTTATCTCAAGAAGAATCAGAGTTATCCCAAGATAGTGTTATCTCCCAGTTTACCCCATCTCAACGGTTAACTAGAGCACATAGTGAAAAGATTGGAATCCCTCTATTTGAATTCCCTTTGCCAAGCTGTAAGAAAGCTAAGAAAACACCATCCGAATCTCACAACGAGGTTCTTTCATTGACACAATCTTCATCTTCATTCATTCCATCTATACCATCACAAGATCAATCATCCGCCTTGCCACTCTAGATCATGATTCACACATGTACATGAACTACATCTTCCTCTAACCCTTCTCCTACTCACATACCGGCAATGGCACAGAATCCTCCAAGGCCATGGACAAACCCAAGAGCTATTAGGATGGTTGGGCCTTTACATCAATTTCCAGCTCGTCCAGAGAAATGGCTACCCAAATTCAATCCTGATAATGGCCTACTAGCTGAGGAACATATAAACAATTTCATGTTTTCCATTAACTTGAATGAAGTAGTGGAAGAAGATGCAGTTGTAAGATTATTTCCATATACTTTACATGGAGCAACAAGATCATGGTACTTTTCATTACCATTAGGTTCTATTAATAGTGGGGATGCTTTCCAGAACAATTTTTAACTAAATTTGGGGATAATAGATCCACAACTACCCTAATCAATGATCTCTCCAATTTGAAAGCCGAACCGAAAGAATCCATTAAGTACTTCAACTCTCGCTTCAATAAATTATTGAATAAGGTACCAACGACATCTAAGCCTAGCGATGAGGTCCAAAATGAGTGGTATATTTCTGTTCTACCTTCAAACACAACTATCTTCGTTGATAGAGCTTCCAAACCAACTTTAGCAGAAAATATGAAAGAGGCAATAACTGTAGAAAAGAAAAAAGCATTAGCAGAACGAAAATCTAAGAAAGTGACTTTTAGGGATGACTCCAAGAAGAAACCACCAAAATATCCTTTTGATCTTGAAGGGTTACAGAAAGTCCTTAAGACCATGTCTAATGAAATGGTTGATATCAAAAAATAGGTAGCAGAGACTTCCTCTAAGAAATCTTTTAGACCATTTAAAAGGAATTCCCCTGTTGATCCTAAACCTCCAAATGTTATATCAAATGTCGAATCAGATGGAGAGGAGGATGAAGTTTCAACAAACGAAGAAAAAACGGACGATGAAGAAGTGGTAGAGTTACAAGGAATGTGGGATTTTATCCTTCCCAATGAGGAAACTCAAGAAGCATTCCCTGTCGCTACCCAAAGTAAAAACCCTGTTGATTTGTCACAAACAAATTCAAAGTAAAAGGCTTCAATGCCACCTCCCAGGGACAAAACAACATGTAAGAAATCTTCACCAAAATCCATTCAAACTACTCCTACTCAATTGGATTTTTCACCTTCACCTAAAAATCTGATAGTTTTTGATGAAATGGAATATAATATTGTTGATGATATGAAGAAAACTAGGGCAAACATCACCTTTCATGAGCTTAGAAAATTGAAGCATCAGTAGAAGCTACTCCTTAAAGAACTCAAAGCAGTACCTATTGCACCACTTCCCACTGTCGTGATCTCACAAGCCGCCCAAGAAATGGGAAGACCCCCTAGCACCTCTTTAAATAAGATTGATCCAACTGACATCGCTCTAATTGGAGGAAGATCTAAATCTCATACTCCTCCATTTCTCGTTACTTTTGAAGTCTTTAATAAGAATTTACACAACTATTTTGTTGATTCAGGAGCTTCATCTAACATATTACCTAGAACAGTTTGTGCAAAGTTGAATGTTCAACCTCATAAATCTGTGTACGTATAGTACAGTTAGATCGATCTCAAGTCGAAGTTGTTGGGGAACTTAACCAAGTAACCATCAGACTTCCATCAAACCCTAAAGTTTGTCAAGTCATTAACATACTTGTAGCTGATATTCCTCAGTTCTATGGCTTGATAATTAGTAGAGGCTGGTCAAAAAAACTTCATGGTTATTTTGCAACTGACTGGTCTCACATGCGACTTCCCTATAATGGTAAGCCAAATCAAATAAGGGTTTATGTTAGTCCCTACAATACTAGTGATTACCCCATTACTATTATAGTTGTATCCCTTATTAATATTGTTGTGCCCCTGTTGTCCACATATTGTTATTACTGTGCCCCATAGAATCCCTCTATTGTTATTTTTGTGCCTTTATATTATTATTATTAGGTCGGCTGGGTTATATTGTGACTCCTTAGACTCCTATATATAGAAAGGAGGTTTTGTCATTTGAATCATAAAAGAATTATTCATTTGTGTAATGTAAAGGAGGTTTCCCCCTCGAAGAGGCTGAATTCTAAGGCGTTGATCTATCTTTCTATCTTTTTGTGAGCTAGTTTCATAACATTTGGTATTAGAGCTTTGGATTCTAGGGTTTCACTGCTCCAAATAGGTCATCGTGGAATTTTCACTATAACTTTTTTTTCTGCGACGTTTCAGAAGCGGAAAAAAAAACCCATTTGAGACAAAATCGCACTGAACCTCGGGTCCGAATTTCAGAGCTTTTCGCACTATATTTGCAGAGATATGATCTGAGGAAGTTGGTCTTTTTGCAGACTCCTGAATTACATTCCAAAGAGGTGACCTTGGGAAAATCATCATAACTTTCTCTCTGAGCATCGGATTGAAATTTCGTAAGAATGTACAGAATAGGACGGACTGTAGTTTCTTGTATGTATTTTTCAGAGCCAAAGGTCGAAACAAGAACACATGGCATGTCGTACAAGTTCACTCTACTGAACTAGTCTATAATTAGGTCACTGTGGGAGATTTGGTATAACTCTTCCTTGGAGAATCCAGTTTGGATCAGACTGGTGGCATTGGAAAGAGGGCACAGAGGGCTATTGCAGGTCACAATTTTAGAACTGGATGATCTGAAATTATTGCGATACATCAGAGGCAATATCGAGCTCCTACAAAGTGAGAAAAGGTGTGTAGATTTTTTTTAAATTTTTGCTTAAGCTTGGTTTGAAAAATTATTTTGAAGGAATTCAAAGGGCATAGTAGAGCATTATTATCGGTAACTGATGCCCCGAGGAAAGAAAATGCAAACACCTAGTAAGCAATCTAAAGGCTCTAGCATGACTCATGAAGAAGAGGAAGAAATACTACATGATATATCAAAATTACAAGACCAAGTGCAACAAATGTCACTCTCACAAAAGCTAACAAAAGCTAAGATAAATGGGGTGGAATCTAAGATAAATGGCGTGGAAGCTAAGATGAATGGCATGGAAGCTAAGATGGACGATTTGAAGATAGACATGGCAGATTTGAAGACAGACATGGCAGATTTGAAGACAGATTTGACAAATTTTCTACAAGAAATACTTACTAATGGTGAAAGGGTAGTAAAGGAAACTCATGATGCAAACAAAAGAAATCTTAATCATGATTTCATAGACTCTAATGTTGGATCGAAGACCCACCATATTCCAAAAATCGATATGAGGAAGTTTGATGGCAAGGATCCCACAACATGGATATTACAGATGGATCAATTTTTCGATCTCAATAATGTGAAAAACACACAAAAGGTACGTATTGCAACTTTATATTTGGAACCAAATCAGTTTGTATGGTATCAATGGCTTTTCTCTCGTAAACAAATTATCACTTGGGCAAATTTTACGGAAGAATTGACAGCACATTATGAGGATACAAAAAGCAACATGTTTTCTAGCCAATTGATAAGTCTAAAACAAAAGGGTTCAATAATGGAGCACATTGAGGAGTTCCAAAAATTGAACATAAGGGTAAAAAATATTCCAGAGGAGCATAGGATTGATGTGTTCATAGGGACTTTAAAGGATAATATCCAACATGATGTTCGCCTTTGGGAACCTAATTTATTAGAGAAGGCATTCAGGTTAGCAAGAAAATGGAAAGAAAAATTATGGCAACCAGGAAGCATACCACTCACAACTATAAAGATGGAAGTGTTGTTGCCCATAGTCTTCCACAACCTATAAGGTTTACACCACAAAAATTAGAAGAAAAAAGAGCAAAAGGGCTTTGTTACAGTTGTGATAGAAAATACACTAAAGGTCATAAGTGTGCTGAGAAGAAATTTTCTACATAGATTGTGAAGAGGAAGAAGAAAAGGAGCAAGAAAGGTCAAAAGAAGAGGATATACTCCAGAAACAAAGCCTAGATAAAGAAGAAATGAATCTGACCATATCTTGTAATGCATTGGCGGGAATTACCACTCCTCAAACCATCAAGATAGAAGGACAAATCAAGAAGAAAAAGGTAATAGTGTTGATTGATTCAGGAAGTACCCACAATTTTATTCATTGTAAGGTAGCAAAAGAGTTGAATTGCTTCCTATATCCAACACCAGAGTGTCAAGTGATGGTTGCAAATGGAGGAACAATAAATTGCTCTGGAAAGTGCCATAATATCAAGCTATCCATGGGAGAATATGTATTGACTAACCCAATTCTTTCCATTCCAATGGGAGGTGCTAATGTTGTACTAGGAGTCCAATGGCTACAATCCTTGGGTACAATAGCTTTTAATTTTCAAGAACTTTTCATGAAATTTTCTGCTGAAGGAAAGGAAGTTCAATTAAGGGGTATTACAAGGAAACCGGGAAAGATAATCAGCTCTAACGATATGACAAAGCTTCTAAAAAAGGAACAAAGAGGTGTAATTGCACAATTATGTTCACTAGATGTTTCCACATCAAAATCATCTATTTCTCCAGATCTCCAAAAAATCTTGGACAATCATTCCCAGGTATTTGAGACTCCCAAACGTCTCCCACCTACTCATGATCATGATCATGCTATTCATCTGATTCCAGGAAGTGTTCCTCCAAATATCAGGCTGTACAGATATCCCTATGGCCAAAAGAGTGAAATTGAACTTATGGTGGTAGAAATGCTAGAGGCTGGTATAATTCAACCTAGTCAAAGTTCTTTCTCTACTCTAGTAGTATTGGTGCACAAGAAGGATGGATCATGGTGCATGTGTCCGGATTATAGGGAGCTCAACAAGCTCACTATTAAAGATAAGTTTCCCATTCCTGTCATTGATGAATTACTGGATGAATTGTATGGATCAATTTACTTCACCAAGTTGGATCTTCATTCAGGATATCATCAAATCATAATGAAGACTGAAGACATTCTGAAAACAACATTTAGAACTCATGAGGGTCATTATGAATTTTTGGTCATGCCTTTTGGCCTTACCAATGCACCTTCTAAATTTCAAGGTTTGATGAATTCCATTTTCAAACCCTTCCTTAGAAAATTTGTGTTAGTATTTTTTGATGATATACTAATCTACAGCAAGTCTTCGAAGGATCATGTTGAACATGTTGATAGGGTGCTACAACTATTGGAGGAGAAACAATTATATGCAAAAAGATACAAATGTTTCTTTGGAGTACAAGAGGTGGAATATCTGGGTCATATTGTATCTCATGAAGGAGTTAAGGTAGACCCTAGCAAAATTAAAGCCATTAAGGAATGGAAAATTCCCACATCCATAAAGCATCTGCGAGGATTTCTCGGGTTGACAGGGTATTATCACAAGTTTGTTAAGAATTATGGGAGAATAGCAGCACCTATAACAACATTATTGAAGAAAGATGCATTTTCATGGACTCCAGAAGCAATAAAGGCCTTCGAACATCTTAAAGAGGCAATGTGCCAAGCACCGGTCTTAGCTACACCGGACTTCACAAAAACCTTTATTGTGGAATGTGATGCTTCAGGAAATGGAATTGGTTCTGTTTTAATGCAAGATGAAATACCCATTGCTTTTGAAAGTCGTCCAATCAAGGGAAAGTTTTTACACAAAGCTATTTATGAGAAGGAAATGTTGGCAATACTACATGCACTTAAGAAATGGCGACCCAACCTAATGGGAAGACACTTCAAGGTAAAAACGGATCATGATAGCCTTAAATACTTTTTAGAACAAATATTATCCTCTGAAGAGCAACAAAAGTGGGTCACAAAGATTTGGGTTGTGACTTTGAAATCATATACAAGAAAGGGAAGCAAAATGTGGTGGCATATGCACTCTCAAGAAAGTATGAGGATGTGGAAGCATTGTTGTGCGCCATTTCTATTATCCAACCAGATTGGATAAACGAAGCAAGGGAGGAATGGAAGAATAATGAAGAAGTGTGGGCACTTATTCGAAAGTTACAACAAGATTCCAATACGTCTGATACATTTAGCTGGAAAAATGATTCGTATGGTACAAAGATCGCTTATACCGCTGTAAGAATTCCAAACTCAAACAAAAGATTCTTATGGAATTGCACACTTTTCCCTTAGGAGGGCACTCAAGATTTTTAAAAACTTACCACAGGGTTAAGAAGGAATTTTTTTGGGATGGCCTTAAATCGGATATTCAAAAGTTTGTGGCAGAATGTTTGGTTTGCCAACAAAATAAAGTTGAAACAATTAAGACCCTGGGTCTATTACAACCTTTATCCATTCCAAGCCAACGTTGGGAGGAGGTTTCAATGGATTTTATCACAGGTTTATCCAAGTCTGAGGGAAAGAGTGTCATCATGGTGGTCATTGACAGACTTACCAAATATGCACACTTTTGTGCATTATCACATCCATTTAAAGCCAGTACAGTTTCTACTGCATTTATGGAAACAATTCAAAAGCTACATGGAAATCCAAAGATTATTGTAAGTGACAGAGACCCCATTTTCACTGGAAATTTTTGGACAGAATTATTTCCTTGTCTCGGAACTCAGTTAGCTCATAGCTCTTCTTATCATCCTCAATCTAATGGGAAAACTGAGATAGTAAACAAATGTTTGGAAGGATATCTTCGTTGCTTTGTATCTGATAAACATAAACAATTGGCCAAATGGTTGCCTCTGTTTGAATGGTGGTACAACACTTCCTTCCATACAGCAACAAAAATGACCCCATTTATGGCACTTTATGGATATCAACCACCATCCATCACATCATATTTAAGAGAAAATTCTAGGGTTCAAGCAGTGGAACATCACATCGAGCATCAACAACAAGTCCTCCAACTCTTAAAGGATAATCTCGTGTTGGTGCAGAATAGAATGAAACAATAGGCACATCAATATCGCAGTGAAAGAAGTTTTGATGTAGGTGATTGGGTATTCCTACGGCTACAACCATATAAACAAATGTCCCTTAAGCAAGCTAAGAAGGATAATAAATTATCACCAAAGTATTATGGTCCGTACAAGGTGTTGCAAAAGATTGGTACTATGGCATACAAATTGGAGCTTCCTACAACTTCTCGAGTCCACCCAGTTTTCCATGTTTCATATTTAAAGAAGGTTATAGGCGAAAAGCTCCCAGTTCAAACAATATTGCTAGAACTTGACGAGGAAGGAAAAATTATATTGGAACCGGAAGTAGTCATAGAAACAAGAACTCGATAGCTACGAAATCGATCAATTTCGGAGTATCTCATCAAGTGGAAGAACTTATCCGCTGAGGATTCCACATGGGAGGATGAGAATTTTATACAGAAGCATCCAGAACTACTCAAGCGTTGAGGACAACACTTTTTTGAAGGAAAGGGGCATGTTAGGTCCCTACAATACTAGTGATTACCCCATTACTATTGTATTTTTATCCCTTATTAATATTGTTGTGCCCCTATTGTCCCCATATTGTTATTATTGTGCCCCATAGAATCCCTCTATTGTTATTTTTGTGCTTTTATATTATTATTATTAGGTCGGCTGGGTTATATTGTGACTCCTTAGACTTCTATATATAGAAAGGAGGTTTTGTCATTTGAATAATCAAAGAATCATTCATTTTTGTAATGTAAAGGAGGTTTCCCCTTGAAGAGGCTGAATTCTAAGGCGTTGATCTATCTTTTCTATCTTTTTGTGCGCTGGTTTCATAACAGTTGATCGCGAGAAACATCAAAAGTACATAGTAATAGAACTATAAGGAGAAAATGAACCAGTCGCATATAGTAACAATATCATCGGAAACTACTTAGTAGAATCATTTCTAGGGAATTTCAACGCTCACACTTCACCTTTTTTAGAAAAATCTGTTGTATCTCAAGTCAAAATTTTTTCCCAAATTGACACTTCTAAATGTGTAAACTTTGTAGATAAACCTGTAGTTAGATTTTTATTTTGGAAATTATTTTTTGACGGATCTAAATCCAATGATGGAGCAGAAGCAGGATGCATATTAGTTAGCTTAGAGGGAGAAAATACTATGCTAGCATGCAGATTTGAATTTGATTGCACAAATAACACTGTTGAATATGAAGCACTAGTTCAAGGTTTTCATAAGGCAATTGGCCTTAATATCTAACACCTCCAAGTATTTGGAGATTCAGAAATTATAATAAAATAGGTGAGAAATACTATACATTGTTTGTCAGGACAGTTGAAACACTATCAGTCGTTAGTCCAAGACCTAACCTTTCACTTTACAATGTTTAATATTTCCCCTATTCCTAGACTCCAAAATGCTAGTGCTGATCTTCTAGCTAATGTTGCTTCCAAGCTTATTCCACCAGAGGATTATAGCCCTGATTGATTTTCCATTGAATTAATTTTTAGGCCTTCTATTCCCGATAATATCACCAACTGGAGAGTCTTTAATAACGATCCAGATATCATAAGCTTCCTGACTTCAGAAGGCTCTTATGATGACCAGATAGTTGATGAAGACCAGCATGATAACCAAATTAAACAAGAAACGGTCAATAACACTATACCAAAATCTATAGTTAAGTTGGAAGATTTATATGACCTCAAAGACAGATTTAAACGATCCACCAATTCAAAACTTCAGATTTCAACTCTGAGGTTTGAATTGATTAATCTTGGGACTCACCTAAAGCCTCAAAATATTAATCTAGGTCTTGGACTTACGTCAGACAAAAAATCAGCCTTATAGGTTTGTTGAATAGGTACAAGAATGTCTTCACGTGGAACTATGAAGATCTTAAGACATATGAAACCTCTATTATTCAACATACTATTCCCATGACATCTGATGAAAGACCTATTCAACGGAAATTAAGGAAGATCCATCCTAATTTATAAAGTCATATTAAATCTAAATTGACTAAACTGCTAAAAGCCAAAATTATTTTTCCTATCAGACATTCCTGGTGGGTCTCCAATCTTGTCCCAGTCAAAAAACAAATGGCGATATTCAGATATGTATAGACTTCCGCAACCTCAATAAATCTTACCAAAAGGACAATTTCTCATTGCCCCCTATGGAATAGATATTGCAATCAGTTGCAGGCTTAGAACTAATGTCTTTCCTGGATGGATTCTCAGGTTATAATCAGATCTTAGTACATCTAGATGACGAGCTGAAAACTACATTCAAGACAAAATGGGGCACTTATGCTTATCATAATAAGCCATTTGAACTGATTAATGCCGGTGCCATTTTCGAGAGAGCCATGGACATAGCCTTCAAAGGTTTAGTAAGCAAATCAATAGTAATCTACTTAGATGATATAACTGTATATTCCAGAAAGCGCAGTAATCATCTAAGGGATTTAAAGCAAATCTTTGAACGTTGCTAAAGGTATGGGATTTCTCTTAATCCTAAGAAGTATTTTTTCGTGTTAAGTGAAGGAAAGCTCCTTGGATTCATTATGTCCAAAGCAAGGATTCATATTGACCCTGACAGAATTAGAGAAATCTTTGAAATACCTTTACCACATAACAAAAAATCAATGCAATCTTTCCTAGGTCAAATAAATTTTGTTAAAAGATTTTTCCCTGACTTCTCAAGAATTATTTTACCTCTTCAATCCATGATAAAGAAAAATTCTCTGTTTAAATGGGGACACTCGAAACATGAAGCTTTTAACTTGATAAAACAAGCAATCATAAACGCCCCATCTTTAGCAACGCCGAATTTTTCAAATCATTTCATTTTATATACTTTCGCTTCCGAGAAATCATATGCAGCCATATTGACACAAGTAAATCAAGAAAAAGCTGAAGCCCCAATCTCTTTCTTTAGCTACAATATGTAGGGAGCTAAATTGAATTACTCAGACATTGAAAAACAAGCCTTCGCTGTTTTCAAATCAATAAAACACTTCAAACCTTTTCTCCTCAAAACCCAGACCAAAGTAATAGTACCATTCTCAGCAGTAAGAAATCTATTAATACAAAGGGATGTAGGTGAGAAGAGAGCAAATTGGATTACAACTCTACAAGAATATGACATCGAAATCAGACCAGCAAAAATTGTAAAAGGTCAAGGTTTTTGCAGGATGTTGGCAGGAGCATCAAATCTATTAGCATTATAACATTCAAGTGATGATGTACAAGTCTATGAGGTAATCCTTAATGACACTGAGTCTAGATATGTTGATATCATATTTTACTTGAGAAATGGATATGCCCTAACCCAATTAAATTTCACAAAGAAAAGGGCCTTGAGATTAAAAGATAGACAATATCAAATTGTAAATGATGTGCCTTTTAGAATAAATTATGATTCTGTTTTACTTAGATGTCTTGAAAAATTTGAGGCAGAGAAGGTGTTGTAGGAGCTTTGTGATGGACCAGCTGGTAGTCACTTTCGAGGAGATATTACAGCACATAAAATCTTGCATGTCCGCTATTACTGGCCAACATTATTCAAAGATGCACACAGTTATGTAAGGAAATGTAAAATTTGTTAGGTAGCTGCTAGAAGATAGAGGAAACCCGCATTACCATTACATCCAGTCGAAATTGACCAACCATTCGAGCAATGGGGATTGGACATAATAGGTGAGCTCGTTCCTCATTTTTCTAAGAAACATCGATATATCCTTACAGCCACTGATTATTTCACCAAATGGGTGAAAGTAATTCCCCTCAAGGTAGCCAATTCTGAAAACATTATTGAATTCATAGATCAATTTATCATTACCAAATTTGGCCTGCCATCTGCCTTGATGTTTGATAATGCATCTTATTTTTCAGGCAATGCTATGACAGAGTTTTCTCTTAAAAGAGGTTTTAAGCTTAAGTACTCTGCTAATTATTATCCACAAGGAAATGGGTTAGCTGAATCCACAAACAAGAATCTCATTAGGATTATTAAACAAATTGTTGACCAAAGCGAGAAGAACTAGCATAAGTCTTTAATTTTTTCTCTATGGGTAGATCGAATAACTTAGAGAGCCTCCATTGGCACTTCTCCTTTTAAATTGGTCTATGGGAAAGAAGTCGTCTTAGCAACAAATGTAGTTATTCCCTCTTTAACCTTAGTTCAATTCATTGAAGAAACTCCTTCCTCATCTATGCAAGTTAAACAGTGACAAATCCTTAAGCTTGAAGAGGAAAGAGAAAAGGCTAGGATCACACATGCACATCATCAGCCATTAGTCAAAGCCTCCTTTGATTCAACTATGTAAGTTCAAAATCTTTTCAACTCGGAGACCTAGTATTGAAATGGGATAAAGCCCACGAAGAGAAAGGTAAGCATACCAAGTTCCAACAAATGTGGCTTGGGCCATTTCAGATTGTGGAACAAGTAGGCCCATCAACTTTTCTATTACAAGATTTATTAGGTAAGAGAGAATCTCTACCTGTTAATGGGTAGATTTTAAAGAAATACTTTCCATAGAAGATGATTCTGTTCACTGTATATTATTGCCTTTAGTTTATTTTTCTTAGAAAGAATAATATGAGTTGAAAAACATTTTCTTTTGGCTTTACAAAGGATAGTCTCTTTTTAATTTTGACTTTTTGCTTGTGTATGTAAATATTGTTATGAAAGTAATATTCACATATGAAATATATAGTTAAGTTCTATTGCTTCAAAACTGCATGTTCTATGCCAAAATTATCTGATCTTTGATGAAACTTAGCTTTAGAAATAAATCTTTCCTTTACATCAGTCAAGAAAAGTATCAGTAACAAAGCAAAGTTTCTCTACAGAAAAGCATCTTTAAAACTCTACAATTTTCGTCCGAAAGCTCTTAAGGAGCCAATGATTCTCCCCACCTAATCAACTTTCATTTTTAGAGTGTAATTCTAAAATATGCTTAAACTTAAAGGATAAGAGGTCTCATGAAGAGCCGACTTACCATGATCATAAGATTATAACTAACTGACATTACCATTACTGCATATCAAAACAGGGTAATGGCTTAAGATTATATTAATCAAAAGACAAGGGGTCTCATCAAGAGGAAACTTGTTCAGTTAAGTTACAAATCAAGTGAATGGAATTGTCAATTTTGGTCACCAAACCAAGACATTGTCCTTTAAGAGATAAAAGATGAAAATTTGAAGGAAGAATGAATTACTTCATAAAATAAAGAAAGAAATAAGTATACAAACGAGCTTATCTTTAAAATTGCATTCTGATCTAGGTGGGATACTGAATCATTGTTGGTTAAAAGGTAACCCTATCAAGGCTATGAACACCTACTGGCAGCAGAGGCTCTACCTATGACAACTGAGTATACCAAAAATTGATCTGAGGAGAGTCTCCTTGTTTTTATCTTTAAAACCAAGTAATGATTGATGTAGACACATTAACTTTCTTACGAGAAAAGAATAATCAAAAGAATGATAGTTAAGTAGATGTTTTATTATTAATGAGCAGTGTTACTTACCTTATATTCCATGTAATTTTTATTTTTATTTTGAAAAACTATCTTTATTTTGGAAGTTTTAGAAATTTCAAAAAACTCTCAGAGATAACTGGTTCTTCCAAGTGAATCGCCAATTGTTGTGCTATTCAACAACCCCCCATTTATTAATAGTAGTAGTTAATATTACATTAATAAATGGGGACCCTTTAAAAAATCCATCCAAAAATAAACTTAGCATTTAGGCATTTCTTTTATTTTTGGAATAAAGCAAGATATCAATCAAACCCCCTTTTCAAAAGAGCTACTAAATGCTTTCCTTCCCATGTATCGCATGATTAAGCATCATCAAAAAACCTTGCTAACCCACCAAATCTAATAAAAAACAATTAAAAGAGGACTCTATGATTTATACCTTGAAACTATCATATTTTTCACATAACCTAGGTCCTCAATATTTTCTATTCAAAACCAAGTATCGCATCCAATATTGCTATTTATGAAGGGCCCGCCTTAAAAGGTTATCTCAAAACAAGTGAAATGCGAAATTACAATGGCATCATAACCTTTATCGCATCGCATTTCGAGCATTCAAAAGAACACCACAAACCTATCATCCGTTGATATTGCGAAATGTGATCAAGACCCGGACCCACTCCTTCAATACATTATGAACAAATGTTTAGGTCCGCCGCTTATTAAAAAGGGCCTTTACATAGAAAAACCTAACAAGTAGCTCTGTTTTGAGACAATAAACGAGCGGCTCGCATCTCGCATCTCGCAAAAGCACAAGGGAGGGTAAGAAAAACGAAAAGGTATAATGCGATATTATGATCTGCGATATTGCTTCGCAAAACGCAAAATTGCTATTATCGTAATTCAAAGGCTCGCCACCCTAGAAGCTTTCTTCCCAATTTACGATGCAAACATTTATGAGCATTAAAGCTAAGGGATAACGAAACATTAGTGGGCATTTAGTAAGAGTTAATTGCATTTATGTGTGAAAAGCAATTTAACGTGATGTGATATCTTCTTACATGTGTTAGAATAAAACTCCTTTTATCACCTTTAAAAGTTACCGCATTATTTCATTTCACGTTCATTATCATCTTTTTGTATCTGATAGCTGTTGTTCTTCACTTTTAAGGAAAATCCACAGAGAAAATCGTTGGGAGCTATGGTGAAGAAAGGCAAGGCAGTCGTCTCTGAGAATTCAGAAATGACTCCTCTATTTACAGATACTACATGCAGCAGAGAGGAAGGAACCTCTACGTGGGAGGCCATGTATAATATACTGGAGGAAGAGCAACCAAGGATTCTGGAAACAAAGGTTACAGTTGACGGACTTGATTCCTTAGATGACTCCATGTTTGAGAAAGCATGCTCATTTTTGCATCACATAGCTGCGCGTCCGAAGATAATCCCTTATACAGACATGGTCAAATGGGTTATTGATGAAGCCAACATCTCAAATAGAGAATTCAAGACAAGAAGCCAAGAGGTCATGGGATATTTTACGCTAGACAACCTACGGCTCATGTACCACCTACCAGAGCCACAAGTCATCTACAACAAATAGTTCGTTGAGAAGTTTTTCAAAGAAAACGAGGACCCAACAGATTGCACTAGGACCTGTTCAAATAATGAGGGCAAAATCAAGAAAGACAAGGACAGTATGTACTCTACTGCATCTATTTTTTCCCCTCATAGTTTTGCAACGGCCATGCTATGTAGAATATTTGGCAAACTCGATAGTATTAAATTCTTCCCAGAATGGCAACCGTAGATGCAACTATAATGAATTGGGCACAAATTTTGTCTAATAATTTATCAAAAACAATAATGGAGTATGGAAGGAAAAGAAGTGTTGCTTCGAGGGTTTACCCTCCATTTTTTATGAGCGCTTATGTAATGGATGCAATTTGTTTTGGTTCGAAATTTCCTGTCATGGGATGGAAGTGGACTATCCAAAATCCACTTCCCATTCACATATACCATAAAGACATGTGGGAATCTCACTTTCAACCACATTTTTTCAAAATTTGTCATGGAGTTATGCTCCCTATCCACAAAAGGCTTTATAACTGAGATGTCCCCAGGTTTTCCAAAGAAGCTGAAGTATATATCCTCCTAGTGGCTAGATGGTTTGGGGAGGAGACATTTACATATATCAGGGTATTTGGCAGCATTACCTCCCCCCATGTCCTCCCATACTATATTCCGGACAATTGATGGCTAGAGAGATAGCATATCAAATAGCTAGTGAGGGAGGGATGAGCAAAACATTAAAGGAAGAAAAAAGGCCATTTGGCCTACACTCCCTTTACAGTGTGGAGCTTTGCATTGCATGACCTGGGCCATTCATCTAAAGAAGCAGATATTATGTTATCTCTGCAATTACCTAAATTCCTTGGAAGGCAATATGACCCATTCGGCACTGTCAAAGACTTTACCACTATGGTGAAAATAAAAGTATTCAGTAATGAGGAAGATGCATTTGATGACATCTTTTTGCAGAAAAACACCTTCACAAAGGTGAAGCATATGGTACAATTACTTTTTTACCATGAAGATCTTAAAACCTTTTACGAGTACAGACAAAGAAGGCTAACAAAGGTCCCATTGGACCAATTATTGATTGAACCAATAAGGGAGCCTACTCCCAGTGTAAATCTAGAAGGAGATTCCAAAGGAAATTCTAAAACAGATTCTAGAGTAGAATCCCAAGAGAAATCTACCAGAGAATCAGAGAATTCATCACAAAATGGGAAAAGAAGAAGTAGGGAGTCATAAAAATATACAACCCAATCTACAGAAAAGGCAGTTGAGTAAACTTCAGCTAGCAAATAGGATGAGATCCATTCCACCTCCACACAGCCAATAAAACCACTGATGATCGATTTAGAGGAAGAATGGAACAACTTCAATAAAAGGCTCAATATAGAGGAACAAACGACAGAGTTGCAAACTCCACAATAGAAAACAACTCAAGAAATTAAAACAGAGGAGACTGTAAATACTCAAGAGGTAGAGCACATCCTTCTTACTCCCACCTCTGAAATAGTTTTGAGAATTGTGGAGAGTCCCCCTCTAGATTTGTTTTATAGCCCACAACACAAAGTTGTTGTTAAAAGACAAAGAAAGAAAAGTAAATTGGATTCTACAGCTGTTACTACCCCTGATAATGAACCGATGGATGTTGTGTGGAAAGACTCACCCATCGACCCTTCTGCCAACCTTACTAGACTATTACAATTTGCAAGTTCCTATGCTACAATGACCATCGACAAAGCAACAGAGGTGAAAATGTTGCTTACAAAAAAAGAAGATAAAATTTTGTTGCTTGAACAACAATTACAGCAAGAAAAATCTAACCAACAAGTAGAGATACGGTTAGCTAAGCTTCAACAAGAGTTCGAGCATACGAAAATAAAACATCAAACCAGCTTAGCAGAGAAGGAAGCACAAAATACAAGGAATAACTGATCTACATAAATATGATCCAAAAATTGATCAGTTTATTACTGAAGCGCTCAGCCTTAACTCCCTACTGACGCGCCAAAAAGAACTATTATGCCAGAAGATTTCGCAATGGAATTCTTATTGCGAAACAAGTGACAAATTGACAAATCAATTCGTGGAAATGAGACTTGAATATGATGAAATCTTGAAAAAAATCTCTGATTTCATCACCTAGCAGAATTCAAAAGATGGGAGAAAATTCGACTTGCCTAAACTAGAGGAGTCACACAAAGAAATCTTATTTACAAAATGGGATTTTCAGCTTAGAGAGGCAGAAAAGGCAACAACAGACATGGCAACAACAACAAATAGTGTTATCGAAAATATTAATGAAAATTTACATAGCACCAACCTGCTGGCCGAATCCATTCCAGGTTTTCTCCCTAATGTAAAAGAGCTTGAACTACAATGGATACAAGCAACAGAAGAAAAAGAAGCAATTAGGCAAACGACCAGGTTAAACTGGGAAGCATATTGGCGACATTTAGTGAAACCTCACAGCGATTGGATGACCCTACGATACCTAACCACTTCTACGGAGAAAATGGTTCCAGCACTGACCGACGTCATGTTCACTGGGTAGTTGAAAGCTAAAATCGGCCAACCGACACAACTCAAGCCCATGACAGAAATTTGCAATATAAATGATCAAATGCAAAACAGTTAGTCACCATGCTCAATTCTATTTTGGTTTTATTTTGCATAATTTGAGGAAATCCATTCAAACCTCCTCAACTATTTTTGTAATAATCTATTTTTAGTTTTATGGTTTAGTAATTAAACCCCTCTCACGAATTTAGAGAGGGGTTCAGAAATTTTATCAGAAACAATTTTCAAAACATGCACTTTTGTCGCTTTGAGGAAGTTTTGGTGAAATTAATGGAACATGATTTATTTTTACCTTATCTGGCATCTTCTACTAAAATTGCACTTTTGTACTCTTAGATGGTGTTGGTTGGATTGAAAGTATATCAATATTGTTGAAGCACATGAGTAGGACGTATTATAAATGGTACTTTTATCTTGTAATTCTTTTTACTTATGTATCAAGCAATAATTTCTCTTCAAGTTATTTATGTATGAAAGTTTGAATCTTGGTTAGCATTATTGCACTTCTGTATGATGATGATCTATATTTTATGCTGAATACATGAATAATTTCTTATGCGATATATCTTTCACAATCGTTTCAGCTAGCTTTTATATGAAACGATTATTGTTAAATGATTTCATTTCTCATTGAAATTGAATGATCTTTATTACCAATTGTTTTTAGACATTATTGTAGATCACATACTTCAATTTATTCTCGGGTATAGTCATAATTAGATAGTTTTTAAATTAGGATAAAATGCATGTGATTATTAGTTTAGATTA
This sequence comes from Pinus tabuliformis, assembly GCA_031772625.1. Lineage (NCBI taxonomy): Eukaryota > Viridiplantae > Streptophyta > Pinopsida > Pinales > Pinaceae > Pinus > Pinus tabuliformis. The sequence goes on from CM062820.1 coordinate 1,346,578,519, forward strand.
GATTACTTGTAGCTTAAACATTACTCCAAAATATCACATATCACCCCATCAGCACAATCATAAAATAGATTGGGAAATTGATCCCATTATCCCCAGTTGGAGCCACTACTCCAAATGGAAAAGGAGCTACCAACAAAGGTTCGGACCGGGTGGTTTTCCCCCATGTTGAAGCAACGATTTTTGAGGCTTCAATGGGCGGCTACATGCCTCTGAACTATGTTACAATGAGGTGCATAGGCCTATTTATTATTGAAAAACAATGGAAAACCCTAAATTCCAAAAAATAACCCTAGGAGATGAAGCACCAAAACTATGGGCCCCGTTTTGGGTTAATTGGTACATCAACTTTCTGGGGTCGTAACTTTGGCATAGGATCTCTGTATGACGTGCACAATACCTCGTTAAAAATATCTATCCAAGGAATATAACTTCAGGGCGGCCAACAGTAATTATAAATCCCTATTGGCCTTGTTTTCCCCAAAAAAACATTGTTTAGGGCCTCAAAACAGCTCCGGAAGTTCAGGACCCAAAAAACTGCCAAAAATAGTAAACTGTGCTACAATTAAGGAAACTGAAAAACTGAAAGAGACAGTGGTGGGGGTCGCAGTGGAATAGGCAGGTGGCCACCAACATTCACCTGGATGATCCACCTTCATGATTTACTGAGGCATGATCATCTGGTTCCTTCTTCTTAGGTTTGATTGTCTTCTCATATTTTGCAAACAACTTGTCAACTTTCTCTGCCATGGTGAAGAAGATCTTGCGATAATTTCGCTCTTCCTCCAATCGAGCTTCCTCATATGACATGTTTCGTCTTTTTGGTGGATACCCCACTTTGGGATCAAAGGACTTAAGTTTTCCTTCACCTCTTTAGAGCTTGTTCCTGGTTAGCATTCACTCATGCAACTCGCATCAAGAAGGCTTGCTCTAATACCAAACTTGATCCAGATCTTTTAACTTCAAGGATGCATACAAAATTGCATATAAAAGAGTATATTAACCAAGTAACATAACACCTAAAAAAGAGAAGTGGAAATAATAAAGCAACCATGAGATCAAATGCACACAAACAATTTGATTACGGAGTTCACCCAACGTGGGCTACGTCTCTGAGCCTTGCTCAAAGTGGGGAGGCCTTCTTTCATTAAGTGGCAACAAAGAAATCAGTTATAAGAAACATTACAAAAATGACCCTTATACCTCCAATTCGGATGATGGCATGAAAATGGAGACCTCAGTTAGAGAAACAAATTGCACAGTTGAATTTCTAGCACGAAAATGTGCAAAATTGACTATAAACATATCAAATTCTAACACTGGCACCTCTGGCCCTCTAAAGGAATCTTTATATCATCTTGTAGATTCCCTCACTCATGGTTCCACCCCTCTGGCCTCTCTTGGTTCCATCGTCCACCCTTCGTCGGTCTGGTTCGAATGGAAGAAGTGAGGTTTAAATATAAGTGTTGGGCGGATTGGCCAAGGTATGGGCCGTTGGCCCAATGCTGAGTCTCGACGGATTTGTTAGGGGCAGACAGGGTTCAAACTGTTAGGTCCCTATAATACTGGTGATTCCCCCATTACTATGTCATTGTAGCCCTTATTTTCATTGTTGTACCACTAATTTCTCCATATTGTTATTATTGTGCCCCATAGAAGCCCACTATTGTTATTATTGTGCCCTTATATTATTATTGTTATGTCGACTTTGATTATATTGTGACCCCTTAGACTCCTATATATAGAAAGGAGGTTTTTTCATTTGTATCATCCAAGAATTTTTCATTTGTGTAATGTGAAGTAGGTTTCCCCCTCGAAGAGGTTGATTTTGAAGTCGTTTATCTATCTTTTCTTCTATTTTGTGAGCCGGTTGCATAACAATTGGTATTAGAGGTTTGGATACTAGGGTTTCGCTGCTCCAAATAGGTCATTGTGGAATTTTCGCTATAAATTTATTTCTTCGATGTTTCAGAAGCTGAAATTAAAACCCATTTGAGTTGAAAGTACAATGAACCTTGGTTCTAAATTTCAGATCTTGTCTTGCTATATTTTCGGAGTGAGGATCCAAGGGAGTTAGGCTTTTTGTAGGCTCCCGAATTATATCTCAAACGTGTGACCTAGGGAAAAGCATCATAACATTCTCTCTGAGAATCAGATTGAGATTTCATAAAACATTTCAGAAAGAAGACGACCTATAGTTTTCTGTGTATCAGTCTAAGGTTCTAAGGTCAAAACAATGAAACGTGGCACTTTGTACAAGTTCGCTCTACTGAACTAATCTATAATTAGGTCATTGTTTGAGATTTGGCATAACTCTTCCTTGGAGAATCCAATCTTAATCTGACTTGTGGGGTTGGAAAGAGGACTCAGAGGGATGCCGCAGAATGTAATTTTAGACCTTGGAGATCTGTAATTACAAAGATAAAAAATATTCAATATAGAGATCTTACAAAGTGAAAAAAAATTGTGTAGTTTTTTTTTAAATTTTGCATAAGTTTGGTTGAAAATTAGTTTGAAGGAATTAAAAGGGCATAGTGAAGCATTATTATCATTAATCGATGCCCTAAAGAAAGAAAATGGAAACACCTAGTAAGCGACTTGAAAGCTCTAGTATGACTCATGAAGAAGATGAAGAAATGCAACATGATATATCAAAATTATGAGACCAAGTGCAACAAAATTCACTCTCACAAAAAGTAACAGAAGCTAAGATGGATGGTTTAAAGAAAGGTGTCGAAGCTAAGATGGATGGCGTGGAAGCTAATATGGATGGTTTAAAGAAAGGCATGGAAGCTAATATGGATGGTTTAAAGAAGGGCGTTGAAGTTAAGATGAATGACGTGGAAGCTAAGATGGATGGTATAGAAGAAAAACTTAAAGGCAAAATGGAAGATTTGAAGACATATTTGTTGACCTAGGTTGTCATTGATGTCAATATGGCAATATTATGGATACTAAAGGATGACATGAAGCCAAGGGGAAGTAGAACAGATCCATGAAGAGATAGGAGCAAGGCCATCAGGATAGCCAAGCCATAAGCAAGAGGAGTTACCAAAGGAGGCATATCAAAGCATATTACAAGATATCAGAGCAAGAGGAGCCATATTGGAAGAGCGATGCATGTAATACATGCCCACGAAGAACCTACAGGAGTAGCCACATATATATATAATATATATATGCCAAAACAGAGTTAGCGGAGCTACAGGAGCAAACAGAGCATATATATATGCCATATATATGCCAAAGAAGAGGAGCAAACAGGAGCAGACAGAGCCACCAGAGGAGCAGATGGAGACGAGAGGAGCTAACAGAGCACGAAGCACCACCAGAGGAGCCATATATATGTATATGTCAGGTACATATGCTAATGAAGAGGAGCACACAGAGCAAACGGAGGAAACACAGAAACAGAGCGATTAGAGAGCTTATACGCATGCATTTAACAACTATAGGGAGCAGAAATCACATGTATGCGTGCAACTGCACAATCGAGAGCTATCGGAGGCCAAAACCATATATACATGCACTTAACACTATCAGAGGTGCAAACGGAGGCCAAAGCATACATATTACAAATACACTATCGGAGGCGGAGCAGTATATTATATCAGCGGGTTCTATTAAGTGTCACACCCGAAACCTCTGATTGCGATTGCAAGAGTGGACCCGAAACTGCGACTACCGATATGCTGTGACTGCGACTGCCGATATGTTGCGATCACCGATAGTGATTATCGCATCGAGAATTCAGAGCGAAGTCATATAGTGGTAAGTGGCCCCTTTGCGATCGCCGATAGCGATGAACGTTGCGGACCCGATGCGACATCACAACTTGGCTTAATATAATATCGCGTCCAGTGGTGAATCGGCCATCGGCAATGTCATAGGCTCGACTTATAGGAGAACCTCTGAAAGTGGCGATTGCGATAATGTATGTGGACCCGATGGTCCTATTATATAGCACCCTATTGTTATATTGCGTCCATAGGAGGATCGGCCCATCGGCCATCGGCGATATCATGGGGTTGATGTATAAAGGACCCCTGGAAGCCTTGAGTGCCGATTGTGACATACGCTGTTTATCCGATACAGGAATAGTTGTGGGTGAATTAATATTGAAGTCCGCCCTTTAGCCATTTTGCCTGTGTTTCCTGTGTAAATGAATTTTTTGGCTTACGCGGCGTTTAGAGGCAGAAATACACTACGGAATGCTCCCGATAGTTCAGGAGGCTGAAATAATGTCGATGGCGATTGCGATCAAGACGTGGCAGGTCTGTTAAATAATTCCATCCCTGTGTATGCCTGCTATCATGAGAAAACATGAGCGTTGTTACAGTTTTCTGAATATGTGTCCTTTGCGTATGACTTGGTCCTTGCCATTGAATCAACGTGTCCTGTGAGCACGAATAGACAGAGGAAACCAAAAGCTGGGAAGCTGAAGAAGCAAGCGAGCACAGAGGAAATGACAGCGAGCGTTGAGGAAGTCTAAGAGGCGGTGTAAGCAGAAACGAATGGACGAAGGCATGGGAATGTATAAAACAGTAAAAACAGAGAACTGTTGGTGTTGTTGGTATGGTGAAGAACCAGAGTGTGAGATAGCAGAAGCAGCAGCAGTGAATGCTGTTGAAGGCTGCTAAACACTGTGGAAAATAAGCTGGAGGAAACAGAGGCAATGAGAGGATCCAGCAGAATAGAAAGAGGGTTGCAAGGCTAACAGGACAACAGACAGTCGAAGGGGAGAAGTAGCCAGTAGAGAGCATAAGCTTGAACAAGAAGTTTTTCTTTATGCAGAGCTTAGTGCAGCTAATAGTAGACTGACTAAAGCTATGTGAAGACATTATCAGAAGTCATGAAGGGTACTGGACACTCTGTGTGGGCAGTATGAAGAATTGGGAAGACTACTTCATAAGAAGACTAGTTGTCATTGATACTGTAGTTTGGAGACTACAGTGAAGCTGTAAACAGACAGAACTCAGCAGAGAAGAGTTCTGAGAGCAAAAGATTACTATCAAACATGCCTTGACAATATTGGGTTGGAACCCTTGGGGTTAGTGCCTCAGAGGTGAGAAGGATTGGAGTCCTTGGGGTTGATGCCTCAGAAGTAGGAAGGATTGAAGTCCTTGAGAGTTTGTGCTCCTAAGTCTGAGATTGGTGTCTTGGCGAAATAGAGTTGGTGCTCTGGAGGTTGGAGCCTCACCAAAGTCCAAGTTGGAGCTTGGAAACTGATTGTAACCATCTATATATTGTATCTATTTTACTGCACAGTTTATATTAATAAAAGCATTTATTCTTGTTTTTCATCTTGTGTTCTAAATATATATGTTTTAACTGGTAAAACAATAGTGGGAAAAAGAAATACTGATTCACCCCCCCTCGGTATTTCCAACAATATTTGACAAAGTTGTTACAAGAAATTCTTACTAATGACGAAAGGGTAGTAAATGAAACTTATGATGAGAACAAAAGAAATGTTAATTATGATTTCATAGACTCTAACGTTGGATTGAAGACCCACCATGTTCCAAATATAGATACGAGGAAGTTTGATGGCAAGGATCCCGTAACATGGATACTACATATGGAACATTATTTTGATCTCCATAATGTGCAAAACACACAAAAGGTATGCATTGCAACTTTATAATTGGAGCCAAATCAGTTTGTATGGTATCAATCACTTTGCTCTCGTAAAGAAATTGACCCTTGGGCAATTTTTACGGAAGAAATGATAGCACATTATGAGGATACAAAACACAACACCTTTTTTAGCCAATTGATAAATCTCAAACAAAAGGGTTCAATGATGGAGCACATTGAGGACTTCCAAAAATTGAATATAAGGGTAAAAGATATTCCAGAGGAGCATAGTATTGATGTGTTCATAGGGACTTTAAAGGATAACATCCAACATGAGGTTCGCCTTTGGGAACCTGATTCATTGGAGAAGGCATTCAGGTTGGCAAGAAAAATGGAAAGAAAAATTATGGCAACAAGGAAGCCTACCACTCACAACTATAAAGATGGAAGTGTTGTTTACCCTAGCCTATTAAAACCTACAAGGTTGACACCAAAAAAATTGGAAGAAAAAGGAGAAAAAGGGCTTTGTTATAGTTGTGATAACAAAAACACTAAAGGTCATAAGTGTGATGAGAAGAAATTATTTTACATAGATTGTGAAGAGGAGGAAGAAAAGGAACGAGAAATTTCAAAAGAAGAAGATATACACCAGGAACAAACCCTAGAGAAAGAAGAAATGAATGCTACCATATCTTGTAATGCATTGGCCGAAATTACCACTCCTTGTAGGAATTCTGCAAATTCTCTACAAATATCACTCTAAGACTTATGTAGAAAATCTGGCCATAGATTAACCCGATAATGCAATATACTAAAGAAAAATACTACAATCTACTTCTACTATCAATTTGCTTTGCGGAAGCTTAAAGATCTAGCTGAATCAGAGCTGAACAAATATATCCAAAAGAAGAAGAATCATTGCACATGAAACACAGAAAATACTTAGGGGAAAGCCTCAGCTAAAAACTCCACTATATGTATTATCATACAAGGTGGAAATACATCAAAATCATACAAAGCCTTAGCTCTCGTATCTAGCCAGCTCTCAGTACAATCCTCCTGGATGCTCACAGGAAATCAAAGCTTCTCACTCTACCCTTCAAGCTCCTATTTCCTTGCGCAGTTTTACCTAGTGGATGATCTCCTATTACCAAGTGTAACACTGATCTCACACACTGCTCTAACACATTTTTAGAACTGTGCAATCCTCAAGGAGCCTTTCCTCGACTGCATGCATGAGTTTCATTTATAGTAGAAAATATGCACCTAATAGTACATTGTCCTTGACATTTAGCTCAACAAGGTCTTTCTCAGAATAGACATGAATGAGTTTCTAATGAGGGAATCTTCAGTTAACAGGAGTACACTTGTTGAGTGCATGCATGCATCAACTAACTGATAACTCACAATTAGTTCCACAAACAGTTTGGAACTAATTTAACTGGACTTAACTCAGTAAACTGAGCTAACTAATTACAACTCAAATATAACTCAATATTACCTCCTTAATTAAGGGATAATCTCCTTAATTTAAGGGATAACTGTTGCATAACTTCAGAAAGACTTCTAACTTGAATTTCTCCAACTAATTAATCCAAAATGAATTAATTAATTATTTCCAAGTAGCTGGTGAGACTAAATTTGATTTTAATTCACAATTTTAATTCAAGGACAAATTAAAATGGGAATATTCTGGATTCTATTTTTATCATTTCTTGTTGCTATTTTCAACACTCCCTCTCAACAAGAAAGGAAATCCACTCGATCCCAATTGTGAACCTTTGGAATGTTATGCATGCAATACTTCTCTTTAGTGTTGTTGCTCCAGCAACTCCATAAAAAAAAATAAAAAATAAAAAAAAAAAAAAATAAAAAAAATCCAACCTGAAACAATATGATGCATCTGTCATCAAAGTCTCTGACTGCTATTGCCTCTGTCAACTGAAAAAATTGCGCTTCTGCTGACTCTGCCTTTCTGCAATGTTGTCAATCCTTCTCTGTGCTCTTCAGTATCTGACTGCTCTAGCCTTTGTCACTTTGATCTCTGATTGCATCAATTCGACTGACTCCTCTCGCTACTAAGTACTTTGGGCTCTCGTAGCAAGGTACGATCCATGAGATAAAACCGCTTAATGGACCCTGCCCAATTTCAGCCTTCTTGGTACTATCACTTCACATTGCCCCACCTCACACCTTGAGGTATGACTGCATGTGATCCCTCTTCCCACTTCTCCAATTATGGCTCCTCCACAATTGTCTGAGACTTCTTCTGGGACTCCATGTTGAGAGGTAATTTACTCTCCCTCTCAACCACCAATTCTCTAACATTTTCCTTGCTCCTCAAGGCTTTGCATGCATCTTGAACGTCAAGAGCATACAGGTTCTTAACTTGTGAACCAATCTATTTCACTTGTCTCGTGGTGATGTGTCTAAGGAAAGCCTTTCCCTTACTAAACACAACGTCGTAGCCTTTGTCCTCCAACATCACAATCAATACCAATTTCTTCTTAAGTCTTGACACATACTTCACATCTGTCAAGGTGATGAGAGATCCATGCTCCCTCTGAAAAGTAATCGTGCCCACACCTAAAACACCAAACCTTTCATCATTACCCATCTCTATGCACATCTTGAGGTCTTTCTCCTCTAAGGTACTGAATAAACTTTTATCGTCGGTCATGTCGAATGAGGCTCCACTGTCAAGATACCAACCACAACCCATCATCGATGACACCATGCATGCAGTGAGGGTGAAGTCCATTTCGAACTGACAGGCTAGTGCCTCACCTTCACATCCTTCTGAGGATCCCTTCTTGGACTTCTTCGATGGGAAATTAGTCACATAATGACTGATCCGAAATGGATACTAAATCAAGAAGAAAATGTATTACAGACTCATGTGTAGGAGAGTGCCTATATTACTTAGTGCAATGGATTGAAAAGATTGCAAATAATATAGACAATTAACAGTCAGAAAACATAATAGACACGCACATCAACACAGCCAAAATAATAAAGGAGTTCACCAAACCTCCTGGCTACATCTCCTAGTCCAGTTATTAGTGTCGACTTATATATTATGTCTTCAAGAACAGATTATTACGAGAGTGAGCTCAAAACAGAGTCTCAATACAACAGTGACATTAAACAAGGATCCACTCAAAAACCTCGAGTCTAAAAGAGTGCACAAGCTCTCCCTCTGTCCTGTTACTCTATTCATCCGTTCGTTGTCTTCTCTGTCTCAAAATGTTTTCTCTCTGACTTTTTCCTGTTCTATTATGGGATGGCTTTTTAAGCTTATCGGCACTGTCGGTTCAATCCCCTTCTTGGGCTCTCTGGCTCTCGGCGCTATTCCTTCATCTCCCTGCTGAGCGTTTAAACGATCATTGTAAAACGCTTAAGGCACAGGGTAGCTGTTTGCAAACGGAATGATCTTTGGGCATGGGTGAAAATCCCCGAAAACACACTTCTCTGTTTACACAAAGGAATACACAGGAAATACTCTAAAACAGTGGAAAGCCCGACCGAAATGCCAAAGCTAGACTTCAAATGATATAAAGTCCGCCCTATAATCCTCTTGGGTCTGCAATTCGCATTGGTTATGGGTCGTAATCCCTTTGTATTCCACACCGTTGATCTGCCTTCAATCCGACGGTTCACATCCAACCCGAAACAACAAGTAGCCCACTCAATCTCCACCGTTGATCCATGATCTCCAATCCAATAGCTCATAGCCATTTCGGGTGGCCTACTTGCACAAAGATTACCCACTTGAAAAAGCAGTTTTCTCTCTCCTACGGCGTGCTACGTGTCGACCAGTGTATGGAATCGGGCAGAGCCTCTCCAATACTTCTTACCGCCTAAAGCCTGCCCGAAATACCGTTTACCTCGGAACTTGAATAACACAAAGCCACATTTATAAACCCTTTCGGGTTCACGCATATCGCATAGTCTTCGGCCTGCAATAAGTCCTACCTTTGGCAAATCTGCAATGCGATATGTAATCTTGGTTTTTGATCTCCGCGCTCGATCAACGGTCCATAAATCATCGCTAATCGCAAATCGCTTGAGGCATAGGTCGATATGCTGCTGGCTTTCTCCAATGCGATTCAATCTTGTCCGTTGATCCCGTAGATCCAACGGCTCTGGGGCATTCATGCTATGCTTCTCCGCTCCCCTTTGGATTTTGGGTTTTCCCGCCATTCTTTCACTTGCGCTATTAAATCAAATGAATACTTTAGACTTACAGGTTTATATACAAGATCCATTTTGGATCACGCCTTCCCACTGAAAAGCTTTTGGACCACCAAAAGTTGGTTTTAGGCATCGATCAAGTGAGGATACAATTCCCTCACTTGTCCAATTTCTATCCATCGTGCCTTGCTTGGATTTTAACCTTTGAGTCCTACTCTCAGGTACTCAACATCCCCTTAACACGTAGTTCTTACCTTCTTGTCCAGAACTGTGTCCTCCTCTAACTCATTGAAATATTCAAGCAACCAATCCTCAATAGAATGTAACTGACTTTACTCTTCAGGATCCTCAATCAATGAAGGTTCATACAATCTCAAACTTTTTGCACAAACAACTGAATAGATCTGCATATAAGCTGGCAAATCAAGGCGAAAAGCATTTTCACCAATTTTATCAAGTATCTTGAAAGGTCCATACCTTATTGGTTTTAGCTTCTTACCTTCACCCTGCATTCTGTCTTTGCTGATGTACAACTAGACTTGATCACCAACTTGGAAACTATGCTCAATTGGATGCTTGTCATGTCTTGCCTTGTACTTGGCTTGACTTCTTTCCAACTGTTCCTGTACTGCCTGGTGAATTTCCTAGATTTGTTCAATGAACTTGGCTGCTTTGTCCACATCACTGTGTTCATCAACTGCTATGTCTTTACCAAAGAAAAAATCCAAGGGAGGCATTGGTATAAAACCAAAACAAGTCTCAAAAGGAGATCTCTGAGTAGAAGAGTGCTTGGCACGATTGTAAGCATGCTGCACATAACACAAGAGCTCATCCCAAAGCTTGGGATGCTTGCTGCAATAACCTCTGAGCAACTGGATCACTATCCTATTGACCACTTCTGTCTGACCATCTGTTTGTGGATGAAATGTTGTGCTCTTCTTCAACCTGATGTCCATCAACTCCCATAAACTTGACCAAAACTTCCCAACAAATCGACAATCTCGATCAGATATAATAGAAGTGGGTAACTCAAAATGAACCCATACATTATAAAATAACAACTTTGTTGTTTGTTCAGCTGTAACCTACTTGTTACATGGTGTCAAAATACACAGTTTGCTGAACCTATCCACAACAACATACAAATAATCATGACCTTTCCTAGATTTTGGAAATCCCTCAACAAAATCCATGGAAATACTTTCCCAAGGACGAGAAGAAATTGGAAGTGGAGTGTACAAGCCTAATTTCCTATTACTTGATTTTCTTGTAGCACACATTGTACATCCTTTGATATATCTAAACACTGTCTCATGCATTCTTGGCCAATAACAGAACCTTTGCAATTGTGCAACTATTTTACTTACACCAAAATGACCTGATATGAGAGAAGTATGTGCTTCTCAAATTATGTTAACTCTTTCAGTTTGTGGAATGCATAACGTTCCAAAATGATATAAGAGTTGGTCCTTTACATAATAATCCAATTCTTCTACTTACTTGCCATGACTTAAAGTTGCATATACATCTTTAAAATCTACATCTTGAGCATATTGTTAAATGTAACTTTCATGCATTACTGAGTTATGCTTAAGTATAGTAGATGCATTTATGATTGGTCTTGATAACATGTCTGCAACCTTATTGTGTATGCCCTTCTTATATCTGATGACAAGATGAAATTGTTGTAGAAACCACATCGACCTATAATGTCTTGATTGCTGAAATTTAGTTTGTGAGTGCAAATATTGAAGTGGTTGATGATCTGTATGTATGATTGTTTCTTTACCCATTAGGTAATGTTTCCACTTTTTCACACTTTGTACTAATGCATACAATTCTTTATCATATGTGGGATAATTAACTACTGCAGAAGTAAATGTCTCAGAATAATAGCATATGGGTTTTCCGTGTTGCATCAACACTACTCCCATGGCATAGTCTCTGGCATCTGTCTCAATCTCAAATGGATGTTGAAGATCTGGTAGTGCTAGTACTGGTGTTGTACTAATTTTCTCTTTTAAGGTGTTGAAGGCTTTCTTCTATTTGCCTCCCCACTTAAACCCCTGTTTCAATCCTGTTAAAGCATGTAATGGAACTACAATCAATGAGAAATTAGCAATAAACTTTCTTCAATATTGTGCTGCCCCTAGGAAACTCCTAACCTCTATAGCAGATTTGGGTTTAGGCCAGTTCATAATGGCTTCAACCTTAGAGGGATCTATCTTCTATTCACCACCCCCTACAACATAACCCAAATAATTTAAATATGTTCTGCCAAATTCACATTTTGACAGTTTTACATAGAGATTTTCTCTTTTAAAGCATCTAAAGTCTACTTTACATGCTTTACATGGTCTTACCATGTCTTACTAAAAATAAGAATGTCATCTAAATATACAATTACAAAATCATCAATAAATGGTCTGAGTACATCATTCATGACTCATAAATATAGCAGGAGCATTAGTTAAGCCAAAAGGCATAACCAACCATTCATACAGTCCTTGCTTTGTCTTGAAAGCAGTCTTCCATGCATCTTGTTCTGCAACTCTGACCTGATGATAACCACTTTACAAGTCTAACTTAGAAAAGTAAATTGTTTCTTTCAATTGATCTAATAAATCATCAATAGGAGGAAGAGGATAACGATTCTTGATCGTTATTTTATTTAGTGCTCTATAATCAATGCACATTCTCCATGAATCATCTTTCTTTCTCACTATCATGATTGGAGATCCACATGGTGATGTGCTTGGTCGTATAAACCCTTTTTCGAGCAACTCCTGTACCTGCTTCTTTATCTCTGCATTCTCTAAAGCTGACAACCTATACATTCCAATGTTAGGTAATGGAGCATCTTACTGCAAATAAATATCATGTACTATTTCTCACTTGGGTGGCAGGCCTTTTGGTTCTTGAAATAGAACATCATACTCTGAAACAACTTTAACTAAATCAGCTTTCTGTCTAGAATCATAGCCTTCAAATGCATTGGATTTCTCGGGATCCTTTGCCTTTACAACCATTAGTGACATAGGGTTACCCCTGCTTTACCCACAGTATGCATAAACCTATGCAATAAACCATTTCCCCCTAGGAATTTACATGACCTTCCGATCAAAGGTTCATTATAAATAACAATGGGTTAAGGCCCCTTGATTAAAACTCACGTGGAAACTTCTATTAAGCCGACCATAGTCTATCCCTTCAAATCCTTTCAACTATTAGAACTTAATCAATCCAAAACCTTTCTTAATCCTTATGGCCGCACATATATCCAAACCCACTTTATAACTTTGGGTTATAATTGGAAAACCATTAAAACCCTTCTATCGGCGCTTTAATCCATTATAATTCTCCTATAAGAGAATACACATAAAAACATGCATAACATACCTTTTTCGCCTTTCCTCAGCCTTTGCACATTTCCAAAGAATTTCCTTTATCGCAAATGCTCATCGCAGTTTACCATGGTCATACCACATATATGCTCTTATCACCCCTCCGACTCCGCTATGCGACTATCGGAAGTGTTTAAATAATTCTTACGCCTTAAAAGACTCAGGCACAACACTTTAACAAAATACAAAGGAAATACACGAAATCTCGCTCCGAAACACATAAGTGGATCTCAAAATCTATACACCCGCATTCATATTTCTCGTCGGGTCTGTCTCCATCTCAAACCTTCCGTTGCGCTACTCCTCCTCCGATCTTCGATCTCGATCGGCTTCATTGGCTTATCGGTGATATCGCAATATCACTATCAGCACATCGCCATTCCACTGCTCACTGTTATTTGACTTTACCGAAATGCGACCATCGATCTGGATCCCGATCCGACGGTTGTTGATTCAAATGATCAACAAACTTGCTCGACAGATCCTCCTCCATTGATCTACACTTCGTGTATCCAACAATCCACGATGATTTCAGGTGGACAAGTAGCACAGAGAATAACCACTCGAAAAAGCAGTTTTCTCTCTCCACCTGAATGCTACGTGTCAACCAATAAGTGCGATCGGGTGAACTCCTCCAAATACCACTTACCATATTTTCTCCACCCGATATACCACTTTTGTGTATAAATCCGCCAATGCGATATTCCTCCATCTCCTCTGCGATTGGATCCTGTCTGTTGATCTGTTGGATCCAATGGTTGTTGTTCAACAATACTTCATTCTTTCGTCCACCTCTTTACTTTGGTTTTTCGCCATTTCTTCAATGTTTATCGTGGTTCTTGGGTTTTCTTTAGGTTCTGGTCCTTCAGTTGTTTCATTGCACACTCCCTCCTGAGGTTGACTTTGATCCTTCTAATCGATTCAATGATCCATCAAGATCCTCTTCATCATGCTTCTCTTTGTGTGTTTTCTGAACCCCACCTGCAACTCTGTTATGTAGAATACACTAACTCACTCATCACTTGCCATTGATACTTAACAACACACTTATACAAATAGAAATTGAATCTCTGTATATATATATATATATATATATATATATATATATATATCAACAAACAATTACATAATGAGACTCTTTGTCTCTCCTCGGCCTGATCTTCTAATTAATGGCCTCTGATCATCATCTGCTCGTAGGCTTACAATTACATCAACTAGCTAATTATTTAACTTCCTAACTCTAACCTCTATCTATGCCTTTTTGGCTTACATTTATACAAAAAGGGATTCTAAAACCAATTACTGGTTTAGATCCATAAGCTTCTCAACTAAATCCTAAAATCTCTTTCTCATCCCTAAGGATTCTCTCAAATCCATAAAATCATGAACTAACTCCTAATTTGGATTTTACAATCAATTCTCAAATCCCTCAGTTCTCTCAACTATCCTAAATCTCTCATATTCTCCTACATTCGAGGATATTTACAAATATGCCTCACTACATTCAATTAAATCCTATTCTAGCTTCTCTCATTAAAATCACTCAAAACTCCTAATAATTACATTAATTCAATACTTAGGAAGCCAAATTCCTTGAAACACAAGACCCCCTATGTCTACTAAAATACAATGATAATGTTGAGCTGAATGCTCCTGCATCAATTAGTAAAAATTTCTTACTTAAATTCACAATTATTTTCATCTGTCCTAAGTTTATGAGAGAATAGTTACCTTTGAGTTTATGAGCTCTTACAATGTATTCTATTCCATTTTTATTGAGTTGATACTTATTCTCAGCTCTATAAAAAATAGCTTTTCTATCATACAAGTATGGACTTCCCAAAACAATACCACATATATCGAGTGGAACTATATCTAACTCAACCTCATTGACAAATCTTGATCCAATAGCAAACCTAAGTTTACATTGTCTCGTTACTTGTAGCTTTGTTTTATCACACACCCAAACTAATGGATATGGCTTCTCATGAGGTTTTGTTTGTAATCCCAACTTCTTTACAATTGTTTTAGAAATCAAATTTACTTGTGATCCACTATCAAATAAAGTATCAATCTTATTATGCTTGGAAATTACTCTAATATGAAAAAGCTCATTTCTTTCCCTCTCATTATTTCCATTATCAACAAATTGTGCAAAATTACTTGTGGATGCTTCAAAATCTTTACCTTTAATACCTGTAGCTATAACTATTGTTTCATCGCCTGAATCAGATCCCCCAAGTCCTTCTAAATAGCAGCAGCATTCTTCTTCTCCTTTCCACTAAACTTATTAGGTTTCAGTTCTGGATGCAAAAATAGCAGTGTGCCTCATCGTGTCCTTATTTCTTGCAATGAGTGCATGAAGGTTTATCCTTCTTTACAGTGTTCGCTTTCCTCTCCTTCCATTTCAGTTTCTTCTTTTCCTTGCTCTTGCTTACAGAATATTTAGATGATCCCCCAACCTCTGGGTTTACATTCTTACCTCTAGCTTCTAGATATGTGGCTTGAACTGATACATCATCTAAGCTAGTGGGATTAAAAATGAGAATAGTATGCCTTAAATAGCTATGAAGACCACCTATATACTTCAATAAAGTTTCAGGTGAGTCTAATGATATACCTAGAGTTAAAGCTCTCTTTCTGAATCCCTGAGTATAACCTTGTACACTTTGACTCTTCAACCGACGAAGAGTTTACCAACTCATCATTGCCTGCTGCATGTAAGCTAAAGGATAGAATTGCTTTTTTATACCAGAAACAAATTCATTCCAGGTAGAAATGATCTTACCATGTTTTTTCAGATCAGCTTGTGTCTTGCCTTCCCACCATACTAGTGTAGTTCCTCCAAGTCAAAGGCTAGCTAGCTAAATCTTATTCCTTTCTGAATCAATGTTTTGTACCTTGCAATATACATCAATTTTTCTTATCCAATTATCTAACTTTTCTACATTGAGTTCTCCATCATAAATTGCCAAATCAAACTTCACATCTAATTTGATTAAGGAAGTTTTCTTCTTCTTCTTAGAAGAGCTAGAAGATGATGATGACGAGGATGATGATGGAGGAGATGGTGGAGGAGTCATTCCTCCTTTTCCTTTTCCTTATGGAGGGGCAACTAGAAAAGGTTCCTCTGCTCCTTTGTCTGGTTTGGATGTTGAAGTGCTTTCACCTCGACCCTTCTTAAATTCTAGATACATCTCTTCCACCATGGCTTGGAGCGTCTTAAAACTTTCTATAAATTGAGATTCTGATCCCAAGAGAGCTTTTTTTGCCATTCTCCTCTGAGAATAGACTCTTCCAATTTCTGGATTAGCCTCAACAAGTTCTCTTTCTCCTAGTCTGAGCTTTAATCTAGTTAGCATTCAAAATCTAGCACAATCTTGTCTAACCTTAATAAAACCAAAAACCAAATGCTCTGATACCACTTGATTCGAAATGGATACTAAATCAAGAAGAAAAGGTATTACAGAATCATGTGCAGGAGAGTTCCTATATTACTTAGTGCAACGGATCGAAAATATTGCAAATAATATAGACAATTAACAGTCAAAAAACATAATAGACACACACATCAACACAATCAAAATAATAAAGGAGTTCACCAGACCTCCTGGCTATGTCTCTTGGTCCAGCTATCAGTGTCGACCTCTATATTATGTTTTCAAGAATAGATTATTACAAGAGTGAGCTCAAAACAGAGTCTCAATACAACAGTGACATTAAACAGGGATCCACTTGAAAACCTCAAGTCTAATAGAGTGCACAGATTCTCCCTCTGTCCTGTTACTCTATTCGTCTGTTTGATGTCTTCTCTGTCTCAGTCTATTTTCTCTCTGACTTTTTTCTGTTCTATTATGGGATGGCTTTTTAAGCTTATCGACACTATTGGTTCAATCCCCTTCTTGGGCTCTCTAGCTCCCGACGCTGTCCCTTCATCTCCCTGCTGATCGTTTAAATGATCATTGTAAAATGCTTAAGGAACATGGCAGTTGTTTGCAAATGGAAGGATCTTTGGGCACGGGTGAAAATCCCCAAAAATACAATTCTCTGTTTACACAGAGGAATACACAAGAAATGCTCTAAAACAATGGAAAACCCGACCGAAACGCCAAATCCGGACTTCAAATGATATAAAGTTTGCCCTATAATCCTCTTGGGTCCATAAGTCACATTGGCTACAGGTCCTAATCCCTTTGTATTCCACACCATTGATCTGCCTTCAATCCGACGGTTCACATCCAACCTGAAACATCAAGTAGCCCACTCAATCTCCACCATTGATCCACGATCTCCAATCCAACGGCTGGCAGCCATTTCAGGTGGCCTACTTGCATAGAGATTACCCACCTGAAAAAACAGTTTTCTCTCTCCTGCGACGTGCAAGGTGTCGGCCAGTGTATGGAATTGGGCGGACCCTCTCCAATTCTGTTTACCTCCTGAAGCCTACCCGAAATACCGTTTACCTCAGAACTCAAACAACATAAAGCCACATTTATAAACCCTTTCGGATTTGTGCATATCGCATAGTCTTCGGCCTGCGATAAGTCCTCCCTTTGGAAAATCTGCGATGCAATATGTAATCTCCGCCATTGATCTGCATGCTTGGTTAACGGTCCATAAATCATCGCTGATCGCAAATCGCTTGAGGTAGAGGTCGATACGCTGCTGGCTTTATCCAATGCAATTCAATCTCGTCTATTGATCCCGTAGATCCAACGGCTCTGGGGCATTCATGCTGCGCTTCTCTGCTCCCCTTTGGATTTTGGGTTTTTCCGCCATTCTTTCACTTACACTATTAAATCAAATGAATACTTTAGACTTATAGGTTTCTATACAAGATCCATTTTGGATCGATGGCCCATCTCGTGACAATTAAAGCATCTCACTTTAGACTTGTCACCCTTCTTCTCTCCATGAGAAGAATTCGATTTGGAATGGAAATCCTTCCCCTTCCCTTTCCTTGCCTTACTTGCTAAGGCCAAATTTTCATCATCATCATCCTTGGATGAAGAACCATCTCGAGTTCTCCTCCTAATCTCCTCTTGCATGAGATCCGAACACAGTCGTTCCTAATCTGGAAGTTTCCCCCTTCCATTCACAGAGTCCTGGTAGCTATTCCAGCTCTTTGGAAGGCCAAGGAGAGTGAGGCTCACCATATCATCATCGGCAGTAGTTATTCCCACACTGCTAAGCTCATCTCTGCAAGTGGTGAACTTGTTCAGATATGTGGAAATAGTTTTTCCGTTCTCCATCTTGATTCTTCGAAGCTTATCCTTGAGCACCAATTTCCTCTGGTCGCTACTGTTCTGGTAGAGGTCCTTCAATGTCTTCCACATTGAATATGGAGTATCCTTCCCATGGATACTCGAGACAATATAGTCTCGAACTCCCTCCAGTATGATCTGTCTCGCCATCACCACACACTTCTTCCACTCAGCCAACTCTTGTGCATTAGTTGAACCTAGCTTTGGGATTTCTTGATCAATGAAATCCTTCAAGCCATTGTCTACTAATACAACCTCCATACGATCTTTCCATGCTATGTAATTCAAGCTGCCATCCAAGGCATACTCGAGTCTCAAGCCATAGAATTCCATTGACCAACCTGAAGTATGATATGAATTCAATTTGCACCTGCAACCCCAAACTTCAAAC
The DNA here is from genome assembly GCA_031772625.1 of Pinus tabuliformis. NCBI lineage: Eukaryota > Viridiplantae > Streptophyta > Pinopsida > Pinales > Pinaceae > Pinus > Pinus tabuliformis. The sequence continues at coordinate 1,346,597,349 of CM062820.1, forward strand.
TTCAAATTCTCTTCTTCGTATACTGTTCACTCCTCTGATAAACTTAGCTTTGATATCATGTATAAATTCTGCAAATTCTCTAAAAATCTCGCTCTGAGACTTATGTAAAAAATCTGACTGTAGATTAACCCGATAATGCAATATACTAAAGCAAAATACTATAATCTACTTCTACTATCAATTTGCTTTATGGAAGCTTAAATATCTAGCTGAATCAAAGTTGAACACATGTAACCAGAAGAAGAAGAATCAATGCACATGAAACACAGAAAATACTCAGGGGAAAACCTAAGCTAAAAACCCCACTAGTTTTATTATCATACAAGGTGGAAATACATCAGAATTATACAAAGCCTTAGCTCTCACAGCTAGCCAGCTCTCATTACAATCCTCCTAGATGCTCATAGGCAATCAAAGCTTCTCATAAGCCTTCTCCTCTGCCATCCAAGCTACTATTTCCTTGCGTAGTTTTACCTTGTCGATGATCTCCTGTTACCAAGTGCAACACTGATCTCACACACTGCTCTAACACATTGTCAGAACTACGTAATCCTCAAGGAACCTTTCCTTGACTGCATGAATGAGTTTCCTTTATAGGAGAAAACATGAAACTGATCGTACAATGTCCTTGACATTTATCTCAACTGAGTCTTTCTTAGAATAGACATGAATGAGTTTCTGATGAGTAAATCTTCAGTTAACTGGAGTACACTTGTTGAGTGCATGCATGCATCAACTGATTGATAACTCACAATTAGTTCCTCAAATAGTTTAGAACTAATTTAACTGAACTTAACTCAGTGAACTGAGCTAACTAATTAAAAATCAAATATATCTCCTTAATTAAGGGATAATCTCCTTAATTTAAGGGATAACTGTTGCATGACTTCAGAAAGACTTATAACTTGAATGTATTCAACTAATTAATCCATAATGAATTAATTAATTATTTCCAAGTAGCTAGTGAGACTAAATTCGATTTTAATTCACAATTTTAATTCAAGGAAAAATTAAAATTGGAATATTCTGGATTCTATTTTTATCATTTCTTGTTGTTATTTTCAACACTCCTCAAACTATCAAGATAGAAGGACATATCAAGAAGAAAAAGGTAATAGTATTGATTGATGCGGGAAGTACCCATAATTTTATTCATTGTAAGATAGGCAAGGAATTGAATTGCTTCCTATATCCAGCGCCAGAGTGTCAAGTGATGGTTGCAAGTGGAGGAACCATAAATTACTCTGGAAAGTGCCATAATGTCAAGCTATCCATGTGAGAATATGTATTGAATATCCCAATGCTTTCCATTACAATGGGTGGTGCTGATGTTGTACTACGAGTCCAATGGCTACAATCCTTGGGTACAATAGCTTTTAATTTTCAAGAAATTTTCATGAAATTTGTTTCAGAAGGGAAGGAAGTTGAATTAAGGGGTATCACAAGGAAACCGGGAAAGATAATCAACTCTAATGGAATGACAAAGCTTCTAAAGAAAGAATAACGAGGCGTAATTGCACAATTTTGTTCACTAGAGGTTCCCACATCGAAATCATCTATTTCTCTAGATCTCCAAAAAGTCTTGAACAATCATTCCAAGGTAAATGAGACTCCCAAAGGTCTCCCACCTATTCGTAATCATGATCATTCTATTCATTTTATTCTAGGAAGTGTTCCTCCAAACATTAGGCCTTACAGATATCCCTATGCCCAAAAGAATGAAATTGAATGTATGGTTGCAGAAATGCTAGAGGCTGGTATAATTCAACCTAGTCAAAGTACTTTCTTTGCTCCAGTAGTATTGGTGCACAAGAAGGATGGATCATGGCACATGTGTCCAGATTATAAGGAGCTCAACAAGCTCACTATTAAAGATAAATCTCCCATTCTTGTAATTGATGAATTATTGGATGAATTGCATGGATCAGTTTACATCACCAAGTTGGATCTTCGTTCAGGATATCATCAAATCAAAATGAAGACTGAAGACATTCCGAAAACAACTTTTAGAACTAATGAGGGTCATTATGAATTTTTGGTCATGCTTTTTGGCCTTACCAATGCACCTTCTACATTTCAAGGTTTGATGAATTCCATTTTCAAACCCTTCCTTAGAAAATTTGTGTTAGTATTTTTTGATGATATACTAATCTACAACAAGTCTTAGAAGGATCATGTTCAACATGTTGACAAGGCGCTCAAACTATTGGAGGAGAAACAATTATATACAAAAAGCCCAAAATGTTTCTTTGGAGTACAAGGGGTGGAATATCTAGTTCATATTATATCTCATGAAGGTGTTAAGGTAGACCCTAGCAAAATTAAAGCTATTAAGGAATGGAAAATCCCCACATCCATAAAGCATCTGCAAGGATTTCTCGGGTTGACACGGTATTATCGTAAGTTTGTTAAGAATTATTGGATAATAACAGCACCTCTAAAAACATTATTGAAGAAAGATGCATTTTCATGGACTTCAGAAGCAATGAAGGCCTTTGAACATCCTAAAGAGGCAATGTGCCAAGCATCGGTCTTAGCTACGCCGGACTTCACAAAAACCTTTATTGTGGAATGTGATGCCTCAAGAAATGGAATTGGTGTTGTTTTAATGCAAGAAGAAAGACCCATTGCTTTCGAAATTTGTCCAATCAAAGGAAAGTATTCACACAAAGATTTTTATGAGAAGGAAATGTTGGAAATACTACATGCACTTAAGAAATGGCGACCAAACCTAATGGGAAGACACTTCAAGGTAAAAATGGATCATGATAGTCTTAAATACTTTTTAGAAAAAATATTATCTTCAGAAGAGCAACAAAAATGGGTCACACATATGTTGGGTTATGACTTTGAAATCATCTACAACGAAGGGAAGCAAAATGTTGTGGCAGATGCACTTTCAAGAAAGGATGAGGATGTGGAAGCATTTCTTTGCGCCATTTCTATTATCCAACCAGATTGGATAAATGAAGCAAGGGATGAATGGAAGAATGACGAAGAAGTGTGGGAACTCACTCAAAAGTTACAACAAGATCCCAGTACATCTGATACATTTAGCTATAGAAATGATTCGTTATGCTACAAAGATCACTTATACCTATGTAATAATTCCCAACTCAAACAAAGTATTCTTATGGAATTGCACACCTCTCCCTTAGGAGGGCACTCAAGATTTTTAAAAACTTACCACAGGGTTAAAAAGAATTTTTTTTGGGATGGCCTTAAATCAGATATTCAAAAGTTTGTGGTGGAATGTTTGGTTTGCCAACAAAATAAATTTTAAACAATTAAGACCCCAGGTCTATTACAACCTTTATCCATTCCAAGCCACTATTGGGAGGAGGTTTCAATGGATTTTATCACAGGTTTACCCAAGTCCAAAGGAAAGAGTGTCATCATGGTGGTAGTTGACAAACTTACCAAGTATGCACACTTTTGTGCATTATCTCATCCATTGAAAGCGAGTACAGTTTCTACTGCATTTATGGAAAAAATTCAAAAGCTACATGGAAACCCAAAGATTATTGTAAGCAACAAAGATCCCATTTTCACTAGAAATTTTTGGACAAAATTATTTTCTTGTCTTGGTACTCAGTTAGCTCATAGCTCATCTTATTATCCTCAATCTGATGGGCAAACTGAGATAGTAAACAATTTTTTGGAAGGATATCTTCGTTTCTCTATATCTCATAAGCAGACACAATGGGTCAAATTCTTGCCTCTGACTGAACGGTGGTATAACACTTCCTTCCATACTGCAGTAAAAATGACTCCATTTATGGAACTTTATGGATATCATCCATTTTCCATCACATCATATTGAAGAGAAAATTCTAAGTTTCAAGTAGTGGAAGATCACATCGAGCATCAAAAACAAGTTCTCCAACTCTTAAATGATAACCTCACTTTGGTGGAGAATAGAATGAAACAACAAGCAAATCAACATCACAACGAAAGAAGTTTTGATGTAGGCAATTGGGTATTCCTACGACTACAACCATATAAAAAATGTCCCTCAAGCAAGCTAATAAGGATAATAAATTATCACCAAAGTATTGTGGTCCATACAAGGTGTTGCAAAAGATTGGTACTATGGCATACAAATTGGAGCTTCCTTCAGCTTCCCGAGTGCACCCAGTTTTCCATGTTTCATGCCTAAAGAAGGTTATAGGTGACAAGCTCCCAGTTCAAACAATATTGCAAAACTTGACGAGGAAGGAAAAATCATATTGGAACTTGAAGCAGTCACCGAAATAAGAACTTGAAAGCTACAAAATCAATCAATTTCAGAGTATCTCATCAAGTGGAAGAACTTACCCACTAAAGATTCCACATGGGAGGATGAGAATTTTATACAGAAGCATCCAGAACTACTCAAGCGTTGAGGAAAACACTTTTTTGAAGGAAAGGGGAATGTTAGGTCCCTATAATACTAGTGATTCCCCCATCACTATTGTCATTGTGGCCCTTATTGTTATTGTTGTACCCCTATTGTCCCCATATTTTATTATTTTGCCCCATAGAAGCCCACTATTGTTATTGTTGTGCCCTTATATTATTATTGTTATGTCAACTTTGATTATATTATAACTCCTTAGACTCCTATATATAGAAAGGAGGTTTTGTCATTTGTATCATCCAATAATTGTTCATTTGTGTAATGTAAAAGAGGTTTCCCCCTCGAAGAGGCTGATTTTAAAGTCGTTTCTCTATCTTTTATTCTATTTTGTGAGCTGGTTGCATAACACAAACCCTGCCCACCCCATACTTGGTGCGAGTTGTTTTAACAAACCTGCTTATATATATTTTTAATGGGTAGTTAAGATACAATTTCGTCGGTGGTTAACGTTGGTTAGAATTTGGTATTTATCTTTTGGAACGCCCGGGAGGTAGGCCAGCCCACCGGGTTGAGAGAGTTCAAGCCCCATCGGTTCCACTATTTTATAATAATATGCCTACCATTTTAGTGGGTCGGGTGGGCCCCCCTGGGGTGGATTTCACACCACGCTTATTTAATACATATTAAATCAAATCATTGGGAGGGGTAGCGGGGATGGTGGCTCACCATACCAATTTTTTGTTTTTTAATAGCCACATAGTTGAAATTTTTCCACCAGAAATTAAGGGTTATTAGATAAACTAAGGAGGCGATAAATTCTTTTGTTCTGACCGCCTTTTTCTGTGCGCCATGAATTTTCCAAATTGTTTCCTCGTTAGTGACTGCCACTTGGCCAAGTTTGACCAGAACTTTGACCAGCTATAACTTGAGCATACAAACTCAGATTTGAGTTTTGTTCACACTGTTGGAATCAAGACGAAGAGGACTACGATATGGTCCTGGTTTCACTTCCATTTGATGAATTTTATTTTTTGAGCTATTTTGAAGGCTACTTCTATTTCTAGATCCACCTGGATAAACCTATTCAAAGAGTGCACCATAGACAAAAGTTCTTTTTCAATGACTGTATAGTTAAGTTCAACCTTAGAAAGGTTCTTACTAATGAAATATATAACATAGGGTAGTTTGTCTTCCACTTGTCCTAAGGCTACTCATACAAATTTATCTTATGCATCTATGTGGATATGGAAAGGAAATGCCCAATTGGGACCCCTAAGGATGGGTGCAGTGGTCACTTTTTCCTTCAGTACTTCAAAGGCCTCTTGAAATTTATCTATCCAACAAAAATCTAAGTCTTTAGCTAGTAATCCAAACAAAGGTGAAGCCAGTTTACTAAATTCCTTAATGAACCTTCTATAATACCTAGCCAATACAAGGAATCTTCTGACATCCCTTTGTTTTTTAGGTGTAGGGACCATTTTAATGATAAAAACTTTGTTAGGGTCAACCTGTATCCCTTCCTTAGATATCGAATGGCCCGAGTTAGTCCCTACATTCATAAAAGATCACATTTCTCGGGACTTAATGAAATATTCATCTCAATGCATTTCTTTAAGACTTTACATAGATTAGAGAGAGGTTCCTAGAAACCACATTCATATGGAGTTAATTCATCCATGTATATCTCAATAATGTTAGGAACAAGGTCAACAAAGATACTAGAAACTTCCCTATCGAAGGTAGCATGAGCATTACACAACTCGAATGGAAGGACTCTATAGGCAAAGGTACCCCAAGGACATGCAAATGTGGTCTTGTCTTGGTCCTCAGGGTTGATCTCTATTTGGTTGTACCCACTAAATCCATCAAGGAAGGAAAAATATATCTTCCCTACAAGGCTATCTAGGACATGGTCAATGAAAGGCAAAGGGAAATGGTCGTTCTTTGTATCCTTATTAAGCTCTATATAATCAACACAAATCCTCTGCTTTCCATTCTTCTTAGGGAATATGAAAAGAGGGGACGCCCACTCACTATCTAAGATGAGGTATATGAACCCTGCATCCAACAATTTTTTGCAGTTCTTCTTTTACAATGTCCTTAAGGGTGGGATTCATCCTCCTATGGGGTTGGTGCATAGGTTTGCATCCTTCTTTGATTTAAATATGGTGAGTACAAATTGAGGAATGCCCACCTTTCATTTCCTTATAGTCTCAAGCAAAATCATCAAGGTGTTTCCTTAACAATACATAATTGTTTTTCTTGCTTGACTGAGAGAAAGGGGTCGATCTTTAAAGTTCTGGATGGGATGTTTTCCACGATCTTGGCATGACCTAGATCAGGGTCAATAGAGCACATATCAGTCCATGGATTTCTCTTAGATGATTCCAAAGACTCTTCCACTAGTTCATCAATTGACAATGGTAGTGGGGCGTTGATTTTGTAGGATATGGTCAATAAGGTCATCTTCATCAAGTTGCCTACCTCCTAAAACAGTGTCTAGAGTACAAACTGGGTAAAGGGATGTCTGATAAAAGTCGTATTCTTCCTCATCCTCTTGCCACAAGGGTAAGTCATTCTCATTAGAATGTCGAGCAAGGGGATAAAGTACGTGCTTCTTTGAGAGATGCCCATTCTTGATGGTCATGTTCCCATCCCTACAACTAATGTAGGCATCGATAGTGGCCAACCAAAGTCTTCCTAGGATAAGAAGGTAAAAATTAAACTTGGTTTTGGGCTAGAGGACAAGGAAATCTATGGGATACTCCCAAGATTAAATGGATACCGTCACATTCTCAATAACTCCTTTAGAGAATATTGTGGACCTGTCTGCAAGCTGCAATACTGTGGTGGTTTTTCTCAAATCTCCTTGGAGGTTGAGCTTGAGCATGGATTCTTTGGTCATAAAATTGATTGCAGACCCAAGGTAAATCAAGGTATTAGGGACCATAATGATATCAATGTGCACATCCACTACTAGGCTACCAAGATCCAAGTACTTGGGGGATATCACCCTCCCAAGCAGTAGATCAGGCAGTTTCCCAACAACATTGATGGTGGGGGTATCTCTTCTTCTTCTCCTGGGCCTCTTGAAGCATTCTTCTTTGATAATATTGTTGTAGATGGGGACATCTTTGATGGCCTGGAGAAGGGGTATTTTGACATAGAAATTCTTCAATTCTCCGAGAAGTTCAACCTCTTCCAAGGTGTGATGTTTAGGTTGGACCAACGTTTCAAGATAGCTAGGTGAATTTGTTTGAGGAGTAATATCTTCCTTCTCTTCTTCAAGTTCTTTAGGTGGAGAAGGTGGTTGAGAATTTGGAAGTACCTTCCCAGACCGAAGGTTGATATCTTTGATTTCCACAACATAAGTTCGATAGGATGTATCCCCACTGTAAGCCTATTGTGTCTACTTATTGTTAAGGTTCAGATTGGGTTGGGAAGGCATTTGAGGTTACTTAGAGGGTTGTTGTGAGGTCACTGTGGTTGAGGTGGAGGAGGAGGCATTAAGGAAGGAGGTTGAGTTTCCTGTGACCTCCATTCTTGTGAAGGGTTGCCACATTGAGGAGGTTGAGGTGGATATGGCTAGGAAGGAGGGTTGATAGGCTGAGGATATTGTGGAGCATAGGACCAAGGAGAGCATGTGGACCATGATGGATGAGTTGAAGGGTGCAAAGGATAGAAAGGTGCATTTTTGATTTGGATTATAAGGAGGATATTGTGCACCTCGCATGCCTTGTTAATATGGCCTAGGGCCTTGGGACCTCCTCTGGTTGATTAAGCAGAGTTCCTCCAAACCATTTTTTTTCCCTTGGTATGCAAATTTTAGTCATGGCAAAGAGTGAAATTTGTTTGTTGCATGGTTTTCCTCACGGATAGAACATACTTCTACGTGTATTCATTTTTGGGATGCCTCTTAGTGCATCTAGGGAAAAAAAATAGACAGTGCCCTTTCTGCTTCCTCTTGCTTCCTTTTAATCTACATAGTGTCCATTGATAGGGAAAAAGTATGCAACATTTCACTCTTGAAATCTTCCAACATGCTCCCTATCTCATGTTTGATGGTTGAGGTTGAGGAAGAGGATTTAGTCAAGCTCTGGATGGACCTTCCCTTTTTCCCAGCAACCCTATTATCGTTCTTGAATAATGTCTTGATGTCATCATAGGTCAAATGGTAAATGTATCCTCCATACATCATATTGAGGGTATCCATTACATCCTCCATGATCCCTCATAGAAGTACTAGTTTGAGTGACTCATGGTCAAGGGTATAGTTAGCCCTCCTATAATTGAGTTGGAATCTTTCCTCGTAGTCCTCTAAGGATTCATTTGGTCCTATGGTCATCCTAAAGATTTCATGTCTTGTCTCTTTAGGCCTACAATAATCCATGTAATTCTCATTAAAGGCTTGATGTATTTGTTCCTAGGTAGTGATACTGATCCCAGGTAATCCCATAAACGAGTGCAATGCTGCATCTTTGAGGGTGGATGGAAACAACTTCAACTTATGTTCATCAAAGGTATAGTTATAGGTCCTACAGGCAACAATAAACTCAAACATAAACATGTCAAGGTCCTCAGAAGTTAGGCCATGGAAGTGTGTAAGGGAAGTAGGGTTGATATTCTGTGAAAATTACTAAATCTAACACAATGTCAGAAACCCCTACTGCAATTACTAGTTTACAATCTCCTACTTGCTTTTTACATTAACAAGTTATTTAATTGCATAAACATCGAAGTAAACACTATTGCATCCTTCAAAAATATACAAATCATGCACTAAAATAAACTGAGACAATAACACAAGGGACACCATTATTTTTGGACAATCGTCCTCGGAAAAACATAATTCTGGAAAATCGGTGCAACATATAGAGGGTTTGTATTATTAAGTAGATTTCATGAATACAACTAGGGTGCCAGAGATGGCTTACCCAACAGAGAATATCCTCGGCAGTATTACCTCTATCCGGAGATAGATATTCCGACAAATCAGCAATCAGATGATCAAACCCCACAACAACTTCAGATGTTCCCTATGTTGGATAGTGAAAGTTGCTCCAAGCACTTCTTTGGAACTGCGTCACTCCTCCAGGAGTTGTGTCACCCTCTCGCGGATCAGAATATGTTGATCTACTCCCAATATACCCCACAAAATTTCCCCAACGCTGCCTCTGAGGCCCAACATAAGCCTTTATGGCTTCTGCATCACCTACGTCAACCTTTTGCATCCTCTGCATCAGCTTTATGACCTCTACATCAGCCCTTCAAGGGTCTGCGATGTCTCTCTCGACACTGTGTTGCCTCTCTACAATGTATTTTTTAGCCTTAGATGAAAATCCCTTTTTGAACTTCCCCTCACTGCAACTTTGATCACTAACTTGATTTCCTTAGCAAACCTCTCCCCAGAAAATCGAATTCTTTGGTCACTTGGTGTATCAACAACTGACCCTCAAGCCTCCTCTTATACTTTTCCTGTTGAGTCTTCAACGGCTGAGATTAAGTCCCCAATCAACAGATAAGATTAGAACTAGCTTGATCCTCGTCACTTAGAAATTTCTCACCTATATTTTATTAATACACATTAATAATTTTATTTTCCTAAGTTTAGACTTAGGAACCCATTAAAAATATTAATTATTTTAATAATTCCTCGTCTGGGTGGAATTTCTCCAAACGATTTCTGGGTCTTGGAGATCTCATGTGCCTTAGCCTTTCCACCAATTTTCAAGGCTAGAGCACATCCGATGCTACCCAAAATCAACACTCCCTCTTAGTGAGGAATGTGCTCTAACAATGCTTCACCATAGAAGCATCACATTGATCCTCCGCATTGGTCCTCTGTGTTGATGCTTGGCCTACTACCCCACATCCACTTCACTATTGCTTCCTGTATTATTTCCCATGATACTGCCACTGCCTCTACTACATCTCTACTGCAGCTCCCTCTCAACATGCTGCATCATACTGCCCATAGCATTGCCACTGCTAACTACTGCACTGCAACTCAGTTACCGAGAAGTAAGTAAATAACTTCACCCAAACAATGACATCATGGTCCATCTGGAAGCCTCGTGATGCTAAAGTCACCTCTGCTTCTATCTTGTGCTCCCTTTGCTACCACTACATTGTTGCAACCTCTTTTGTGCCTCTCGCACTACAACAACCTCCACTGCCTTGTCACTCCATCACACCTTGCTCCACCTGACACTTGTCACCATGTTATTGTCTTTAAGGGCTCCCGTAGCTAGATGTGATCCAAGAGTTTGGGCACCTCAAGGATCCTACCTCTTTTCTCCATGTAGTCCTCTAGACTACAACTCGATGTCGCTCCACCTATTCTCTAGAGGGACATGAGAACTCATGGCACAATTGTCATCAGTCTTGCCATCCTTCTCCGCCTTTGCTGGAGCAACCTTTGAATCAGAAGCTTCTCCCTTGCCTTTCTTCCTGGGGCACTAAGAGGCATAATGTCCTAGATCCCCACAGTTGAAGCACTTGACCTTGGAGATGTCTTTATTCTTCCTCTTTTGTAGCCCCTGTTGTCCCACTGATGCAAGCGCTGCATCCTCCTCCTCCTCCTTCTTGATTCAAACTCCATTACCACTACTCCTCGCCTTGGTCAATCTCCTAAGCTCTTCATGTCGAAGATATTCCCACATCTCCTCCCAACTGAGGAGAGTTCCTCTGCCCAAAATTCTTTGGAAAAAATTATCCCACTCCTCGGATACTGAATTCAAGGAAATCTTGACTAAGAACTAGGGATCTGGAGTAGACCCCATGAAAGTAAGTTGGTTGTGAATGCCCTTAGGAACCCATTAAAAATATTAATTATTTTAATAATTCCTCATCCGAGTGGAATTTCTCCAAACGATTTATGGGTCTTGGAGATCTCATGTGCCTTAGCCTCTCCACCAATTTTCAAGGCTAGAGCACATCTCATGCTAACCAAAATCAACATATTCTTCATCATGGTCTCCCCATTAGTCTCTCGAACAGGAAATAACTCATTTTGTCTATTTTCACCCATGTCTTGGATAGGTGATATAGGCGCCTCCTCCCCTAGCGGTTTTTCAAAGGTTTTAGGTTTATCACCTAAAGGAAGTTCACAACCACCAAAGAAGAGTGATTTTTGGATGCTTGAAGAGGTGGGTGTTTTTGGTAGGAATTTCCCTTGATTATCCCTACTCATATGAGGCATGAAAGAACTAGCTCTTGTTTTTTTTTGAAGTTTTTCAAATAAATAGTATTGATGAAAAATAGAAAAAAAGATAAGAAACTTCTAATTAAAAACATCACCTACATGGACACCTCCCCAACAATGACACCAAAAAGTGATGAGCCCTAGTATCGGAATAACAATGCTACAACTCCCAAGGCTACCAACTTAAATTATCAACCGAAGGTTCTTAAAAACTTAGAGGTGATAATGCTATATGCACAATAGGTCAAGCTCTACACATGTCACCTTCAGTCATTGAATCAGATCAAGGTATGCAGAGACCACTCCTCCAACTAGCTTACAAAGAGAACTTGCATGAAAAGAAAAGAGTCTACTCTAATTGCAGGAAGGTAAACATCATCCTAATTACAGAAATGAAAGTGCCATTAATCAAATGTAAAGGCTAACTATAATTGCAAGAAGATAAATATTGTACTTAATTGCATAAATGACCCATGTTATTCTACTTGCAAAAATTAAATCAGTATTCTACTTGTAGAATGTAAATCATTACTCTACTTGCAGAATGTGAAAAATTGCTTGAAAAAGGAAACTTGATCTAAAGAGTATGACTAGAAAATCTAAGGACATAAATTTAAAAAAATTAGGTCTAATCTATTTTCATTGAAGAGTTTCCATTCTTATCATTGAGTTCAAGATAATTTAGCTTCAGTAACATAGTCTTTACACATTGCATAAAAGAACAATCTTTGTGATTCAAATGTAGAAAGGATGGGTCTAAAGTGGTCCTTTGGTCTCCCCAATCATGGATTCAAAGCCTGGAGGTCATTATTCAATCCCAAAATGAAAAAATCAAGATCTTAGAGAAAATATGGCCAAGTTTAGGCAGTGCTACATGATGCTACATGATTCCTTGTTTTGCTACACGATTACCCTGTTTTTCTATAGGATTGGATCCGAGAGCATATTGAGGGTAAGAAAGGTGTTATAAAGGTGGGAGAAGGTAGATGAGGGTGTATGAAGAATATGTGAGGCATTTTTCCAAACTTAGCACCCCCCATATGCCCATCTTGCACAAAAGTACATGCTCACGATGTTCCTCAATAACCCTAAAAATATGATCTTGGGGGTAGAATTTGAGAGCATTATGAGGTGTCAAGAAGGAAGATGGTGATGAAAAAATGGATGTATTATGAGTGTACAAATCCTTGCAAGTCACTGGTAATACCTACATACTAACGATCAACCCCTATTTGCTCTTTCAAAGCACATAAATCTAATGATCAAATTACAACAAATCAAGATGGAAATGATGAGTTTAATTTTATTTCATCAACAGCTACTATATCCTACAACTTGCATCTAGTCCATAGGAAAACGAATGATCTTAAATTCTAGGATGCAGAAACAGAGTATGCAAGAGAACTACAAACCAAATCTTAACAACTTTCAAAGGAAAACAAACAAATAGTTTTGGCTTGTTGTAGACTCCTCACCCACACTTCCCACAAGAGTAGTAATCAAGCCCACAGCCACAATTTTTGAAATCTAAATCCTATTTAAACAAGGAAATAAGCTCCACTACTCAAAAAATGATAAAATAAAATAAATAAGAGAGACTAGATCCTCTGGGTTAGGCCCTAACCCAAGGGTATCAACCCTTCAAAGTTAACTCAAATGTAGACCAACAATGAATCTTTCATTAACAGAAAATGGAGTTCAAATACACCATATCAAAATGGAAATAATAGTCTCAAGTACTTGGATCTCAATAGCTCTTCCTATCTCTCGAAAGTTTGAATCCTAATGAACCCTTAGGCTTGTTTATTTATACAAAAGATGACTGAGGGGAAACCTGTTGAGGAATCTAAGGAATTAGACTTAGGTGATTTCTCTCGATTAGTAACTTCTTGTGAGTATGTTTTTCCTTCATTAGATTAAGATCTTCTCTTTGATTAAAGTATTAGTGTTCTTCTTCATCAAACAACTAATAATTCATAAACATAAATACACAAGAGACACTGAATGTAGGCTATAAGCCAAGGCCAAAACCTCTCACTCCTTAAGAGGAAAACCCACAAAAAATATTCTTATAGAGATTCCAATTGATGAATACCAAGACCAAGACCCTTGACCTAGTAGCCTCTCTAAGATCAAGACACAAGCTATATTGATAGACAACCTTCTTCTTCAATTTTCTTCCACTTCGATCTTCTTCGTATTTAGTCCTTCCACAAGTGATAATACCGAGACCTTACCACATGCTTATCGAATCCTTTTCAATGTAAGACATAGATTATATTGAGATAATCTCTATAGTATATATACCCTTGATCAACCTGTGATCTTATATAGTGGCTCAAAGACTCTTCCTTCTGAAATACTATTCCTATGATTGGCCCTAGAACCTCTTCGCTATTCCTCCATCTCTGCATTTAGATAGGTCCAAAATTCTGCAGTGTTTTCTATGCTTGATACTAAAATCTCAAAGATATATGTCACAAATTGAATCTACTACTACCCATCCAAATTTCACATATATATACGAGGTTCTATTCTTAGATCTCCTTGTTTTCCTTACCCATCCAAAATCTGCACTATGATGAGACATCTGAATTCTTCACTATAACTGTCCACCGAAACTACAGAAGAATCTAAACTTTTGAACTGTGATTTATGCGAAGTGTCTCCACCCTATATATAGTGGTTGGTCTTCATAAATAAGTCAACTTGATCCATGTGAACCAATGTGTCTCTTAAATAGGTAAGCTAACTTGATCTTCACTTAGTTTGGACGCTGACTGAGAGAGAGAGAGAGACTTGTGGTTATCATTGGAGGGATTTATAGACATATATATATATATATATATATATATATATATATGACATATGCTCAAGAAGAGATCTTCATACATGACATTGACTCTTTGAATCAAATGATAAATCATAAGGCTCTCAATGGGAGCCATATAAACAAAAATATCTTACTCATGAAACCCATGAAGCAAGTCTTACAATAATAATTTTATTCTCTTCTTTTCATCATTTTCAAAGAGCATAATTACATGTCATTATGAAGACTGAACCTAGTTCCATTTTACAACACTCCCTCTTAACTAGGGAGGTATTCATAATGGTACTTGGTCATTCTCAATCTGAAGAATTTCTCATAAGAAGAATCAGATGGTAACCCATTTGTTTAGCATCATATCAACCAGCATTACATTACAAGGCCTTGACTAACAACTCTATCTCTCCACAAGATCTGAGCTCAGTGTTGGTGAGACCAATGATTTATAGACACTCTCATTATTATCTCTCTCGGAACATACCCTACCTAGGTACTCAGGATATGTCCCATGAGGACTATTCTTATCTTGGGCTCCCCAACCCTCAAAGAATATCAGTCCTCCATGACTCCTCTTCTATTGGATGCCCTATCTCATCCTCAAAGAGTATCAGATGCCAAATGATCACCCAATCCTTTCATTATGTCTTCCCAAGTGAAGACCAAAATGATGTGTCTATATCTCCCTCTCAATTACGGAGGACCTAAGCTCCCTCTTGGCTCAATAATTTCCAAGTTTCTTCCAAGTAAGAAACTTTCTAGGATCCCTCTCAAAATAGGAACCTTCAAAAAATTCTCAGGTTGAGATGATGGGGCAACCAACTGCTTGAAGAACTCCTTTATTTGATGTCATGAATTTCTTATTTTTATGGAGTCTTCATATTTTTTGGACTTCTTCATAAGGAACATTCCATCCATAACTTTCATCCATCAATCATGTCATCATTCATTTCATCAAAATGTGATCCATCAGTCTTCATCGAGCATTGCTTCATGTTATGCTACCTTCATCAGACTTTATTTTCCGGAAGGTTCTTGCATCCTTCTACAAGGTTCTTCTTAGAAGATATTCATATTTCTTCCCTTCGGTAGTCTTGCATAAGACCATGTTGTAGTAGCTGCAACACCCTCCAGAATTTTGGCCTGTACTCATTTTGGAGCCTACTGTGGATCCTGTGATTGATCATTCCTTAGTAAATGATTGGTAAGTTGATGATCTCAAACTCCCATCTTCTATCTTAAGATTCATTAACGCTTTTATCTTTAAACAATATGTGCCATCTTTGGGCATGGGATTATTGCTTTTCAGGCAAAGGGAAGTTTGTCTTGCTTCAAGGGGAAATATTTGTGATAATGGGTTGTCCTCACCACATACACATATTTCACACTCATTTCACACACCCTTGTACAAGTGTCGCCTTTATCCTCTCAAAGTCTTTCATCGAAGCCGCACTTGTCCTAAGTTGCCACAACTGTTGTTGCATTAAGCGAAGTATGTGTTATATGTTCTGGATGGTCTATCTTGTATCACTAAGTGCTCAAGTGCGTGATTGTAGTCAAGTTCTATCACTATTCACTTCAGTTCCAATGATCCCACACTTAGCCAAATTCTAGAGTTTCCCACAACCTAGCCTCATCTACCTTTCTTGAACTGCGAACTTCGAATCAGAAACCCTCAAGATGTTCCCTTGCCTGCTGGAACTACAGAATGCGCCAAAATACCAGCCTCCCTTAGCATTCAAAGTTGCACAATGTTTTCCTCTAGTTCCTTCCCTTCGTCAGAACCCAATGTCTCTAGAACTGTACAGTTTTGTACCTCAGTTGTCCTGTCTGCCTTGCATCCTGAAACTGCGCAGTCCCGCAACAGTGTCTTGCATCCTGAAACTATGTAGTGTTGTCCCTCAGTTGCCCAGTCTCCCTTGCATTCTGAAACTACCTAGATGTGTTCTCCTAGGGCCTCATCCAAGCAGCAGTCACTACCCACTAAAATTGTGCAGATGTGTTTCTCAGTGATCACAAGAAAGATGACATGCTAGAGGAATCTCAAGGAGATGAGGAAGAATATAAGCAGACCAAGGAACCCAAGGCATGATAGGATATCGGGACCGCATGAAGACTCCATCTGATGCACAACCCTTTGGAGGGTAGGTATGGAAAATGAAGCACATATTTTGAAATACCTCTCTTAGTATAGCTTGAAGGACTACTTATCATTGTCATATCATTTTGTCTTCAATGACATGCATGGTTGCAATCATTGAAAGTCATTCCATGTGTTTCTTCTATGTGTCTTGCCCCCTTTTGCCTGTTGGATCAATTGTCGCCTTTTTACATTTTTGGTTGTTATTTCATGTTTGCAAACCATTCTAGTGACCATGAAGGTTGGTTGTTGGATATACAAGTCATCCTAACAATGTGAACACCTATTTCATTCATACACAAAGTTGTAAGAACTATCGCACAAGTGTCGTCACGGTCATCCAAAGGTCTATCCCAAGTGTTGCGCTTGTCACTGTCAGCACTAGACAGTCCCACAGAGGGTCATGGTTTGCTATGTTGTCCCAATGGTTAGTGTCATCATGTTGCCAAGTATGTTAAGTGTGTGATCACAATGTCGAGTCCTCATAGATACACTTGCTCCCACACTTAGCCATTTTCCTGAAAATCCTTTCGACCGTACAAATCCCCTTTCACCAAACCCCGACTTCACTGCACAACATCGTCTCAACCCTCAATGGTGCTACCCTTCTTTCTAGAATTGCACAGTGTTGGAGGCTATCCTCCGGGTTAGTTTCATTGTGCAATCCCATAGGTGAGAAACCTGTCTTCCTACCTAGAACTGCGCAGAAACTCCCTCGAAGCCTGACCTGAACTGCGCACTTTGCAATATCAATTATCAAGCCTCATTCCCGCTTGCTGGAACCCCGCATCCCACAGAGAACTGAGCCTGCACTGCTCCCAGAAACTGTGCAGAGGCATCCTACCAGTGACCTCCCTCAGCTTGGACTCATTGTTCCCCAAAACTTCACAAAACTGTCTTCTGGTCCCTCTACTATCTGGCCTTGTCTTCCCTCTAGAAACTTCGCAGAGGTGTCCCTTAGGGTCCCACCTTACAAGCCGCCACTGGTGTCCTCAACTGTGCAATCCTACCTCCTAGTGGCCTCTGCGCAATTTTCCCCAACAGTGAAGATTGTGCCTCGAAGTTCCAAGCCAAGCCTGAGCTAGGCTCTACGCAGTCTTAGCAACTGGTCCACCTCCCTGTCACCTGGAACTGCACATTGCACAGTTGTTGGGCCCTCTTCCCAGCCTGTCATCTTTCCTGGCCCTAGAACATGGGAAAAAATGCATGCATCTTAGACTAGGAGGTTTTGGATTTGATGTCATCCCATCACGAGTGAATTGCAGGAACAAGTACACTGATTTATCATGGTGAGACAACGAACGGGATGAAGAAGGAGTGCACATGCTAAGAGACTTACATGCAGCTAGACGAACGAAAGAATCTCACCCAAGAGCAAGTGAAATAAGCACATGCATACAACCATCTTGCAATACCAAGACCATTGAAGCCATATAGAGGAAAAGACAAAGCACACACATGAAAGTACATCCATCACTTAGCAGTGCAATAGCTTGACATGGACATCACAACCAACCAATACATGTCAGGAGTGTTGTGTCAAGTTTTGTCCTGATTTGTTAAGGCCACATCACCACCATGGGCCATATCTATTGCAACTGAATGTAATGTAAAGTGGAAGTCCAATGGATGCACACAAGAAGTTGAAGGTTCATGTCAGTTGAAAATTCGTAGGAAGTTGAACAGTCATGAAGGTAGTCCAAGAGTCACAAGGGTTAAGCATCACCCTTCGCTATATATACCCCTCCCATTGTATGAGCAAGGACTTTCACCTTGGCTCCTCCCACATAGCCTTGAGAGTAGACAGTCAGTTATTTGAGGAACAAGGAGTGAATCCAATGTCCCACTACTAGGACTAGTGATGTATGGTGTACAGATGTGTCTTAGGAATTTTTCTTAATTCAGAATCCTGTTAAGGCCAACACGTTTTCATGCATGTTTTGTAGATGTTTGTAAGACTATTCTTTCTACATTTGTAATGCATGTTTGTTTCACCTATACTAAGATATTTGAACTACTTCAGTCTTTTTAGTACTTACATTGTTGGGAATGTGTTGTATTGATTGTCACCGTTGTCTCATCCCTGTGGACTACTCTGCGGGATACTAGACAGACCATCCTTGTATATTGGTTATCACCACTGTCACATCCTTGTGGATTACTCTGCGAGATACTTGACAAACCATCTTTGTTTTCTGGTTATAACAATTGTCACATCCATGTGGACTACTCCGTTGGGTGGTGTATGTGTTGTCCCCTTCACCTCAGTTTTAGTGACTGCTACATCTGTTGTGGAATATTCCACTAGATGTCGGATAAACCTCTCTGGTTCGTATGTGTCTTTTCCTGGGTGGTACTATTACCTCTCACTTAGAGTCTCACTTTACTCTCCCCCTTTACAGTAAGATAACCAAGACACAAGTTACATTACGCACTCACCAGGCACACGTACCTTGTTGTTTGAAGATACTAGCGCAACACTCTCACGTGCTAACAGCTAGAGCCAAGGCATATCTCTAAGTACATGGAAACCGAGCCTTTATAGAAGATGGGACTCCTACACCAAACGGTGTGAGGTCTAGTTGGGACTTCATACTGAGGATATGCCCTTGGTTGACAAATTTCCAGCACCGTCAACAAAATGGGGCTAGAAGGAGGGCCAAACGACAGGCTGTGCCCGTAGAGTCTGGTTTGAATCTCTTACTCTAAAAATGGCTCTTCCTAAAATCATAATCCCATGATGTTTTTCTATAAATCCTAAATGTACCATCCCTGTGGAAGTTATTCATGATCTGTCCAAGTTGAAGTTCAATGGTGAGGGTGAACCATTTTTTCATGTGCATGTGCTTCAATTTATGACTCTTTGCAATAGTCACCAAATAAAGTCTGAAGATGTCTGGGATGTACTAGTCACCCTCACATTCAAAGGTCATGATCAATTCCGGTGTCATACATTACCCCTTGCCTCTATCGATTCATTTGGTCAACTTTCCAAGATGATGATTGAAGCGCTCGATGAGTATAGTCACCAGGATCTATGTAAAAAATATGCAGTTTAAGAATGGAGCTTGACGAATCAATTGAGGACTTTATTGATTTCTTCCTTCACCTATGTTATGAAATTCCTAAACAAATTTTGAACTTATATTTCTTGAGATAAGAGTTTAGACGCTTGGTTCATGTTTCCCAATACAGTGAACCCCTTGATTTTCCTTCCTCCCCAACACTTGTAGATCATGAGGCACCTCAGATTGTAGAGGAGGAGCCCACCACCCTGTTTTTCCTTGTCCTCCTCCTTTTCCCCTTCTGATGTGGGTTCCCCACCATGGTGATTATGACACGAATAAATCTACACAACATGTCCCCAACCCATCTCCTCATCTGTCTCCCGCTTCAATGGAGAATATTCCATAATGGCTCAGGAAGCCTGCGACAAAGACTCACTCCTCCATTCTGCAAGAGGGCGTCACCATTCATAACTCAAGTCTCGAATCTGATTTGCATCTCTTCCATCCTTTTTCATCTACAAGCCATGACTCCTTGTACCATGATTCGCTTGATCAATTTACTTCACCAGCCAGTTGTTAGCATTCTCTTGATTCTCAAGTTTCCGGCTCGAATTGCGATCAGGAGCAAGGCAGTTACATTACACAGGAAGAGGAGTAGAAAGGTGAGGACACTATCAATATTCCCTCTCTATTTCAAAATTGTGTGCACCAAAACAATGATCTTCCATCCTTGAATGATTCTCAATCTACTAATCTCGATGGAACACCCTGTTAAATCAATTCTTTCGACCAACCCACAGTCTTGGGCAATCATCACTCCCATGCTTCCATATGTCGTGACAAACGCCCAAGCACATCATGCGATCTTTCATTTTCTCATGAAGAATCTAACTTAGATTTAGAACATGCTTCGGTCAAAGAAGACGTCCATATCGAAACTTCCTCTTCACTTCACTTTCCCCTGTGTCCTACCATTCACAACGTATCTACATGCGGCGGAGATACTCCATGCTCTTTTTATTCTCCATCTGATGAGTTATCTCCTCGATTGACACAATGTGGTGAGGTTGTCCATGATAAAATTGAAAACCATGTAATCATAGAGTGTCCTTCACATTTCCCATCATCCCTTCTTTTGCATGAAGACAACTCTTCAAATCAGCTTGCTGAAGCTAAAAAATCTAGCGAAATTTATGACATACATGGCTCCCATCTGAAGAGCAGTTTTGAAATTAGCAACAACAACCACCTTCAAGTCATGCATGATCTTGTTCAAGCTTCAAAATATGATTCCGTAATTCTGGAAAGTTCCGGGACGTATCAGGTATTTGAGGCACTTCAACGTCCGTTGATGGTTGTGTCAAGACTTCGCGACTCTAGTAAGCCCCTAAAACCAAATCAGATTTGGTTTCTAATGCACAATCTATCTATCTACATGGTTTCATTCGGTGTGGATCCATGTGTAAAAAATGTTTGGTATTCCGGGTGTGATCTTTCAAATGTTCAAAATTTCACTTATGACTGAATCCATGAATCTATTACAACACATTTGTCTTCATGCAAATCTCTCACGTCAAACTTAGGTTGGGAATGTCTGTCTCTCACAAAGTCATGGAATTGTGAAGTTGATCATCTCAAAGGCTATCTTTGTGCGTAATCATATTTATTGAATTTTCCCTTCATGGTCAACTCCTCAGTCTTCCTGCAAGTCTCGTACAACAAAAATGTCCTCTCATCACACTATAAATTTCTCTGTGTGATGATGAATTCACAAGCTATCACACGAATCAAGTTCCTCTCCATTCACCATGCCCCAATTGGTTTCATGCATTCACAGTGCTAACATCCTTATTAAATATTTTGTGATGACTATGATGCTTGTGCAATTTTTCATTAGTTGCAGGGAGGTGGTCCATCATGTCTAGCTCACAACGAACTTGGTTCCATTGTTTAGAGTGTTTGCAATATTGTTCAAATGAATCTTTATTTGTTCATTACAAACTAGGAATCTGATGTCTCCACTAGCTCATCTGATCAGTTCTCTATCTTGGGTGACTATCATTCGACTTATTATTTTCCCATGAGCACATCCGATGAAAGTTTCTTCGTGCACTCTGATATTCACTATTTAGCATCTTTCTCTTTATATTTTTGTCATGCAGGTGAGGCATTTCAACCTTTCCTGATGGTTATGGAAGGTCCTCGCTGTCTTGGAAATACTGCTGAGAATAATTAGACCTATTTTTCCTTCCAAGATTCCCATCGTAATCCCACCTCTCGAATCCAAAATTCATCTTTTCAAAGATCACAAGGATTTTCAAACAACCACCATGAATTCTATGATCCAATCGTTGAATGGATGGAACAATCTTACTTGGAAAGATCTGTTGTAGGTAGCAAGTTTCAATCCTTTCGCGCGCTTGCTAAGAAGCTCGGTGCAAACAAAGAGGCACCCACAAGAGGCTTCCGAGGTTTGTTGAAAAGTGGTATCCATCAAAGAGGTAAGCATGTGCATTGGGTAAAAATAGTGGCTGTGACACAGTTTTCTGCCCACAAGCAAGACCTTCCTTCCCATGTGCAAATTTTTCAATTTTCTGTATTTTCTGTTGCACATCATTTTTTATCTATTTTAATCATTCGTATCTTTGTGGATGCAAGTTAGGAATGACTATGGTGGCTTCACTAGAAATTTCATTACACGTAACCCCAATCGTCTAGCTGTTAAGATAGGAGTAGGATTAGCTTCCTCTTAGTTTTCCCTTCCTTGCACTCATAGTCCATCATGGTTTTCTTATTCTGGTATTACATCATGTTTGCCTTGGCCATTTTGTTCCCTTTCCTTTTGATTTTGTTTCCTAGTTCTGCGTCTTCTTTATTTTGTTGAGTTTTTCATTTGTTTCACTATACGAATAAGTGTTGTGCCTGGACCTACGTCCTCGCTTCTAAATGTGTATTTGGCTAACGTTCAAAGAGTCTTGTGACACTGCAACCCTTGGCTAGTCCGGTGTCCCTCTTCCTTGTGTTTGGTTGTAAATTTTGGCCGATGAAGTCTTGATGGAAAATATGATTCATCCGTAAGGAGAGATTTGGTCTAACCATGAACCTGTGTCCAGTCTGAGAAACCCCATGCTTATACTTAGTTTCTTCTTTGGTTTTTTCAAGATTATCCAACAGATAGAAATGGAGAAGGGGAAATATCTAAACAATGAAACCTGAATTAGAGGTATTTACATACTTCTCTGAAGGAACAACCTCTCTTGCTCTCAATAACTCGGGATCCCTCTTCCACCCCAAAAATAAATAAGTGTCGATGCACAATTCTCTTTCAAAACTAACAAAGGCGAAAGAAGAGAAAGGCTTCCTGGATAGAGAAGTGAAGAAAGAAACTCCACCGGGGTACTGTTCAGGGTCTTTGGCGATGGAGAAATGCTTGTGTTCCTACATGACTCCGCCGGGGTATTGTCCAAGCCTACTGGCAGCGGACAACATCAGAGATGAAAAACTATAATCTAAAAATCTTAGGCTCGCGAGACAAACTACCCTTCCCAATTTGAAACACTGTGATCTGGATGAATCTTGTGTTGTGTTCAACTAAGTTGGTACAAGGCAAACCATGTCTGCCCATATGGTAAGTCGGGAAGCCGAAGTAATCTGCACTATGAATCAATACTCCCTGATGGACCAAGGCCCTGTATTGAACGATCCAAGACAGAGAAGCTGAAATTCAACCATTGTGTCGCCAAGTCATGTTGTAGTGACTGCGACACCCTCCAAAAATTTTGCCTGCACTCAAATTTTGAAGCCGGCTGTGGATCCTGTGATCGATTGTTCCTTAGTCACTGATTAGTAAGTTGATGATCTCAAGCTCCCCTCTTCGATCTTAAGAGTCATTCACATTTTTATCTTTATACAATATGTGTCATATTTGGGCATGGGATTATCGCTTTTCATGCAAAGGGAAGTTTGTCTTACTTCAAGGGGAAGGATTTGTGAGAATGGGTTGTCCTCACCACATAGACATGTTTCACACTCATTTCATGCACCCTTGCAAAAGTGTTGCCTTTATCCTCTCAAAGTCTCTCATCAAAGCCACACTTGTCATAAGTTGCCACAAAGGTTGTTGAATTAAGTGAAGTATGTGTTATATGTTATGGATGGTCTATGTTGTATCACTAAGATCTCAAGTGTGTGATCGTAGTCAAGTCCTATCACTGTTCACATCAGTTCCATTGATCCCACACTTAGCCAAATTTTGGTTTCCTGTCAACCTAGCCTCATCCAACGTTCCTGAACTCCACACTTTGCATCTGCAACACTCAAGATGTTCCCTTACTTGCTGTAACTGTGCAATGCGCAGAAAGCCCAACATCCCTTAGAATTCAAAACTGCACAGTGGTTTCCTCCAGTGTCCTTCCCTTAGACGAAACCCACTTTCTGCAGAAACTCCACAGTTTTGTACTTCAGTTGTCCTTTCTACCTTGCATCCTAAAACTGCACAGAAGTGTCCTCCCAGGACCTCATCCCACAGAAGTGTCTTGCATCCTGAAACTGCGCAGTGTTGTCGCTTAGTTGCCCAATTTGACTAGCATTCTAAAACTGTGCAGATGTGTTCTCCCAGGGCCTCATCCCAACAACAGTCACTGCTCGTTGAAACAACGCAGATGTGTCTCTCAGTGATCACAAGAAGGATGACACACTATAGGACTCTCAAGGAGATGAGGAAGAAGATAAGAAACCCAAGGAACCCAAGGCTTGATAGAAGATCGGGACCACATGAAGACTCCATCTAATTCACAAGCCTTTGGAGGGAAGGTATGGAAAACAAATCACATCTTTTGAAATACCCCTCTTAGTATAGCTTGAATGTTTTCTTATCATTATCATATGATTCTATCTTCAATGACATGTGTGCATGCACTAAAAGTCATTCCATGTGCTTCCTCTTTGTGTCTTGCCCACTTTTGTCTGTTGGATCAATTGTCATCTTGTGAATTGTTCTGGTGACCATGAAGCTTGGTATTTGTGTATACAAGTCGTCCTAATGATGTGAACACCTATTTCACTCATACACAAAGTTGTAAGCACTGTCACGCAAGTGTCGTCACGGTTGTCCAAAGGTCTATCCCAAGTGTCGCACTTGTCACTGTTAGCACTAGACAGTCCCACAGAGGGTCATGCTTTGCTATGTTGTCCCAATGATCAGTGTCATCATGTTGCCGAAGTATGCTAAGTGTGTGATCACAATGTCGAGTCATCACATATACACTTGCTCCGGCACTTAGCCATTTTCCTGAAAATCCTTCCGACTAGAAAACCCCCCCTTTCACCAGACGTCGATTAAGCAGTCTCAACCCTCAGTGGTGCTTCTCTACTTTCTAAAACTGCGTAATGTTGGAGGGTTTCCTCCGGGTCAATTTCAATGCGCAATACCAGAAGTGAGCAACATGTCTTCATGCCCAAAACTACACAGAAACTCCCTCAAAACCCGACCTGAACTGCGAACTTCTCAAGATCAATTATCAAGCCTCCTTCTCACTTGCTAGAACCCTACATCCCGTAGAGAACTGAGCTTGTTATGCTCCTAGAAACTATGCATAGGTGTCTTGCCAGTGACCTCCCTCAGCCGAGACTCAATGCTCTAAAAAACTACACAAAACTTTCCTTTGGTCCCTCTGTTGTCTGACCTTGTCTTCCCTCTGGAAATTTCACAGAGGTGTCCCTCAGGGTCCCACCTTGCAAACTACCACTGGTGTCCTCAACTTCGCAATCCTCCCTCCCAGTGCCCTCTGTGCAATTTTCCCCGACATTGAAGACTATGCCCCAGAGTTCCCAGTCAAGCCTGAGCTGCGCTCTACACAGTCTCAGCAACCATTCCACCTCCCTGTCACCTGGAACTGCACATTATGTAGTTGTTGGGCCCTCTTCCCAGCCTATCATCTGTCCCAGGCCTGGAACATGGGAAATAATGCATGCATCTTAGACTAGGAAGTTTTGGATTTGATGTCGTCCCATCATGAGTGAATTGCAAGAACAGGTACACTAATGGATCATGGTGAGGCGACAAACGGGATGAAGAAGGAACACACATGCTAAGAGACTTACGTGCATATGGACGGATGAAAGAAGCTCACCCAAGAGCAAGTGAAAGAAACACATGCATACAACCATCTTGTAAGGCCAAGACCATTGATGACCTCGCAACATCAAGCCATGCAGACGAGAAGACAAAGCACACACCCGAAAGTACATCGATCACTTAGCAGCACAACAACTTGACATGGACATCACAGCCAGTGAGTACATGTCAGTAGTGTTATGTCAAGTTGTGTCATGATTTGTCAAGGCCACATCACCACCATGGGCCATATCTGTTGTAACTGAATGTAATGTAAAGTGGAAGTCCAATGGATGCACACAAGAAGTTGAAGAGTCATGTTAGTTGAAAAGTCATAGGAAGTTGAACGGTCATGAGGGTAGTCCAAGAGTCACAAGGGTCAAGCATCACCCTTAGCTATATATACCCCTCCCATTGTATGAGCAAGGACTTTTCACCTTGGCTCCTCCCACATAGCCTTGAGAGTAGATAGTCAATTCTTTGAGGAGAAAGGAGTGGCTCCAATGTCCCACTAATGGGACTAGTGATGTATGGTGTACATATGTGTCTTGGGACTTTTGCTTAATTCAAAAGCCTGTTAAGGCCAACACATTTTCATGCATGTTTTGTAGATGTTTGTAAGACTATTCTTTCAGCATTTGTAATGCATGTTTGTTTCACCTGTACTAAGATAGTTGAACTACTTCGGTTGTTTTAGTACTTACATTTTTGGGAATGTGTTGTATTGGTTATCATCGTTGTAACATCCCTATGGACTACTCCGTGGGATACTAGACAAACCATCCTTGTGTATTGGTTACCACTATCGTCACATCCTTGTGGACTACTCTGCGAGATACTCGACATACCATCTTTGTTTTCTGGTTATAACGATCGTCACATCTGTGTGGACTACTCCACTGGGTGGTGTATGTGTTGTCCCCTTCACCTCAGTTTTACGGACTACCACATCCACTGTGGACTATTCCCCTGGATGTCGGACAGACCTCTCCGGTTTGTGTGTGTCTCTTCCTGGGTGGTACTATTACCTCTCACTTAGAGGCTCACTTTAGTCTCCCACTTTACAGTAAGAGAACTGAGACACAAGTTACATTACACACTCACCAGGCACATGTACCTTGTTTTTTGAAGATACCAGCGCAACACTGTCATGTGCTGAAAAATAGAGCCAAGGCCTTTATACTAGATGGGACTCCTACACCAAACGGTGTGAGGTCTAGTTGGGAATTCATACAGGGGAGATCCCCTTGGTTGACAGATTTCCAACACCATCAACAGACCATCCAGATACTAGTTTATAAACAATGAATACTTAAATCATAATTACCTTGTGATGGTCTTTCATCATGACATCTTCTTGTAGACATCAACATCCTTCATATATGTTAACACATCTCCTTAAAGATATGTATTGTCAAGTGTCTCCATCTTTTTCCAAACTTTTATTAGGGTCTTCATATCTTTGTGGGAGATATCATAGTCAAATATTCTTGGTCCTTTGGATGTTGACTTCGTTTACCGTAGTTGCATAGCTTCATGATATCTTCCTTCATTTCTTCACTCATTTTATTCCTTTCATAGGAGCTTCTAATCAGAGTTCCTGAATTTTAGTCAACCACCTCATGCTTCATATGAGGACATATTATGTTGATTTCATCATGCCTTCCGACATATTTTTATAGGAGGAGATTCCTAACCTTTGATCATGCTTCCCAAGATATAACTATTATCCATGTTACATGCAACCATACAACATGACTTTATAATAAATAATACAAACATACATACCTCATTTACCTTTAGGTCATCTAGGCTTCTCTCAATAGCTTCCTTGATTGAAAATATCTTCAACCCCTTTATCTTATACATTTCTTATGTCATAATACCATCATCCCATGAATTCCACAAGTTGGAGTTCATGATGAAACACTTGCTTCCTTTCTGGATCGGTGAACCCTTCAATGAGGATTCAATCAGAGAATCTTGAGGATATTTCATATCCCTATCCAACAAATGTTTCCCTTTTCACTGATGTATGATGTGACTTGTCCTAGATGACTTCTTTCCTTTCTTAATTTTCCAATGAGGTTCTCAAGAGCTATATCCTTCATAGTTGATTATCAGATACCTCTAATGTTTCCTATGGCAATGTCACGAGCTCTTACTTCTAATGCTTTTCCTCTTCTCTCAACATCTTTCTTTCAACTTTCTCCACTTCTTTGGTGGTGAAATGGACTTCTTTATCTTTTGTGTTATTTCCCTACTTGAGCTTAGGAAAATATTTCCTATAATGCTCATAGCATTGAATCTTAGCTATGTTATTATTTTCTTTCGGAAAATGTATGAATACTTTTTGGCCTCAACCTGTCTTCTTCTATCTTGCATAGAAACCACAAGTTGTTTAATGGGATAGCCTTCTTATCCTCATAGAAATTTGTTACCTGGTTCATCAGTTAGTTGTATGAATATTATTTCATCCCAGATATTGCAATTGAGATCTTATGAAGATAACCCTTTATCCTTTTATACCTTCGATTTGTGTAGATCAGATGTGATGTGACCTTCTTTATCGCATCTTCAAAGAATAGTTCTACCTACTTATCATATATATCTCTCTGATATCTCCAATACTACTATATGAGGGGACCTTTCATAAGAATCCCTTTCCATGTATTCAAAGGAGATATTTCCATTGATATGTTCAATGACTTCACTTTCTTCAAGGACTATGACTATCCTCCTTTTCAATGCTAGGAATTTTGATGACCTAACCAACTTATAGATCTCCTTGCAAAACGAAGTCATTTTACCAATTTTGATTAGAATAAAAGATACATACTTGACAAGTGAAGATGAAATATTCAACTTGATCACTTTGATGTTGGATGAAGAAGATGTGTTAGTGCTCCTTTTGGATGATCTTCTTCCAAATGAAAAACCCTTATTCAATAAAGGAGATTGCTCCTTCAATGCCTTTATATCTAGCTTCCTTTGTTGATGGTGATTGATGAGGATGTTTTGATGCTTCCTCGGATGGTCTTCTTCAAGGATAATGAGGGCATTCTTGTTGCAATGATAGGGATATTTCCTTATATCTCTTGAATATAATGATAATGCCTTCTTGCCTTCAAGATATTTTGACTTTTCGGTGGTGAATGAGTGCATATCAGAAATTCTTCTAGGATCTCCAAGATGATGTGATCTTAGTCCTAGAAATGATTCTCTTGGATGTCTATACTTGGGTTGCCTTGCTTTGTAGATTTCTTCATCTTCATGAGGGTCTTTGTGGTATTTTGCTAAGGACTATAAGATCCAAGACTCTTGTTGGTGTAGACTTTTAGTTTCCTTGATTTGTAGGTATATTCGCCTTCATGATCCCAAGACTTCTTAAGTAGAATTACTCCTTTGATCTAGGGTTTGATTCTTCAACGTAGATCCTTCACTTTGCTTTGATTCCTTCTTTGAAACTTGATCCTTGAGTGTCTCTTTGATTAGATTCCCTTCCTTATCTATCACCTTAACATTGATACCATGTTGAGGAATCTAGGGCATTAAACTTAGGTGATTTCTCTCAATTAGTAACTTCTTGTGAGTATATTTTTCCTTCATTAGATTAGGATATTCTCTTTGATTACGTTATTAGTGTTCTTCTTCATCAAACAACTACTAATGCATAAACATAAATACACAAGAGGCACAGAATGTAGGCTATAAGCCAAGGCCAAAACCTCGAACTCTTTGAGAGGAAAACCCGCACAAATTCTTCTTATAGAGATTCCAATTGATGAATACCAAGACCAAGACCCTTGACCTAGTAGCCTCTCCAAGACCAAGACACAATCTCTATTGACAGTCGGTCTTCTTCTTCAATTTTCTTCCACTTCAATCTTCTTTGTATCTAATCCTTCCACAAGTGATAATACCGAGACCTTGCCACATGCTTGTTGAATCCTCTTCGCCGTAAGAAAAATATTATACCGAGATCATCTCTATAGTATCTATACCCTTGATCAACATGTGATCTTCTATAGTGGCACCGAGACTCTTCCTTTCAAATTACTGTTCCTATAATTGGCCCTAGAAACTCTTCACTATTCCTCCGTCTCTACATTTAGATAGGTTCGAACTTTTGTAGCCTTTATTGTGCTTGATCCTGAAATATCAGAGATATATGTCATAACTTGACTCTATTGCTACCCATCTGAAAACACATAGATATACAAGGCTATGTTCCTAAATCTCCTCGTTGTCCTTACCCATCTGAATTCTGCACTGTGATTAGACATCCAAATTCTTCACTGTAACTGACCACCGAAACTATAGAAGAATCTAAACTTCTGAACTGTGATTTATGCGAAGTGTCTCCACCCTATATATAGTGGTTCTCATAAATAAGTCAGCTTGATCCATGTGAACCAATGTGTCTCTTAAATAGGTAAGTTGACTTGATCTTCACTTCGTTTGGACACTAACTTCAAGAGAGAGACTTGTGCTTGTCATTGGAGGGATTTATAGACATATATATATGTGTGTGTGTGTGTGTCTATATATATATATATATATATATATATTTGACATATGCTCAAGAAGAGCTCTTCATACATGACATTGACCCTTTGACTCAAATGATAAATCCTAAGGCTTTCAATGGGAGATGTCTAAACAAAAATATCTTGCTCATGAAACCCATGAAGCAAGTCTTACAATAATAGTTCTATTTTCTTCTTTAGATCATTTACAAAGATCATAATTACATGTCATTATGAACACCAAACCTAGTTACATTTTACAACACAATCCCCTTGGAAGGAGGATTGCTTCCCTCCAAAACCTCGAAAATAGTGGATCTAGTTCCCTTAGATCCTCTCATGCACTTGATTTCATCGACTACCAATGGGCCTCGAGTTGTAGGTGAGTGCGGATGAGTGATTTTAGGGATTACTTCGAGTCAAAGGAGAGTAAATGCAGGGGACAAGCCTCCTACACTTCTTCTAGCTACCTCCAATGTGCCTTTGCATCATAAATGTACTCAAAATTCTCTCTTTCCTGCACATAAACCACATTAGGCCATGAAGTATGACAAGCACCCTTTAGTCTTCCTACTAAGCACATTATAGTCAAAAATGTAAATTAATGTGAGGAAAGAAAGAATTTATGGGTTGGAGGATAACAATATGGGCCTTAAAATATACCTATTGATGGGACCTATCACAAGGTCCTACCCTAACCCCCTTACTTATGATACTTTGTTGATGTATGAGTCAACCTTCCTTGAATATGGTCTAATAAATAATTAGTTAATAGTGACTCATTGTAAAAAGCGTCCTCTTCATTAATAGGGCCTAAATTAGTTAGTAGGCCTCATTATTATTCGTCCCATAGGTAGGAAAGGTTCTCTATTGATAGCCATTATTGAGTTGAAGTTTATGTAATATTTTTTCAAGGCTTGTTATTGTATTTGGAGCTTTGCTCCAAGAGGTTGCCCCGTTAATTAAGCAAGTGAACATAGCTCTTTATTTTCATCATCAATCTAAGAGATCCTTCTAAGGGTTTATGTATTTGCTTTAGCATTATTTGATTTGTTTATGTGATTTCTCTAAATTTTTGGAATTAAGGATATTACATAGAACTCAAGCTAATCAACCAATGATTTCCATTGTTTCTTTCTCTAAATGTCTTGATCCTAGGTATCATGAAGACCATGGATTTGGCGAACATCCAAGTGGACATGGTGTTGGACTAGCCCAAACCTATTGCCCCTTCTGTGGATTGTTAGTAAGTTTAAAGCGTCTTCCTACATATTAACATCCAAACCCCTATTCCTACCACCTATCAATGCCTCATCGCTACCTGTGACCCCTACCCCTATAGAAACCTTTATTTATGCCTATGGAAACTCTTGATCACCTTCTAGGCTCCCCTGTACAAAACTAGAAGCCCAAACCCAACTTTGAGCCTCATCCAAACAACCAATACTAGGCCAAAAGCAAGTGTTACACCAATCACCAACCATATAGATAAAAAACCTCCAAATATATCTATTCAAATTGTTTGGAAATATAAATCCATTGAGTTGGAGAGTTGTGGTACTGTTGTGGAAGCTGAATTTTTTATTTGAGAATTTGCAACCATACATAAAAGCATCAAAGAATGTATCCCCACTATAAGGAAATGAACTATAGCCATGAGTTAATGATTGTCAAACAACTACAGCGTGATGAGAGGGATCGTATTTGAATGTAGGCTATGATATGCATGAAACAATATATTTAAATACAAGGAAAAATGTAAGGATGATCTTAGCATAATGGCAATCTGAATGTGTAAATGAGGAGAATAAAAGCGTATGATTTGAATTTATGATTTTCTAAGTGAAGACAACATGTAAGCTTGGGCTTAGATTGGATATTGAGAACCATTGCCAAATCTCAAAATGACATGATGAGAGAGAGGAAGTAAGACAATCTCCAGAGAACATTAAAATAAAACTAGGGCATTGTCAATGATACTTCATGTGATATGTTAGCTGATTTGGAGATGAAAATCATCGGCCTACAAGAAAATGCTAGGAGTGACACAATCACCATGTCCTAAATTAACTATTATGGACATTGGATGAAGGAGGCTTGTTGCTTCTATATTGGTAGACCACAGACAAAGGAATACTTGTGCTAAAACAATCGATAATTGCAACTGGAGGGACATTCCTTAAATCTAAGAGTGTTTTAATGGCCATTTGTAACTCCTAGCTAAATTCAACAAGTATCTCTCTCTCTATATATATTCCCTCTCAATGCATGCTAAATATAAAATTAAGATGAACTTACATTAGTAATTCTTTATTTTCAAAACTACAAAACTAAAAAATATAAACTTAATTTAAAAATACTATCTAGATAATTGATATAGAATTTTTAAAACAATATAAATGCATAATAATTTAAAGAGGAGAAGCATGCCTAACAATTTGATGACAGCATATTATTACCAAAATTTGAAATATAACATAACTTTGCCCTTATGATTTCAAGGTGAAACAATTTTTTGCATAACATAAAATGCATAGCTTAAAAGTTCCAAAAGCATGTTTAACATTTTGATAAGAGTATTGCATTGAAGTAATATACATTGAGATTTACTTTATGTTAAACTTGTAATTTGAAGAGGGAGGTAGAGTATTCACATTCTACAATGGATCTCATACACCAATTAAATGTCTAATTTAAATTAGTATTATTAACTGCACACCATTTTGTTCACAAAAATAATTCAACCATTTACACCAAAACCATTATTTTTCAAATACTAAGAATGAATTAAAATGGATGTTATATTTTGGACAGTAATCAATAAAATCAATCTTGTGTTTCATGCTTGTATTGAAAATGAATGTTGTATTGGAGGCAATAATGATAAGTAGTTCTACCAAGGAAGCCATCTCAATCTCATCCTTTTATTATGTATTCCTCTGCAGCTGTACTTATATAATTACAATAGGTGACCCATCAAATTGCAAACCTATCTCAGATGTATATTGATCAGTGAGATAGATGAAAGTTTAATAAATATAAAGTTTTATGAAGCCTTCAAAATAGCAGTCTTTCCAGATT
Organism: Pinus tabuliformis; assembly: GCA_031772625.1. NCBI lineage: Eukaryota > Viridiplantae > Streptophyta > Pinopsida > Pinales > Pinaceae > Pinus > Pinus tabuliformis. The sequence continues at coordinate 1,346,630,592 of CM062820.1, forward strand.
TCAAAAACCAGGCTCATATTCTGTTAACTTAAAATGTTATTTGAATTAACACAATAGAAGGATAGCTGTTGTAGAAAGCACAAACTGTTTGAAAAATACTCTGCCAACCATGTGGTGGCCAATGTCGACCTTTATGTAACAAAGATAAATGTTGAAAGATCAGTATACCAGACACAATTTTGTGGATTACATGCTAATGAGATTGCCTAATACATCAACACCTAATTGTGACCTAAAAGTGTTTCACTATTAAAAATGGTTTCTAACATAGACAATTGAATTGATTTTATTGTTGATATATTATTTTTCTTTAATTGACATTGTAGTAGGAGTCAATTATGGCATCTGCAAGATACTCGTATTTGGATAAAGGCAGCCCAGCCAAGGAGATAAGCCCATCCTTTGTCATGTAGACATGCCACTTATTTGTCATATTGTCAGTCTGTTCGAATTGAAAAGATGTATTAGGGCAAGAAACGGTTAAACCATCACTGATGAAAAAGTTAGAATATGAAATGGTGAAAAGTTACAAAACACCTTCTTACCTGAGCCTCGTTAAAACCTGTGAAGTAAAACATGCCAATCTGTCTGAGAACAAAGGACCAATCTTTCCCATTCTTATCCTTTGCAGAAAGTTTATCATACAGTCGCTGCCTCACACCCTTGATTCTACCAGACATAAGTTCCATTTCTGATTTCCATTCATTAAACATGGCAGGATTGCCTACAACATTTGCCACAATTTGAGCCCCATGAACTGGAGGATTCGAGTACATTGGTCTAGCAAGCCTTTTAAGTTGGCTTTTCACCCTGCCAGAAGTGCATAGACAGATGCAGTTAGCGCTCCATTTAAATAATGCTGGAAGTTGAAGATCTTTCAGTTAAAAACATATCCACGAGAAAGAATAAAATCCAAAGTTTATTAGTGGTACCTATTGGCAACATCTGATGAGGAGCACACAACATTAATAGCTCCTATCCTTTCTGCGTAGAGACCCAAGTTCTTGCTGTAGGATTGAGCAACAAAAACTTCCATCCCACGAGCTACAAACAGCCTCACAGATGATGCATCTGCATCAAGACTGCCACTTGCAAATCCCTGCAAGTTCAGGTAAAATCCAATATTAAATTGCAAAAACAGGGGTCCTTTTAGACCAATTGTCAGTTCATTACAACAAAGGATTACCAGAGACACAACACCAGAGAGGCTGTACAGAGGAGGAAATGCTTCTAAGACTATAACATCACAGAATTCTTCCACCTGGGCTGTAAGATCACTTAGCTTCTTTCAACGTAATGAGTAAAACAATGGAACTGTGAACTCATATACATTTAACGCCATATTATAACATCACAGATCTCTTCCACGGTTCCACCTGGGCTGTAAGATCACTTAGCTTCTTTCAATGTAATGAGTAAAAACAATAGAACTATGAACTCATATACATTTAACCTCATATATGTTCCCATGAGCTTATATCAATAAAACCCAAATTCCGGAGGAATTTTTCATAAAAATAATTGGATTCAATAAAGGATTAACAACCATGTCAAAGGATTTTTTCCATTAAAAAGAGGGCTTTTAATGCATCGAATTCTGAAGGCATTTCCATTGAATTCATCAAGACTTCAAAATGAAGAAGCAGTAGAACTTCAAAAATAATCGAAGTAAAAGGAAACTGGCAAGGTAGAAAAATGCATACAAATGAATTGCAAAAAATAATCTACACGCTGGGCAATTCATATAAAATATGAAGACTGTAAATTTAACCTCCATATCATCACGAACCTGATAAGCAACATCAAAGAAAGTAGTATGATTCTTTTCCTGAATGACATCGGCTATTTTCTCCCACTGCTCGGAAGTTGGATCAATTCCAGTGGGATTGTGAGCACAACCATGAAGCAACACAAAAGAACCACTTGGTGCAGCCTGCAACAAGCAAATAATTAGCAGTCTACTATAAAAAATTTAACAGTGTATTTACCTAACATCTAATTCTCTGAAAAAGACAGGTGAAATAATCCGTCTTACCTTAATGTCTGCAATCAACCCTTCAAAGTCTAGTCCTACAGTTTTGGGATCATAGTAACGGTATTCCGACCAAGGAACCCCAGCATCATTTAAAATGTTCTTATGATTTCCTGGTCAAATCAATCTAGAATAAAAAAGCTTTCAAAAGATGGAATATTACTTTGCATCAAATTACGTTCAACTGTGAGATACGCATGGCAACTGCAAATACATCATTCAGAGTTCAGCATCTCACTGAGAATCTCTGACTTACCCCAAGTTGGAGAGGAAATCAAGACTTGAGTTCCAGGAAAATATCTTTGAATAAAGGCAGCACCAAGGCGAAGAGACCCAGTCCCTGCAAGGCCTTGGACAGTTGCAACCTGGAGAAAGGTGTCAACAGAATATTCTGTCAATTTGATTCAAACATATAAAGGCACAAAATAATCTCATCCTACAGTGCACATCACAGAAGCAATGTAATGGAAACTTTCAACGAAATGCTTCTGTAATACTTTCTCAGTGCCCCCAGTCAACCTCGTAATTGAGGGAAGGCTGGTAGTTACTAGGGGTTAGGAACTTTATTCATCACTGCAGCGTAAGTTATCTCACTTAAAAGGGGAAATGAAACCTAGTAGGCTGGCCACTTGAGGGGAATTGAACCAGCCCACACATTGAAGGGGAACTGAACCCCGGTGTGCTGGTCTTGACTGCCCCACACTTGAGGAGGCATAATCTACCACAGCTTAAGGGGAATTGAACCTGTCATGCTCTTAGGGAGAATTGAATCTTAGGGCTATAACCACCCCTGATTGACCAACCAGTCGAGCCTCTAGTGGTCAGAAGCGGTATACTGACAAACTAGTAAAAGAGAAACTGAAAAATAATCTGTGTAGCTTTCTGTTAAACAAATCTACAGGCATATATATCCTTTTTCCTGGCATTGTCTACATAAGATAAAATATTGTGCAACCTAAAAGTAAAATGCTCTCCCTCTCTTCTTGCCACTCTCTCCAAAAGAAACTTCACAGAAAACGTACCCGCCCTTGCTTGGTTGCGTCATTGTCAGCTCCTAGCAACAACTCCACAGTAGCTTTGAGAAATGCTGCCAAACCTTCGATAGGAAGATACTGCAGACAAAGCAAAACAAGATAATTTCAAATGTTAAACACTCAAAGTGATTACCCCATAAAGGATGCAATGATTCTTCACACAAAACACATGCATGCCTCTTTATTTCCTCCTTTCTCCAACATCATAGTCTCTGCCTGCAGAACATAAACAGGTATAAGTAGAATTCCACTTAATAAAACAGTATAAATAACTCTCAAAATGCTAAGGTTCAAATTAAAAGCAAGATGCTTTCATAACTGGACAAAATAATCTTTAGGTAGATTATTCCCTAGATCATTTAAAAGAACATGGAAGCTTATTACTTAAAGAGAAACATTCAACTTAACCTTTTTCACCACATTGAGCACATAGGGTTGAAGGTTCTCTGTTCTGTAAACTCCAACACCAAGGTTCAGCTTCAAATCATTTGTATCTGCTTTAAATGCTTCCGAAACACCTAGAATTGGATCTGGAGGTGCCATAGTCACTCCTCCAAAGCGAGAGACATTTGTTGCATCAGCCATGTTTACTCTGTTTAAAGCCTGTACACAAAATTAAACAGTCAGAAAAAAATTCGAAACATGGGAACAAATACTAATTGAATTCGTTTGATTTTCATATACAGTTAGATTCGTGAAAATAAGCGATCAGGCTACTATATGATCATAAGTTTTTTCTTCAAAAGCCTCAACTCACAAACATTTTACACAGTAAAAACCAAACCAGATATTCAATGGCAGCTATATGGAAATATACAATATATTCCTATCTGGGTACTATTATGATATATTACCCTTCTCCACAATCATGTTAGGGTTCAAGAGAAATAAATATAACAATCAAGAAATACACATTCACCATGATTATCTGGAAAATCCCAATTGGGGAAAAACCAACCAACAATAGATCTATTATCGTCCTTGGCTAAAACATTGTCAAGCCCGCCAAGTGAGCCAGCCACCACTCACCTCCAGGCCCTACCCAGTCAATGTTAAGGTATTTGATAATCTCACAGGCTGTCCTAGTTCAACATGCTTTATCATACCACCACATGCATCCCCATATCATTTTTACTGGAGTACGCATGCTTTGCGAGGCCTTACAGTCGTATACCCATTTACATGAAAATTTTCATTTTATTTTTATTTTGTTACTATCTTGACCGACACACAAAACCGCTGCAAGTTTAACCATACCTTTTTAATCCCAACCCGTTGCCCTCGCCAGAGGGCTTGACTAAACCCTTCAACACAACCACGGTCACGGCTTGACTAAACCCTTTAACAGAACCACGGTCTCGGAGGGCTTATTACTCTCGGCCAGGGGTTGAGGTTTCGAACCCCCTAGGCTCTTGGTATTTTTCTGCAACTCCAGAAGCTTTTCTTTGGTGTACTCACCCGCCTGGGGCTGGACGTTCTAGGTAAGTGCAGGCACCATGGGTGGCGCACTCCGGTCCTTTGACGGGGCAATCTGGTGCGCAAAACCATGAGCTACACCGAGCTCCGTTTCATTTTCCATTTTCTGGAATTACTCTCTGTTCCGCCATCTTCATCGGCGTCAAAAACTCAGGCTACACACTCAGTGCCTCTGCGAGTGAATCACGCGGCTCCTTTGCCCACCGATCATGGCTCCACAAAAAAAACACAAAACAGGGGTTTTCCTTCTTTTTTTTCCCGTGATTTCATTTCAGCCCGACGCTTTGCTGGCGCTTCAATGGAAAAACCATCTGCTGTCCTGCGTGAGGAGATTGCTGCGTGTTTTACCTGAGCATTGAGGAGGAGTACGCTGTCGGTCCACATTTGCCTGTGTGAGAAGAGGAGACCTCTGCTTTTTGCGTAGCCAGAGCCATCTGCTCTGCGGACGACTAGGAAGGCGCTGTCACTGTGTGCTGCTTGCGAACCAGGCCTTGGTAAAGCCTTCAGACTTCATTTTCTTCTTGCTCCTCATGGAACCACTACTCAATGAATCTGGTTGGTTTGTGCAACGAGCTATTGCTTCAACCAGCGTCACTATTTCGTGGATGGTAACAATTCAAACAGCTAGCCACGGCCTCTAATACCACTTGTTAGGGTTCAAGAGAAATAAATATAACAACCAAGAAATACACATTCAAACCATGTGCACCATGATTATGATTATCTGGAAAACCCCAATTGGAGAAAAACCAACCAACAATAAATCTATTATTGTCCTTGGCTAAAACACAGCCAAGCCGGCCAACAACCTGAGCTTTCACCGCTCAACCATGGCTCCCTACAATGGAAAGTACACAAAGCCTTTTAAGGGCTTCAACTACATGTAATACCATGGGCTCAATACCATGAATCACCAATACTAGTGCCCAAAACCACAACTGTTAACCATAACTGTTGACATAACCTCAACTCCAACTTAGGGTCAAATTTATCTAACAAATCAATCTAACAAAAACCAGATATTCAATGACAAACTATGTGTGAGTGAATACTCCTCTCTGGGTACTACAATGAGATATTACTCTTTTGTACTATCAGACTACCAACTTGACCTTCTGGGACTTTGGAGTGCTTTGGTTATTCATAGTATTTAGCAGCCACTGGTTATAATGTCAAATTCCACTCAGCTATCACTTGATTATTTGTGAAAATTAGTAAAATCATATTATCTAATCTTATCTTATCTTCTCGGGCACAAGTTAATCATCCATATGGATCGCTACAGGACCCGCTTTCTTTGTGATCAGCTAACGCTTCTCAACCTCTTCTTCCAAAGACCATCTTCCTGATTTTATACCAAGTTTCAGTGAACGCGTGACACATGATAATGAAGTGAAAACCCATATCTTGTCATTTTGTCCCTCGCAAGCATTGTTAGTTAACAAATTTTCACGATGAAGATTGCGAATTATCTACCAGTCACTTCTCATCTGGTTGCTCCTTGAATGCTTCTTGAGATTAACCATTCCATTTACGACTCGGGCATTTACAGGGCCTAGACTACGATCATTTCAATTTTCCTACCAAGCCTCTCAACCCTGAGACAAAATCTAAGCTACTCATTTATTCTCTATCCCACACCTTCATTGCCACACGATGGAACTTTTCTTTCAACAGGGTGGTTCTTCATATGGAAATTTATTGAGCAGCACAATGCTTGTTATTAGTAAGATAAAAATTCTGGCTATATGTGCAACTATAAAGCAAATGTGCACTCGCTAGGTTTCGATAGAGAACCTAAAAACAGGATCTATAAAACGATTCTAGTTCAATTCAAAGTACACGAGATGTAAACCATGAGTTTTGTCAGTGAAGTGTAGTGTAGTGATCTATGTATTTTGGTCCTTTGAGGCGATCAATCCCCAAGGACTTTGGACTATGGAAAAACTAGAGTAGTTACCCAACCTTCATGTACCAGCATTGATCGGTGCAACTACTTGTGTCTTAGGTACCATGGGGATTTCCCACTTATTGATCAGTGCCACTACGTGTGTCTTAGGTACCATGGGGATTTCTCACTTACCTGTTTATTGAGACACATTATTGAAAAGGTTTGGGAGGGCTAAGAAGAAGTATTTTGCTGCTTTGTTGACTTTAAAAAGGCATTTGACACGATCCCTAGAGATAAGTTGTGGAGTAGAATGGAAGAACTTGAAATTCCTTTGCATTATAGAGTTACTGTCCATAGGCTTTATGAAGAGATGAAAGTCAAAATTAGAACTTCAGTAGACATTTCAAAAAACTTTAGAAGTGACATCGGAGTCTAGCAAGGCTGCCCTTTATCCCCTACTCTTTTTGTTTTATATAATAATAAATTGGAAGAGTGACTAAATCTGCGAGGTAGGGATGGTGTTCGGTTGGGGGAGTTTGTGATAAAGCTTCTTTTATACACTGATGACCTTGCATTGATTGCTAAATCGGCCCAGGGATTGTAGATGCACCTATATGCCCTTGAGCATTTTTGTAATGCAATGGGGATGCAAGTCAATACCACCAAGACCAAAATAATGATTTTCTCAAATGAAAAGACACTAAGCCAGCATACGTTCTTCTTTGAAGGCAACATTCTTGAAGAAGTAAATGAATACAAGTACCTCGGGATTGATTTCAACAACAAGCTTAATTGGGAGCACTGCAGAAAGAAAAGAATTTTAGGAGGGTGGAAAGCATTATATGCTCTTCAAAACAGATGTAGAGAGGTAGAGTTATGGGATTGGAAAACAATTAAAGTGCTTTTTGGGCTCCTAGTTTGTCCAGTGATATTATATGGGTGTGAATTGTGGGCTAGCAGCATCCCTGTCTCAAAATGGAAGAAAATTGAGAAAATCCAAAAACATTTGATCATGAGCAAGTTCAAATAAAAAGTTCGGTTTTTTATGAGATAATGCTGAGTGAAATAGGAGCAACTTCCATCAAAGCAATTGTTGTAGTGCGTCTCATAAGGTATCTTTAGAGAATTGAGAAAATGGGAGAAGGTAGATGGCCTGAAGTTATCTTCAATGAAGGAATGAGTGAAAGAAAAAAATCATGGATGAGACAAAACAACAAATAGATGCAAAAATTGAATATTTACCTCAATGCATGTCCCACAAATAGCAAGGATTTAAAGAGTTATGTTATGGAAAAGCTTCATAAGCATATATGGGGAAAAGAGATGGGTAGAGAGAATAAGTACTATTTTCAAGAATTCAACCCCATCTGTGATCTCCAACAAAAATAGTACATTGGAGTTATCATTCCATGGAGAGCAAAGATTCTTATTGCTCAATTAAGAACTAACTCGCATCAATTACGGTGTGAAACAAGTTGGTGGAAAATACCTAAAGAAGCTTGGGAAGAGCGGGTGTGTACTTTTTGCACTTATGGGGCAGTGGAATTGGAAAAACATTTCATTTTGGAATGTGATGCTTTCAAAGACACCAGTGACAGTTACAACGGTATGTTAACATCGGTTCCTTGGCATTGTCTTTTCAATGAGGGGGTTGTTAAAAGGTTGGGTCATCTCATCATTAATTTGACTAATAAGAGGAAAGAATTACAAAAGGAAAAAAGCAGGAAAGCTAGTGGTCCCATAGACTATATCTAGTCTCGTGGACATTAAAATTTCATTTCATTTTATAGTCATTTAGGTAAGAGGTTTAGAAGATTCAGATGTTGGCACCAGACTTCACATGATAAGAAATTTCTATGGACTCTAGTAAAAGTGGGTATATACTCATGTATACACATATTCTCGCATATGAGGTATATCGTCCACATCTAATAACCTCCAAGATCTTAGCAAAAGATCCCATCGAAGTTTCGAATTCCTTCATGGATCTTTGGATCTCAAAATTCTTTGGGTAAAGAAAAAAGCCTTACCCACATCTGTGCCGCTAAAAAATGCTCTTTTCAAGGTTGTATCGTTCCTCCTAGAATCTGATGAAGAGGCCCGTGTTGTTGAAAAAATATGACCCATTTTGAAATACACGGGCCCTATCTTCTAAACTAGAGAAGTTTACCGTAAAGAAGCCTTTAGCACTAGTTTCATATCAATTTGGCCTTTCGGTTGCCATTTATTGCAGATCCATTTTACTAAATCCTTCTCTGAAGGCCATATCTCAATAAACTTGCAGGTGAGGGCGTGGTCGTTCATATGTTGAATGTAGGCATGGTTTTTCATATGTTGAATGCATCTTTCCAAATTTTTGGATGAAACATCATATTTAGGGTGGCATAACATCGTATTTAGGGTTTGTAGCTGCTCTAGGCAAGCATTTTCTCTTGAAGCAGGATTTCCATTACCTTGGATGGCATTCTCATGGGTATTGCCTGCTCCATTCAAAGCTCAAGAGCCTCCCACAGTTCTATGATTTTCACTAATTTTTTATAAGAGGTGCTCTAATCCCTTTCCACGTTGACACTCATTAAGTAATTTGGAATCAATTGAAGTGATAGTTTCCAAATTTGCTAGGGGAAAGAAGCGGTTTGCCAAAACAAATATTATAGAAACATGCAGAACAAACCCTAATGATGAGAGTTCATAAACATATCTTATATAACATATAAATATATGCATAAATGACATTGAATTATTTTACTTAATATGGACATTAAAATATTGTATTTATGGAGTACATTGTCCATATTAAAATGTTTTTATGTTACTAATATAATTTTAAATATATGTCAATATTACTTAATCTTGTATAGTGAAATATTTCGTTTATGGCCCACATTGAATATTTTTATTATTAATAATAATTTTTATATGTGAGATATCAATTTTATATTAACGATTGAACAAATTTACACATCTTTATTTTATTAAGAAGTAAGTGAATTATTTTACATTCTATTAATTTTTATTTTTAGTAGTTTATTGCACCTAGAGGCGCATTCTACAACCCAGTATGAGAGGATGCATGAGTATGTCACATCTCCAATAAAATAATAATAAAAAACACTGTCGGCCCAAAACAAAAATGAAAATAACCATATAGATTAAAAAACTACAATACAATTCAACACAAAGAAATCTTTTAATATTTCTTTTAATTAAATATTTGTAAAATGAATCTTTAAAAGGAAAAAACCATATCCTATGAATATATTAAAATCTTTAAAGACATAAAGTAATATTTGAAAATATTATTTTGATGTAGTATTATTATGATTTTTGTTATCGTACCATGTAAAATGCCATTAAATCTAATATTAATATTAAAAGATTAATATTAATAATATTATAACATTAATATTTTTGGATTAATAATTTGAGGAAATGTTTGCATCTCCAGGAATTTGATCCCTCTCGATGCATGATAGATCGAGATTTAGATGGATCTAGGTTGGTTTAGGTTTTAAGTTGAAATACTTAGAAGGAATATATATATATATATATATATATATATATATATATATATATATAGACTTATTTGTGGTTCTGATAGTGGAAGTGAAGTATTTTTATCATGTCTCCTTCATCTGGGGTTATAATATTAACCGGTATAGATCCATCTTAACCCGAATCTTCCATGGACCTAGAGAGATCAAATCTCTTGATATGTAAACTTATTTTAGTGTGCAAACTTGAAAAAAAGTTTGCATCTTAAGAGATTTAATCCCTCTCGTGGTTAAGATGGACACACACACATATTCCATATTGAAATATACTAAGTAATATGAATATTTCAATAATTTATTTAAGTCTTATGTTGAAATATTTAGAAAGAAACTGAAGAGATTTTGTTTTTTAATTATGTTATTTATTTAAAGAGTTAATATAGAAATATTTTATTTTGGTTCCCATAGTGAAAGTGAAATATTTTTACCATGTCTCATTCATCATGGGGTTGTAATATTAATTAGCACATTTCCTTCATTTTGGGCTATAATATTGACAATGAACTAAGTGAGTGTAGTGAGAGTGGAATTATTGATGTTTTATATTGTTTTTAATTAGAACCAACTAAATATGTATATTCATTTCTACTTTTATTAAATCTGACTCTTTTTTAGAGACAAGTGTCAATTCCATGATGGAATCAAACATCGCCCTCATATTGGGCTATAGAATGTGCATTTGACGCAACTAGTATAGATTCATCTTAACCATATATCTACCATGGGCTAAAAAGGATCAAATCTCTTGATATGGAAATCTCTTTTAAAGTTTGCACCTTAAGATATTTAATCCCTATAGCAGTTAAGATGGATATACACACACCATGTGTAATTTTTAGTTGTTTAAATTACATGGCATAAATGGATACAATACCTTGAAAATCTCATTGGATACTTGAATTCTGTAGACTACACAACTTAAATGTGCAATTTCAACAAATCTTTGTTAGATTTTAGACTAAATCTACCTTTAAATATACTTTAAAAATTACCAAAATATAAAATAGTAAGATTACTTGCAATGTTTTATAATGTTTAACCATAATCAACTATTATTATTATTATTATTATTATTTATTTTCTTTATAGAACATATACATACACATTGAAATATTTTACTACAATAAAATATTTTATTTATGGAGCACACTGTCCATATTCAAATGTTTTTATGTTATTAATATAGTTTTAAATACATGTCAATATTACTTAACCTGCATAGTAAAATATTTTATTTATTATCTACATTGGATATTATTATTATTAATATTTTCTAAATGCCATATATCAAATTTTTATTAACAATTAAATGAATTGCACATCTTCATTTTATTAGTAAGTGTTCACTCTCTCTATTTCATATTGAAATATATTACATAACATGACATTTCAACTGTTTCTCTAAATTTTATATTGAAATATTTAGAAAGTAAATACAATGTTTTTTATTATAATAAATTACTTTATTTCTTTAAAGACTTAACGTATAAATATTTTATTTCTGTCTCCCATAATGAAAGTGAAATATTTTTACCCTGTCTCCTTGATCGAGGGTTGCAATATTAATTACCACATCTCCTTCATTATGGGCTATAATATTGACAATAAAGCAAACGAGTATGAGCTATAATATTGACAACAAACTAAATGAGCATAGTGAGAGTGGGATTATTGATGCTTTATAATATTTTTAATTAAAAGTAACTAGATATCTATATTCATTTCTATTTTTATTATAGCTAACATTTGTTTTAGTTTACAATATATTAAACTTTTATTTTGAAAAAGACACATGTCAACTCCACATTGAGCATAGACAAAATCACACATTGCCATCATATTGGGTTGTAGTGTAATACCCTCCTCCCACACTTACCCAAGCTTAACGGTCCACCAGGGTAAATATGTGATGGAGAGTTACTATGATATGACTCAACCTCCTAGGTACAATAAAGGAAGTGGAATCGACGAACTGAAACCAAACTGACCTTCCTTAGGAGCTACAGGACCCCCTAGGAGACAACCAACCACTCTAGGTGCCCAACCCCTGAGTTAACTTGCTTTTTCACTGACTTGGGCTCTCAGCCACTCCAATGACAAGGAAAGCCAACAAATGAGACCCTTCAGTCACTCCCATAAGCCTGCATCCTAGTGACTGTAGACTAATTCTGTGCCAACGACCCTGAGATCTGAGCCACTTTTTCTGGGCTAGGACCCAGGCCTCTACCTAGAACTTAATGAAACTCTCATAAATGATAAATAACAAAGAGACAAGGCCTCTAATACAATACTTAAACAAGGACTTAACCTGACCCATCCCAACCATGACAGACATTTCATCAAACATATTATGAACATGTAATCTATAGGTCATAATTACACATCTTAACATAAGGGTCTCACACTTATCTAAGAATCATCAAGAAGCTTTGATGCACTCTCACAATAGTTGCATTACTATCTATTAGGTCATACATTCATTAACATTTCATTTACTAACCAAAACATGATGAGATCCATAACTCAAGTTTGTCATAAAACCATGTTTATAACCAACATATACCCAGAACCATAACAATGATAGAAAAACCATCAAATCCACATGATAACAAATAAATTTACTTATGAAATACAAGGGAAAAAAGGCTCTTATTAACATATGTAAAATCCAGCCAAGTTAGGGACTTCCATGTACCACCCAACCATATATTGGGCTGAACCAAATCTCTCTTTCAGCCAATCACCCCTGCGCCATATTCCAAGCATGAATGTGGGATCTCATGGAATAAACCAATCAAAACCAAACCAGGGTTTCCAAAGGCCTAACCACCTCAACCCTCAACCGTTGATTCCACCTCACAGTCAGATATCACTAACCACCACCATATTGTTCTCTACCCAAGTTGTCCATGGCTCTAGAGCGTTTGTTCCAACCTAGCTCCAGGACTAGTAACTCAACCAACAATTGTTGCAAGCCTCTAGAGCGTTTGTCCAACAAAGGCTCCAGGACTAGTAACTCAACCCACCAAGGGCTCCAGAGCATTTGTCCAACCAAAGCTTGCAGGATTAGTAACTCAACCCCAGTTGTTCGAGGGCTTTTGGATCATTTTTCCAACCAAGGCTCCCAGACTAATAACTCAACCCACAGCCATAAGGAACATGAGCACCAATCAGAAAACAAAAAGGAAAACCCCCAACACCATGGCTATCCAGGAAATGGCAAGGCTAGGCAAAACCACTGTCAATCCAGACAATCTTCCATGCCAATGACATATCATAATTAAATAACCACATGCATACACCACGCATGCCAAAACTAGCAAGGAAATCATACATGTAACTTGGTACCTACAAAGAAAACCCAATGTAGTTGTTGATCCCACTATCCTATTTCGCTTTCCTGCTCTTCATCTGCCTTCTTGCTCCAAATCATAGGTGTGGCACAATGCTCCAAGAGTGCTCCAAGAGAACTCTAAGTGTGTAAGTGTATGAGAGAGAGAGAAAATAGAATAGAGAACTCCACCATAGAACTATCAAAAGCTAACACTAACAAAATCCTCAACTGATAAAAGCCATGAATTGATCCTCAGAAGCCTTTTTATCATTGAGGCCTGTAATTTCTTCAATTTCCTCTATTTTTCCTTCAATTTCCTCCTTACATGCAATCTGTGACCTTTCACCTTCCTTTTTTCTTATTTTCCTTTATTTCATAAATAAAATTCCAAATTAATGCCTCTTTACCTTTGCCAATGCCTTTGCCAATTTCCATATCCATTAATAAACTGAAAGTGACACCCCAGTAGGATGTTTTTCCCAACACTCAACTCAGAATATGTATCCCATGACCTTGGTCTTATATTTTTTATATGAAAATTCAACTAGGGTTGTTGCATGTAGAATGTGCCTCTTGACACAATTATCCCATCTCCTTCATTATCGACTATTGAATACACCTCTCAACATAATTACCACATCTCCTTCATTCCGGGTTACAATATTAACCAACCTAGATCCATCTTAACGTTAGATTTACCAAGTACTGAGAGGGATCAAATCTCTCGAGGTGTAAAACTTTCCTCAAGTTTTGCACTCAAAAAAGTGGTGTGCACCTCAAGAGATTTGATCCTTTTAAGTGTTTAATAAATCTAGAATTAAGATGGATCTAAAATTATATATATATATATATATATATATATATATATATATATATATATATATATATATATATATATATATATTCCCTTGAGGAAAAATCGTAATTTCCATTAAAATTTGAAAATTACATGTTGTAGATGCTTGAAGAAGCATATGCTGTAGGATGGGGCGAACCGCCCTTCAGATATACATTGTACAAAAAACCCCGTAGGGTATACTGATAGTATGTGCATAATTACATATAAAAAATAATATAGACATAAATTGTTTAGTGAAAATATGTACTAGGTGTAGATCAAAAGAAAATCATGTAAACAGGCCCTCACAACCCCTATATTCTGATTTCAATATATGGATGATGATAGTACTGATAGTGGTCCATATCCTTCTGCTCCTATATCAACCATGTACCCTAAGGCCGAACCACAACCTCCTTGGAAAGCTAATTGGAAATCAGGTTGCGCTCCTTGTAGATATGATGACATACAATGGTACAAATTGGGCCCTTAATAGCAATGCATCATCCAATATGTGTCTGAGTGTGTGTGCATGGAAATTTGATAAACTGTTGAACCAATTAATAATGATCTTGGAGTCACCAAAAACTTGTAGATGCCTACACTCTTTTTCTAATGCAAATTGCAAAAGATGTCTGAGGGTGAGTAGTTTTGCATAGTTATTTGTCCCATTACCCAACCCCATCTGAATTTTGAAGAAATGGTTCTCTGATAGGTGTAATAAGGCACCCCCCCACATCCCAGGGCTTGGGCAGATCCATCAAAATAGGCCCATGGGATGCTTTTGTCAATGACTTCAGGGGTGATGGTATGATGGGGAGCAGGTCTATCATCATCAGGTATATAGGAGTAAATGGAAAAGACATGGGCAAATGCTCGGTGCCAGAGGGGTATGGTATTACAGAATATGAATTTGTTCCGAGATAGCTAGATAGCCCAACAGACTAGTAATGGGAGATTCCTAGCTTTATGTGGCCGAACCGATGTCCACCATGATTGCCAAGCCTCGAGGATGGTATTGCCTTGCCATCTGATAGATAAGGAAAGGGAGGAGAGGATCTGGGCCCAAAAATCCTTTATGATGGGACAATGGAGAAAGAGATGCTCAATAGATTCAGAGGCTTGTCGACATAAACAACACGAAAGATCACTTCATAAGTTTTTACCCAATGGCTGCTTTGTGACGAAGGATTGCCCACATGAAGAGTCTGGTGCGAGGGGGGGCTTTTAGCTTCCATAGAAAGCTCCACCATTAGTCAAGGACTGGTGGCTTGTGGGCAGAGAATATGGTAGGGTATATGTCCTTGGGAGTGTATTGGCCATGCTTTTCCTGGGCCCAAATCAATTTGTCTTCACCTTCACTAATCCTGGCATGTGATTCAGTAAGAGAATTTTTATAACTGAGTCAGTATTGGTGCCATATGTTAGGGATACCAATTTGTATTGTTGTTTTCCAAGCCTGAGAAAAAATATTAGTATTTCATGGATTTGCAATATGATCAAGATATGTGATACCGGCATTAGATAAAAAGTTGATCAAATCAGGTGGAATTCTAAAGGAATTACCACTACCAGACCATGGATCCATACCCACACGCACTGAGGAACCTGACCTAATCCTCCAGTTCAATCTGTCACGAACATATGGAATTGAATTTAATACCGCTCTCCATATAGTTGATATTCCTGTCTTGTTCCAAGAGGGAAGTTGGATCCATTCAAGTGTACGAAGGGGCCAAATGTATTTATGATATACAACTTCTGTCCACAAGCTATGAGCCGTGAGGATCTGCCAGCTGATTTTGGTGGCCAGTGAAATGGAAAAGGATTCAATATTTTTTAGTCAAGCACCTCCCCATTTCTTTGAGAGAGCTATCAAATCCCAACAAACCCATGTATATATATGACCATCCTGTCTTCCCTTCCATAAAAATCTGCAACACAGTTGTTGTAGTCACGCGGGAATTCCCTTTGGGATCCAGGCCATGGACATCCAGTAAACTGGAGTCACTTCCAAAATAGATTTAATTAATACCAGTCTTCCAGCCCTAGAGAGGTATTTATGATGCCAAATATTAAGTCTTCGTTCAATCTTTGCAACCAACCAAGTCCAATCTGCAATCTTGTAGTGAAGGGGCTTAAGTCTAAATCCAAGGTACTTTAGACCATCATCCAAGGATAGAAGAGAATAAGGGAATCTATGAAGAGAAAATTGGATCTCATGAGGTGAGCATCTAGAAGATGTAATGGTAGAATTTCGAGCATTGCACTCCATTCCTGTTGTTGTACAAAATAGGAGCATAGCATAATGTAGGGAAGTTAGGTCCCCAATACCTCCATTGAGGAATATTAAGACATCATCTACAAATAGTAAATGCGATAAAATACAGTTATTGGTGATCTTGATGCTCTGAAGCCGTCCTAGTCTGTGATCTTCGGAGATGAGCCAACTAAGGCCTTCCATTATGAGAAGGAGCATAAGAGGAGAGAGGGGACATCCTTGTCAAAGACCCCTCTCAGCATGAAAAAAGGGGGATCTGGATCCATTGATGAGAACATTGTAAGATACCTTGGTGGTGCAACACATGATCCAATTGAAAAAATCCATAGGGAAACCCAAATGAGTTAAAAGCATATGCATATATAGTCTACTAGTGCGATCAAAGGCCTTTGCTAGATCAATCTTGAGGATCATGCCTTTAAATTTCTTAGTTTTGATGGAGTGTAGTACTTCTTGGGCCGTACCAATGGCATCGTGTATCTAGCGATTATTAAGGAAGGAAAATTGTTTAGGGGAGATGTGAGAAGAGAGTATGGGTCTATGACGATTGGAAATGATCTTGGAAATAATTTTGTAGATGAAGTTGCAGAGGGAGATAGGTCAAAAATCGTTAAAGGATTCAGGGCAGTTAGATTTCAGGATGAGAGCTATGAAGGTGGAATTGAAGGCCTCATACATGCGTCCATTGGTACGACAATCTTCAATAATACAGAGTAAATCCTTCCCCAAAATCTCAAAGAAAGCTAGATAGAACTCAATCGGCCAACCATCTAGACTGGGAATTTTGTCCTTCTTGAACCATTTGAGAGTGTTCTCCATCTTCCCCTTCGAGACCGGCTTGAGAAGATCCACAACTTCCTAATGTTCCACAAAGCAAGGAAAAAGTCCTGCAACCCTTATGATTTCTGCCAATGTAACTTCACAAGGAGCTCGATAAAGATTTCTGAAGTGAGATGATCCAAGAGAGGCCAAGTGGTGAAAGGAGTGTACTCTCTGGCCTTCTTCATTTGTCATCTGCCAAATGCTTTTGATTGCATGGTGCCCATTATAAAATTGGTAAAATTTGGTATTATCATATCCCTTTTTCAACCAAATTGCTCTGCTCTAGAGCCTCCAAGATTCCTCTTTGTCCTTTAATATTCTATCCCATTCAGTCTCTAAGGTGATGAGATGAGTCTTTGCATCAGAAGATATGCACCCCCTTCCATGTTCATCCTCTAGACTAGAAATTTTGAGCTCAATAGTGTGAAGGGCATTGTCATCCTGCAGCCACTTATTATGGGCCCAACCCATAGTTAATCGTTTTAGATTAAGAAGATTGTTAAAGAAACCTTCCAAAATAGATCGGCCCAAACCAGGAGGATGTGCCTTCCAATAGTAATAGACTAATTGAATGTAGTCAGGATCCTTCAACCAAGTAGCATTGAATTTGAAAGGATATTTTGGTTATGGTCTAGCTCACTGATCTCGAGATAAATAGGAGTGATATGATAATCCCCCCAATCCTACCCACTGTCTATAATTGTGGATGTTTCCAATGAGTCTCTCCTTAATGAGGAATCGATCCAACCTTCAAGCCAACATTACCTCTCCAGTCCTTCTGTTCCTCCAAGTAGGTTGGAGTCGCGCCATGGGAATGTCAATGAACCGGTGATCCTCAAGAAGGGCCTCAAATGTATCAGATAAGGGATCAATCTGGGCATTGTGACCCCAAGATTCAGTGTGTCCAATGGAGAAATTTAGATCACCACCCATAATGATATTATCAACTTGTAGAAGAGTTGATTTGAGAAGGTGTTCCTAGAAATCTTCTCTATTATGGGAAGGGCCATATACATTAGTCAATCGAAGCTCTAAGCCCAAGTTGGATGAGAAAATATCTACCCTAATGAAGTCATTCCCACCTCAAATATTTGATAGTCTGACTGATCTAGGGTTATACCGAAATGCAACATCCCCTGATCTCCTACACACATCAAGAGCATGAAAATTCCATCCAGGTACCAAAGATTCCAATGCAGGAATAATATGATCAATAAGCCCAAGGGTTTCCTGTAGAAAAATAACATCCACCCGCTCGGCTTCCAAGAGTCTTCTGAATGCTAGCTTTTTAGAGGGGCTAGCCAACTTGCGACAGTTAAGGGATAACCACTTCATGAGGGAGAGGATGCAAAGGTGTACTATGCTCTAAGAACCTGATCAATGGAAAGTTGTCGACCTATCACGACATCAATTCCAGTTTGATGAATGTCTTTGGAAATGGAAGACTGACGACCCTGAGTAGGTTTAGGAGGCAAATGGGGGGAAATAATCCTGATACCACAAGAGTCCTTGGAAGATGCTCTTTCCAAGGATCAAAGATTGTAGGAATGGGTAGGTCTAGAGGAGGATGAAGCCTCTGAAAGAGAAGAAGATAGAGGGAGGTCTGGGAAAGGGGGGGGGTATTAGAAAATATAAGGGAGGGTCGAACCAGGGGACAAGACAGGGAGGGCGATGCAGATGAAAATGCAAAGGTTAAAAGTGAAGATGAGGAAATCATCAAAGACATAGAAATAGCAATAGAATTAATAATAGATCCAAGGAGAGGATTACCTGATGAGAGCACAGCAGCTGTCGCCGCCCTGGATCTCGTAAGAGGAGGCAAGGGAGGTTGGATCATATAGGTGCCACGCTTCTTCTCCCAAGCCCTTTTCAGTGTCAAGTGGCCAAAACCAGTGGGAGTGCTCTGTTCATGTGTGCCCTATAAGTTTGCCTATCCTTCGGTTGATTCCTCCAAGGGGGAGAATACTTAACCAAAGGACCTTCCTTATATAAATTCCCTACCCTATGACATCTCTGGCACCTGAATGGAACCCCTTCGTAATCCATAATCTGTATGCGAGTAAAGTGTTTCCAATGAAGGGTTATCTGATCCTCCAACCCTTCTCTAGTGTCAAGGTGTACCAGAATGCAAGCCAGAGACATGTTACCAGAAATAATATAAGATTTGTCATGATCAAGGTAGGTGCCCAGAGCATTGCCAATTCGCTTGAAGATGTCATCAGACCAGAAGTGAAGCGGTAGTCCAAGAAGTCTCACCCAAAGAGGACCAACCCCCAATTGCTCCCGCTTTGGATCAAACATAGGACTCCATCGCTTGAGCAGAACAGGGGTGAGCTTAATATGCCAATATTTGGAGAGAACGCACGATGTGTAGTTTGCACGATGGAATCAGAGAGAAAACCAACCTCGCGCATGGTAGTTACATATGGAAATTTGGAGAGGATTTTCCCCCAAATCTCAGTGATCCATTTATGAAGTTTGACTGTAGAATAGGTACGGCCATGTACACTCCCTACCAATACACGGTCCACAATATCCACAATGTCCCCCATCTGGATCCCTTCACCAAAGCAGAGAGAAGCATCCTTGTTCTTTGCCTTGACACACTTTGTTTTCTTCATCAATTTCAGATGCTTGCCAGCCCATGGAGTCATAGAGGGTTCAAGAGGAGGGTCCAATTCATCAACCTTAGGGTATGTATCTCCATCCGCCAAGTTAATCGGTGGCCTTAAAAAAAGTCGGAGGAGGGAGGACCAGATATGAAGTCCTAGTTATCTGAAATATTAGGAGAAGGCCCAGAGGATATAACCGGGGGGAGGGTAACTGGCAAAAATGTTGGGGGGAGATGGGGATCATCAGTGGAGGGGGAGAGAGAATAACCCGATGGGTAAATAGGAGAGGCGGTATCAAGGTAGGTAGCTAGGAAATGCAGGGATGCCAGAGAAGGGGGTAGGTAGTCTGAATCCAACCAGGGAAGAAAGACATCAGGCAGAGAATCAACCAAACACGAGGTGCTAGGATTTGATAGATTAGGCATAGTAACTGCCAGAGGGTAACCGAAAAGGGTTTCAGGGGGCTTAGAAAACGACACTTCTGATATCAGTGGGGGCGTTGTAGTCCAAATGGGAATCGAGGCAAACAGGTCTTTCGTATAATCCACCAGGTCCACATCCATTCCACTGACCT
This sequence comes from Pinus tabuliformis, assembly GCA_031772625.1. Taxonomy (NCBI): domain Eukaryota; kingdom Viridiplantae; phylum Streptophyta; class Pinopsida; order Pinales; family Pinaceae; genus Pinus; species Pinus tabuliformis. The sequence continues at coordinate 1,346,651,040 of CM062820.1, forward strand.
ACTGGTAACCCGTGATGCAATAGTAGAAACCCTCACTAACTTCCACATAGGAGTACGACACAGGGAGATGCAAAGAAAAAAAGTGTGACCGCGAGAAAGGTGTCAGTGTGTAGCGAGGACAGGATGTGAGAGCGGGGAGTCAAACCCTAACTGACCTCAGTGCAATATCGAAGCTCATGGAGTCGTGCCATCTTCCTTCTCATCTTCATATATATATATATATAAAGTAATTTGAAATTGATAACATTAAATTTTATCATGATTTTTTTTGGGTTAAAAATAAATTAAAGATAAAATTAAACTTTATATTTCCCACATTTTGGAAGAATGATCTAATTGAATAAAATTTTAATATATATATATATATATATATATATATATATATATATATATATATATATATATATATATAAAGTGGTTTGAGTTCATCAGAGATTACATCAAGCTTGACCTATGGCTTGAGAAATTGCGACCCAAGGGCATCTAAGTCGTCAAAATCCCCCGGTGATCGCACCCGGCGTGGACCACGCCAACCCTTAACATGACTTAACAATACACCCTATCACCATCTATTCTACACCTTGTGGGATTCAATATATTTTCTTTTAATATAATTCATTCAATTTAATTATTTTAGAAACATATTATGAATGAACATAATTATTATTTAATAGTTTACCTTTTTTAATAATAATACTATAATTAAGTGTATTTTTTTTTATATAAATGTTTAAGGAATTGACAAGTGGGATGGGCTTGTACTTGCACGATACATATTCGATTTCAACCACTACCATTATAACCTATATGTGAACCCATACGCCCTTTGACATACAACCCACATGGTAATCAGGGGATTTGAACCTTCAACCTCAAATTTGCACAACGTATTCAAATCATGATGACGGTCAATCAAACTACACCCATAAATACAATTAATTTTGTTTTTGTTTTTGTTTGTCAATTTGTTTGAGTTCTCTATAGATTACATCAGGCTTGACTTGTGGCTAGAGAAACCGCAACCCAGGGGCATCTAAGTCATCAAAATCACCTGGGGATCACACCCGGCGTGGGCCACACCAGCCCCTAACACGGCTGAATTTTTTCCCACGAAGTTTCGAACTAATGACCTTCACATCAAGGAGTGACTTAATAAAACACCCCATCACCATCTATTCTACACCTCGTGGGCTAAATTAATTAATTTAATATCATTTCTTTAATTTAATTGTTTTATAAATTATGTTTTAATATCGTTCTACCATTTCTGGATTACTCACATTGAAGTTTTTCAGTTGATGTTTCAAGCCATCAAGTGTGATTCATCCTGACATAGATATGAAATTTGATCAAGTAATGAGAGATGCAGGCAACAAGACATTAGGTTAGTTAAATGTTAGGAGTTCAAATATAAAAAACAAAATTCTAATGTTCACTATAAATCCAAAGATCATAAATGTTAATAAAATAAAATAAGAAATTATTAAAAACACACACGTTAAAATAAAATAAGAGAAATTAATTTTAATTAAATATATATTTTTTCACATGAAAAAAAAGCATGTAATTTCTATTAATAAAAAAAAATTACACCTTTTAAAATATAGAAATACCATTTTATTTATTTTGTTGGCTGACCTACAAGGTTTGAACATGAAACCTATAGGGACTTAGCTTCTCACGATCAACGCAATCACTAATCATGCTACCCCATGGGTATAAAAGTATACAAATATCATTATTAAATAATATAAAGAATATAAATAAATAATAATCAAATAGTTCTAATAATTTAGAGACAAAAGAAATATATAAGGAAAAAGTAAAAAAAAAAACTATGAGTATTATTATTATTAAATTATATTTTAATTTTTTAGGATAAACTAATATGTTTAACTCACACACACATTTCTTTTTGTGAATCAACACAAAAAATTCTATTAATAGATAGTCATGATTGCATGCCAGGATAACAACAGAACCAAGAAGTTGGTTCTCAAAACTAGAGTTCCAAGATACTACAACATTTACTACAAATTTCATCAGTAAAACCAAGGACCTTAAGCCCTTATATAACCATAATAGACAAGATTCACCATCAAACATAGAAACAATAACATTATTCAACACTAGATAACACATCAATATAATGTCTTGCCAGCCGAGGATCAAGGTAAAAACACTAGAAGACAAAAGGCCACCATGCAAACACCAAATTGACCAAAGACTTTCACACAAGCAGGAGGTTGAAAAAGAATATCACAGAATGCCATGTCCGTCTTATAAAAACACAATACTATTATCATTAAATTTGCACTGCTTGTTTTCTAGAGTTGCCACACTATTGTAGTCGCATGTTTCGAGAGGATATAAAAAACAAAGGGACTGAAACCTGCATTGGAAAGCCAAAATTAGTTGGAAATGATAAATGGAGAAAGAGTAGATGTAGAAAATGGCAGAGTAACTGTAGTGGGTTGAGTATTGATGGTTGCAGGAGGATCTGAAAGTTCCTTAGCCTTTGAATTTGAAAGCACATTTTTTTTACCTTGCACACACGAGCTAATATATCATCAAAACTGAAACAAACATTTCAGAGAATTCTCTTTATATCTTCTTGACCTACAAATATTTTATAACTATCCACTTGTTAGTCATGAGGATTAAGAGAAAATGTGTGTTCATCTATTGATTTACCGCTATAGAGTGTAAGGAGTGCATCTGCCTCTTTCGAAATTTCCTTGGGTCATGAATCCATTTAAGGTATTCAATCCATACTTTTGAGTCAGAAAAGCACGATCTATCACCAAATCATTTGGACTCAAGGTGTCAAATTTCCTTGTGTACCTTCGGAGGCATCAAGTCAAAATAATTGGCAACAAAATTCCATTGAAATAATTGTCGTCACTAAGAAACTGAACCATTGGCCCCTCCTCTTCGACTTGACATTCATTTTCTTGGAGGCATTGCAGACAAGGAGAGTAGGAAGACACTTATAACTAGACCAACAAGATATGAGAACAAAAATTTCCTAGAAACCTGGGTCAGAAAACTAAAATAACAAACTTTATAATCTATATACCCATAACCTGGTTTAGAGAAAGAGCCAGAGCTAAAGGAAAATCAAAACTTTGAGATTGTGGTGTTTCATTTAGGGTTATGATGAAATTCAAAACCAAATGTAGAACAATATGATTAATTGGGATTAAGGTTCCTTGAGCAAGTTATTGGCGACAAACTTAGGCGGTAGCAAGAAATTAAGGATCCATAATAGCCATAAGACACAAAAGGAGAACGTAATTGACTATTTCAAGGATGAAAGAGTATATGGAAAGACCATTATTGATCATTAGTCGCAATATAGGGCCAGAAGGGACTGAAAATGATCCAGATTCTCTCAACTACCAGAATTAACCAAGATCTTTTAATTCTGTGATGTTAGCAAAATTGCTTTAGAAAGAGTATGGAAAACCACATGTGCATACTTTAAATAAGAGGAAACATTAAGGAAACCATTAAATCAAAGAGCACACACAACTTGATAATGGAGTTCGTCTAGTGTGGGCTATGTCTTCGGGCCCCGTGTTAAGAGCGAGGAGGTCACTTCATTAGTTGTTGCAAGATGATGTTGAATACATGATGTGATATCTGTCAATACAAGGAAGAATTCCCTGAACTAGAGTGGCATGTCTCTCCACGAGAAATTCTTATATAAGAACTCTCACTCATACAAACTCTCCTTCAACATGAGAAAATAATAGTCTCTCACATAAAGTGGCATAGAAGGATCCTCTCACAAAGTGGTATACATGGATCTCAACATCAAAGCATCATATAAAAAGAAATCAAATGAAGACATGGCAACAATGCATCTTATACCTCCAAGTTTGGGTATAGCCTAAAAATCAGCTACTTGGATGAAGAAGTGACATACACCATCACATTCCTTACAAAAAATCGTGAAATCTGAGTATAAAATCGACCCCTTTCTGACTCGGTCAAATTTGGACTCCCCGGGAATCTCAAAGATTCCTCAAAGATTCTCATATGCAGGTTGAATGAAATTTGGTGATCCAGGTGGATATTGGTGGCCACCTACCTATTCCACCTAGAGCCCCCAGTTAGTTTCATCAGTTTCCTTGTTCATTTCAGTATTTACTATTTTTAGTAGTTTTTCGGGTCTTAAACTTCCAGAGAAGTTTTGACCCCCTAAATGGCGTTGTTTTGGGGTCCGCGACAAGCTTGTGGTTGTAGGTGGGAGCCTACAATGAGAATTATATTACTTAGAGAGACATTTCCAACAAGGTATCGTACGTGCCAAATGGAGATAGTATGACCAAGTTACAACCCCAAGAAGTTGACTACCCAACTAACCCCAACGAGGCCCACAAACTCTTGGTGTTACATCTCCTAGGTTAGGGTTTAGGTTGTTTAGGGTTTTCTCATGTTTTCCAATAATAAATAGGCCCTTGAGCCTCATTATAACACAGTTGAGAGGCATGTAGCTGCCACATCTCTTCTCAAAATTAAGCTACCATCGCTCGAGCTATCTTTTTTACTACATCTCTGTGTTTATAATTATATATGTAAGTTGTTGCATTGTTGTTTAAGTTTGGACCAGTGGTATCAGAGCGGTCTGCTCTTTCTCCGTTTTTCTTTGATGTCGCCAACGAGGTCAGGTATAAGGAGTTAGGGCTTGATCTGGTTGAACCATTGGAAGATCAACCTTGCAAAACCTGACAACCTCCCATGGCAGAAGAAAAGAAAGATGAGGGGGTAGAAGATCCTTTCAAAATGTTTCTCGAGGAAGCCCTTGAGCGACAGAGGGACGCAATGATGGATAAGTTTGCCCAGATCCTTTGACGGCTATCCACAGGTGATGCATCTTCATTTAGCAGCCACTCTAGAGGTGCCACTCCTTTTAAGGTACAAGTTAACTTCGATATTCCCATATTCGAAGGCCTGATTGATGCAAACACTATAGATAAATGGTTAAAACTATTGGAAGGATATTTTTCAGTTCATCACTTTTCTAATCAGGAAAACATTACTTTTTCACTTCTTAAACTCACCCCACACGTCAAGGATTGGTGAGAAACATATTGTGAACAAAAGTACGAGAGTGAATCCTCGATGTTTTCAGCCGCACCCACTTGGAATTCTTTCCGAGGTGCCATCAAGGAATAATATTACCATGTAGGGAGCTATGAAGACAAATACATAAAGTGGACCATGCTACGAAAGGGAAGGGACCAAAATGTGCCAGATTTCACAAATACTTTCCACACCTTTCGCACGAAGTTGGGTATCAAGGATATTGAGCAGCATTTGGTGCTCAAGTACCGTGGCTACCTACACAAGTACATCGACGACAAGATGTAGTTCCTAGACATTTCCTCACTTGGCACGGCGTATCGGTATGTTGTCAAGATTGAGCAGAAGTTTAAACAGAAGAAGTGGGACTTTGGATTTGCGAATCCAAAGCAAGGAAAAGGCACCCCAAACCACAGAACAAAGGACCAAGCCAAGTCAACACTACCTAGGTGATGAGGCTCATCAATAGGTAAATTATATGGACCTTAATGTCACTCTCCAACTTATTAAAATCAAATTTTCTCACATTTTTTTACATGTTTTGTTATATTTTGGTTAGTGAGAAGGTTAAATATGAGATTTTATGTCATGTGGCCTAATGTGCAGTAATTGTAGGATTTGGAGCAATTTTGGCATGAACTCTAAGTAGACAAGCAAGAGGGATTTTAGGAGATTGGATCTCCCTCCTTAACTCCTCACTCACTCGAAGATTCCTCCACCAGATTTCATCAGCTCGGAGTTACAAGCAGCGAAACCACTAAGGTCATTGGCAGCCAAGCCAGTGATAGTTGAAGACAAGTTGATCTCGAGTTGGGAGCCAAGCCTCCCTAAATTTAAGGAAGTTGTTGGTAGCTTCAGTTGCATAAATAAGAATTCCTAGAGCCTCATTAGGATCTAGACTTCTTTTGTTGTAGCCAAGAGGCATTTTGAGCTAAGACATTATGATTGATAACTCTTATGTATTTTTGATAATTTAATGAAAATGAAAAGCATTCCCTTGATCCAGCAGTAAGTTGACTCAAAGTGTTGAATCTCTTGGGTTAGGGCCCAAACCTAGCAGTAGAGTTTCCTCTTTTTGTACATGTATGCTTAGATTACATTCATAGTTAGTTGTTGAAGTGATTTTGGCTTTGTTTAATCTACAAGTATTTGAATGATTACTTAGTTTTCTTCCATTCATGGATAGATAAATCAGTGGTACCATAGTGAGAGTAAGCACTTCAAAAAATCTTGTGATAGTGGCCTTTACCTCATCTCCCTTATGTAGGTTTTAACCCTGTACAGAAATTACCTGCATACGAATTCTTAAACAAAGAAAATAAACAATGCGAGAGCATAACCCATAAAACACATATGCATAGAGATTTTTCCCTGGATCCCAAAACCGGGACTACTAGCTTGATTTTTCATTATGTTCCTTTCAATGTTACAATACATATTTATACATGCCGACGCATCCAATACCATGGACCGAAAACCATCGCGTCCAATACCATGGACCGAAAAACCATTGCGTCCAAAAAACATGTGCGAAAATCATGCACAAAACCATAGGTGGGTCCGCCCAACCTAACATATGGTCCAAAACCAAAATTTTCCGGGGCGCTGCCGCAGACCCCATAAAGTGGGGTTACAGGTGCCCTTCAAACCCCCTATTAACTACGTGGAAAGAATATAACACAACCCAACAATCTCCCACTTGTTGTTTTCTTTCCACAGGGGGCCACAGGAGAGCTTAGTCATTTTTTCAGCCCTGAGATTCCCATTGCTTCTCTACACCAAGAGAACTTCTCAGAGCTCACAGATTTTGTCAATGCATCTACAGTATTCTTCAAAGTGTCCACCTTTACCAGCAACACCTTTCTGTCTTCTATCATATCCCTCACAAAGTGATACTGAACATCAATGTGCTTTGTCTTTGAATGATAAGCAGGGTTCTTTGCCAAGAAAATTGCACTTTGGCTGTCACAGTCTATTCTTATAGCTCCCTGGACTAACCCCATACTTGAACACAATCTCTGCAACCAAACTGCTTCCTTGCTTGCATGAGTGGCTGCCATGTATTCTGCCTTTGTAGTTAATAGTGCCACTACAGATTGTTTCTTACTCATCCAACTGACTGCACCTCCAAATAGGTTAAACACATACCCACTTGTAGATCTTCTCTGATCCAGATCTCCAGCCCAGTCTGCATCAACAAAGCCATGAATATCCAACACTCTGTCCAATTCTGGTCTTCCTTGGTAGCACAAACCATAATCACTAGTGCCACGCAAATACCTGAAAACCCGCTTCACTGCTGTCCAGTGCTCCTTCCCAGGTTTTGACATAAACCTGCTCAATACTCCCACTGCATGTGCAATGTCTGGTCTAGTACAGACCATTGCATACATCAGGCTAACCACTGCACTTGCATATGGAACATGGGACATGTCCTCTTCCTCTTCTTGTGTCTTGGGACACTGTTCAGCAGATAACCTCACACCTACAGGAATAGGAACCTTCACCGGTTTACTATCCTGCATATTAAACCTCTGGAGTATTGTCTCGACATACTTCCTCTGGTTTAACCAGAGCTTCCTCTTTGACCGATCTCTTTTAATTTCCATGCCCAAAATATAGTTTGCAACACCAAGATCTTTCATGTCGAATTTGGAGGACAATTGGGTCTTCAAATCCTGGATAATTTCTTTGTCATTTCCAACCAGCAACATATCACCCACATACAAGACCAGATAAATAATACGGTCACCAATTAATTTAAAATACACACAATGATCTGCTTTTCTTCTGGTGAAGCCAAGTCCCCGTATAAATGTATCAAATTTCTGATACCACATCCTTGGTGACTGTTTTAACCCATATAGAGACTTCTTTAACTTGCATACCAGTTCTTTCTTACCCTTCACCGCAAAGCCTTCAGGTTGCTTCATGTAGATTTCCTCTTCCAAATCCCCGTGAAGAAATGTTGTCTTCACATCCATCTGTTCTACCTCAAAATCAAAAGTAGCAGCAACAGATAAAAGTAATCTAATAGAAGTTACCTTGGCAACAGGAGAAAAAATATCACCAAAATCAATTCCCGGCACCTGGGAATAACCTTTTGCTACCAACCGAGCTTTGTATTTCTCCACCTTTCCTTCTGCATTTGTCTTCTTCTTGAACACCCATTTGCTGCCAATGGGTTTCCTTCCAGCCGGCAACTCCACCAGATCCCAAGCCTCATTTTTGTGCAAAGATGCCATTTCATCGACCATGGCCTCTTTCCGGAGTTTTCCATCCTCTGAATCCACTGCTTCCTTCACAGTTCTGGGATCATTATTAGTAACAGACAAAGCAAAATTTGAACTGAAAGCAGATGGACTATACCTTTCTGGCTGCCTTCTTTCTCGAACTGATCTTCTCACAGCCGGAGTTTGTGGCTCTTCATCTTCTGATTCCTCCTCTGTTGCAGAGTCTGGTTCTTCCTCATTTGGCTCAAACTCTATCTTCTCAGGTTCCTTTGGTTGGACTTCATGTTGAATAACATCTTTTACCTCTCTGAACAACACATCTCGGCTGTACACAACCTTCCATGTGACTGGGTTCCAAAGCTTATAACCCTTTAAACCATCCTTATACCCAATAAAGATGCACTTTTCAGATTTACTATCCAACTTGCTTCGTTTCTCCTTTGGAACATATACATATGCATCACATCCAAATACCCTTAGATGTGAAAGAGAGGGTTTCTTACCAGTCCATACTTCTTGTGGAGTCTTATCCTCCAACGCTGATGAAGGTGATCTGTTGATCAGGTAACATGTAGTATCCACTGCCTCTGCCCAGAATTCCTGTCCTAACCCGGCACCACTGAGCATGCTTCTTGCCCTTTCCATCAACGTCTTGTTCATTCTTTCTGCGACTCCATTTTGCTGAGGTGTATATGGAGTAGTCTTCTGCCGTGCTATACCACACTTCTTACAAAATTCTTCAAATTCCTTGCTGCAAAATTCTCCACCATTATCTGTCCTCAGCACCTTTATCTTCTTCTCTGTCTGATTTTCCACCAGAGCCTTAAATTCTTTAAACCTGTCAAAGACTTCAGATTTCTTCTTAAGAAAATATATCCATGTATTCCTTGAGAAGTCATCTATGAATGATACATAGTACACAGACTTACCCAGTGATGGAACCTTCACAGGTCCAAACACATCACTGTGCACAAGCTCTAATATCTGTTTCATCCTCTTACCACCAGAGGGGAAACTCACCCAATTCTGCTTCCCATATACACAATTTTCACAGAAATCAAAATCCAGAGAGCTATTATTCATACCTTCTACCGTACCTTTACCATGAAGTATTCGAAGGCCCTTCTCTCCAATATGTCCAAGCCTTTGATGCCACAACATGGTCTTCTCTCCAGAGACCACTAGATTCTCTACTCCATTTCCAGGAACCATAGAACTATTGCACCCATCAACAACAGTGCTACCTTGCAGCTTGTACAGAGTTCCAATCCGAACTCCCCGCATTAATATCAGTGCTCCTCGAACCATCTTGCAGGTATCTTTCTCGAACACCGTCTTTACACCTGCATCATCCAACTTGCTTACAGAAATCAGATTTCTAGCCAATGCAGGAATATGTAGAACACCCGGAAGTGTTCTAACCCTTCCACCTTGCAACTTTAACTTTACTTTTCCCCGACCAATGATTCTAGCCTTCCTATCATCTCCTAAGAAGACATCACCACCATCGTATTTCTCATACTCGCAGAACCACTCTCTATGGGGAGTGAAGTGAAAGGATGCACCTGAGTCAATCAACCATGCCTCATGATCTACATGTGTACTTGAAGAAGCCAAGTACACATCCCCACCTTCATCTGAGGTGGTTTTCGCCCCTCTGCAGAAGGAGCATCATCAAATCCCTTTCCTTTATCAGGAGCTTTAGATTTACAATCCCTTCTGAAGTGCCCTTCCTTTCTGCATTTCCAGCACACCACCTTTGTAGGTTTTCCTGGAGATTTAGATCTCCCTCTAGATTTAGATCTCCCACTCGATGACTTATTTTTGTTTCTGTTCTGGGACCGTCCTCGTACAGATAAGGCATCACCATTCTGGTTGTCCATATTTTTCCATCTCATCTCCTCCATCAGCAAGGCTGAGACTATTTCATCAAACTACAAAGCAGTTGCATTGCTACCTATTGCAATAACCAGACTATCCCACGAATCTGGTAGAGAACACAACAGACTGATGCACTTATCTTCATCTAAAATTTTAATATCAACAGATAATAACTGACTTACCACAGTATTAAATGCATTCAGATGCTCTGTCACCGAGTCTCCATCTTTCATCCTCAGGTTATACAGCTTTTTCCGCAGGAACAGTTTATTCACCAGAGACTTAGATTGGTACAAAGTCCCTAACTTGACCCACAAAGCCTTTGCCGTAGCTTCCCCTGATACATTCAGCAATACTGAATCCGAGACACACAATCGTATTGTGCTCTTTGCCTTCCGATCCAACTTCTTCCATTCTTCATCGGTCACTCCCGATGGTTTAATCTACCGCGATCCACTGATCTTTATCCACCAACAGATCCTCCATCTTGAGTTTCCACAATTCAAAATTCTGACCATTGAACTTCTCAATCTCTATCTTTCCACTGCTCGCCATCTTCTTTCACCACCAGAATCGATCTCGCAGATCTCCTACTGAATAGGGTCTACCACAGGTCCGAGCGAAACCCCTCAGCAACAAAGGCGTCCCCTTGAAGCCAAAACAGCTCCGATACCAAATGTAGGTTTTAACCCTGTACAAAAATTACCTGCATACGAATTCTTAAACAAAGAAAATAAATAATGCGAGAGCATAACCCATAAAACACATATGCACAAAGATTTTTCCCTGGATCCCAAAACTGGGACTACCAGCTTGATTTTTCATTATGTTCCTTTCAATGTTACAATACATATTTATACATGTCGAAGCATCCAATACCATGGACCGAAAACCATCGCATCCAATGCCATGGACCGAAAAACCATCACGTCCAAAAAACATGTGCGAAAATCATGCACAAAACCATAGGTGGGTCCGCCCAACCTAACATATGGTCCAAAACCAAAATTTTCCGGGGCGCTGCCCCGGACCCCATAAAGTGGGGTTACGGGTGCCCTTCAAACCCCCTATTAACTACGTGGAAAGAATATAACACAACCCAACACCTTATGGGATCATGATTTGAGGGTTCCATTCACACAACCCAAAAACATATTTATTGTTTGATTACTTCATAACCTTGGGTTTCTTGTTGAATAGATCATTGTCTCTAAACTTATTAGAAGTATCTGCAATTTTTGTTTTGATCTCTTGAGTTTGCTATGGTTTAGAAGCACTTCCATTCATATACGTAGCCATTAGTTATTAATAACTCTGTTTTTCCTTCATTCAACTCATCTTTTCCATGTATAAATGAAATTGTGCATAAATGAAGAAAAGAGTGTATGTTGTTGCAGGAGATTTTGATTTGTAGGGAGACCTCATCTCATTCGCCTCATCCAAGTCTTCTCCACCTACACTGCCAAAGTCCACCAAACCCTAATCTGAATTCTTGTTTTGTAAGAAAAGTGGGCGTTTTCCTTGAGAAAATACAACCATATTAAAACATTTGACTGAGCCTTAGGTAGTGTGCACCTCCTCTATACCTTATTTCCACATCAGACACCTTTACCACACTGCATTCACCTTTCCTACCTCCTTATAATCTTGTGGCCTATTTCCTGTAGTAAAATAGGGCATCCTGTAGTAGAACTAGGACATCCTGTAGTACTACAGGAAACCCTGTAGCAACCTGTTTTAAGCCCGAATTGAGCAGAAATGGTCATTTGAGCTTAGGTTAGGCCTCCACTTGGCTTCCATACCCTTGAAACTATTCCAGACCTTTTCCCCCATACCTATCTCCGATGCCAAAGGACAAATTGGAAATTAGCATTTGCATTCATAAAACTAAAAATCCAGAAGGTTTTTTTTTCTACAATTTCTAAGTTAGCAAATGGATGCAGTAGTCAGAGGGGTTCTTAGATAAAATTTCATGCTCAATTAGTCTAGATAACTAGATGTTATATACAAGGTTAAATTAGGTCTCTTTTGAAAGAAAAATGTGTAGATTCTTAGCTAGATGATTTCATGTCACTTTATAGCACCTTCCAATTCAACACTTTCATTTCTTAGAGTAGGTAGGATCCCCTTTTTGCATTAAGAATATTTTTCCCTTTTCCATTTGGTAGTTAGGCTCCTTCTAGTCAATAGAAGTCTAGTTTGAAAAACCCTAGTGGTCTATCGCCCCAGTTGAAAAGTGACAAGAGTATACCATTGCATCTACTGTGTATATAACGTTGTCACCTCTAAGTTTGTACGAACCCAAAGTTGATGAAGTAAAGTTGGTATCCCCAAGAGTTGCAGCATTCTTGTTGCAATACTGGTGCTCATCTCTTTTTGGTGTCATTTCCGGCAAGGTGTCGAAGTAGATGTGATTTCTTCTTTATTTTTTCTCTTCCATTCAGAAAATAGTTGCAGTCTTTGCTTTCTTTCCAATTCTGCAAGTAGTTCCATTCAACAAATAGTTGTAATATTTTCTTTCTTTCCAATTCTCCTAGTAATTTTGAAAAAAACCCTAAAAAAACAAACTCCTTTCATGCCTCGTAGGAGTAGAGATAACTTGGAAATTTTTTTTCCAAATACCCCCACTACATCTAACAACCAACCTTCCCTCTTCCTCGGTGGCTGTGAGCTAGAGGACCCATTAGGAGAACAACTAGAGATCTTTGAAGAGCCTATTGGGGAAGAAGAAGAGATTGTTCCACCAACCTACACCATGGCTGAAAATAGAAATGGGATTGAAGACATAGAAGGAGATGCGAATAGATCTAAGGGTTCTTTTCCCATTAGAGAAACTAATGGAGATGCTAGGATGAATAACATAAGCCCCTATACCCTTTCTCACTTCCATTGCATGACCTCAAAGGACCCAGATACTTTTTTGTTCGAGTTTGTTGTCATATGCAGAACTTACGATTTCACCTCTGATGACCAGAAGTTGAAATTATTCCCATCCACCCTCAAAGATGTAGCCTTGCGTTAGTTCATGTGTTTACCTGGGGACAACATCACCACTTGGGCTTAGATACAACAAGCCTTCAACAGTAAGTATAGGGACTATTGCAGGTCCTAAGATACCAAAGATGAAATTTTTAGAATGACCTTGGGACATGATGAATCTTTGGAAGATTATGAGGAAAGGTTCTAACTTAGCTACAAAATGGCCAGGTGCACCCTTAATCCTGAATCACTTAAGCTAGTCCTTCTTAGAGGGATCAAGGAAGATCTCCCAGAAACCCTAAACATGCTGTCAGGAGGGGACATATATTAGTTATCTGTTGTGGCCAGCAACAACCCCCCTTCTTATTTGGTGTTATTACTAATACTAAATAAGTGGGGACCCTTAGTCAAAAATTTAAAAATTAATTAGTGCTTGAATTTCCTTTTTCAATAAAACTTACCATCATAAACTTAGGAGAATACCCTTTAAAAAATAAAAAAATTCTAAGTTTTATGATAAATTAAAATTACTCCTTAGGAAATATCGCATCGCAAAAGGATCATGGATACCTCCTTGCAAGCCGAATTCCAAGATTACGAGATCGCGATGCGGGACTACAAACATATATCGCATCGCATGCATCAAACACTGCTTACGTTGAAAAACTTTAAACTGCCGATACACGATGGCTCATATCGCAAATCGCATTTCGCAGAAAACAGATTAACGAAAATTTTCATATGCCACGCTCATGCGATATTGCAATATTGCGATTTTTGCGATATTGCGATAATGCAATAATGTGATATTGTGAATTTGCGATATAGCGAGCAAGCGATGTCGTGATTCTGCGATGTTGCGATCTATGATATTGCGAAGCAAATCGCAAAATCACTTCATTGCAAATCTTTCGGGCTCGTTGTTCAAAAAAGTATTTTCCATAAACCGAGACCTGGTTATGTGATTTAATGCTAATTAATCAGTTAGTTTCCGATCATTAATGGAATAGGGTTTCATGCTTATCGGAAGAGACATTTCACATAAGGTGGTGTATTTTATATGTCTTCGGCATTTAAAGCTTTCCCGTCACCTTTCCTTATCGTTATTCTCACTTCACTTGTAAATTGCAGGAACAGAGAACAGAGAATGATACAAAACAATACGCAGGATATTATGGGAAAGAAAGGCAAAGCCCAGAGTTCTGAAGAGAAAGAAATGGCGCCCTTGTATACAGACACCGCCTGTAACAGAGACGCTGGTATTTCTACTTGGGAAGGCATGTATAGTCTACTTGAGCAAGAAAATTCCAGAGTAATGGAAGTTATGGCTACTGCAGGCTCACATAGTTCTTTTGAGGCATCCATTACAGAGCTAGCTTGTTCGTTTTTGCACAGGATAGTGGCGAGGCACAAAGTTCTTCCATACATGGATATGATTAAATGGATACTAGACAACACTGATATCAGAAACAGAAAATTTAAAACTCAGGGTCAAGAGTTTACGAAATCATTATTTTCACAAAATTTGAGCTTTATATCCGCTAGAAGAAAACGTGCAAAAGGCGAAAAACGCACCAAGGAAGCTCGGATCAAGAAACAGAGGCAGTTTCCGATGCGCGATTAGCGTAATCACGCATCGCTGAGCAAAACTTCTTGAAAAGGAAAGCTTCTAATTGCTCAGTCATCTATAAGCCCAAAAATTTGTAAGAAAGCAACGATAGAGGTAAAAAGTAAAACTTGAATCCTAAAACCAGTGGTATTTGTCAAAAATATCTTCAATGTGGTATTTACATATGAACAACAACTGCAGACAAGTTGGAGACAGAAAGCTTAAGAAAAGGCAGAATCACTCCAAAGGTTAACCAAGTTGAATTGGGATTCTTACTGGGCATACTTGGTAAAACCACACAGCCAGTGTATGACTCTCAAGTGTATCATCAATTCTGCCAAGAATATGGCGCCAGCTCTTGCCGATTCTGTTTTCTCAGCACAGCTAAAATCAGAGGTTGGCCAGTCGACTCTTCTCAAACAAATGTTGAACGCATGCGATTTCAAGGATCAGGTACATAAATAGTTAGTAGTTTTAGTTTTAGATGCAATATATTAGTTTTAATTTTGCTTTATTTTTGCCTGAAATGAGGAGGGTCATTTAAACCGCATCCTACATTTTTGTAATAAGTTATTTTTAGATTTAGTTAGTAGTATTTAAACCCTTCTCATGCATTTAGAGAAGAGTTCTGAAATTTGCCAAAAACTTATCCCCAGAACATGCACTTTTGTACCCTCTGAGGAGGTTTTGATGAATGAATGGAATAGGATTTATTGATATCTGCATTTAATATCTACTACTGATGTTGCACTTCCGTACTCTTAGTGGATGTTGGATTAAGAAGAGATAAATCATTATCGCTTGGAGCTCATGAGTAGAACTAGTTATAAATGGTACTTCTATCTCTTAACTATTTCTACCTTTGTGTTAAAAGTGATATTCATGTTCAGTTGTTTATATATTGATGCGTCAATGCTTTAGTTATCATTTGGCACTTTTGTACGGTGATAGCTATTTATTTGTGCTTAATGTATGAGTAGCTTATTATGTGATATGTTTTTCACAACTTTTTCATCTAACTTTTTATACGAAGTGGTTCATCTTTATTGAATTATTTTCTCATAACAGTTGAATGATATTTATTAACAATTGTTATCTGAAATCATTTTAGATCGCATAACAAAAGGATCACACCCTGGGTTAGTATAGAATTAGATGTTTCTGCTTATTAGAATACACTTTGCATGTTATTAGATTAGAGTTAGAATTAGAGAATCTCACTTATGAACTTTTAGAAAGGAAATATCAATTCTTCACACACACACACATGAATTGGGAAACTCGTCCCATATCCCCAGTCAGACCCACTATATCAAATGGAAAAGGAGCCGCTAACCAAGGTTCGGACCGGGTGGGTATCCCCCTTGTTGTAGACCCGATTTTCGGGGCTTCAACATATATGGCGCTAGAAGGAGGGCCTCGAACTGTGAATGGCAAGCAAGTCTAAATCTAAATACCATTCTGAGAGTAAATCGCCCTCACCATCTCCCCCGACTTCTCCACTGCATTGAGAATCTTTAAATCCAGAGCTAGAAGTCGCAAGAGCAACAGCCGCTGCTACAAACCCTGAATTTCAGAACAATCTACTATTGAACCTCCTGAAGTTGAATCTTTGATTCACAAACTTCAGCGATTTTCTATATCTCCTCAAAAATCCGATAAATCTCAAGGCAGCGTGACTTTGCAATATAACCCTGCTCATCCTCTTACCAGATTAAAGAGTGAAAAGTTTGGTGTTCAGCCAACCGAGTTACCTCTACCCACAAGGAAGAGAGCAAGGAAATCTCCTAAAGGGTCCGATAGCGAGACTCTTTCATCATCATCATCCATCTCAACCTCTCCACCGCAAAGTAAATCATCCACTCCTCCACTTCAGATCATTGTCCACCAGTCCACTGGAACTTCCACATCTCCTTCTCAATCATCTGGAGCTGTAATATCTTCTTCTTCTCAACTGCAAGGACCATCTTCTGCACTTTCTTCTGTTAGTAGTTCAGCAATGGCCCAATCTCCATGGAATAACATAGGGGTAGTCTTAATGCCTGCACCCTTGAGCCAATTACCGGCCCATCCTGAAAAATGGCTGCCTAAGTTTAACCCTGAGGCAGGCATGCTAGCAGAAGAACATATAAATAACTTTATGCTATCCATAAATCTCAATGGAGTTACCAACGAAGACGCTGTTGTTCGACTTTTCCCTTATACTCTGCAAGGAACAACCGGATCATGGTATTTCTCATTATCGTCTGGATCTATTACTAGTTGGGATATCTTCCAAGAACAATTCCTGACAAAGTTTGGTGATGATAGGTCTACGACGACATTGATCAACGACCTGTCTAACCTTAGGTCTGAGTCGAAAGAACCTATCAAAGATTTCAATTTACATTTCAATAAAATCTTAAACAAAATTCCTACTGCTTCCAAGCCTAGCGAAGAAGTGAAAGTGAATGGTACATCACTGCTTTACCATCAAACATAGCAATCTTTGTTGATAGGGCTAACAAAACAGCTTTGGTTTAAAATATGAAAGAAGCAATAGCAGTAGAGAAACGTATTATAGCCTTAGAAAAGAAAAACACGATAGAAGAACGAAAATCCAAGAAGGTTACTTTCAAGGAAGATCCCAAGAAAAAACAATCGAAAGATCCATTCGATTTAGAAGGATTGCAAAAATTTTTGAAGACCATGTCTAACGAGATGGTCGACATTAAGAAACAAGTGGCAGAAACTTCTTCTAAAAATCCGTACAGACATTTTAAAAGAAACCCTTCGACCAATTCCAAACCCCCTAATGCTATTACAAGTGCTGAATATGAAGAAGAAGAAGAGGAAATCGCTACTGAAGAACATACCGATGAAGAAGAAGTTGTAGAGTTACAAGGTATGTGGGATTTCATCCTCCCAGATGAAGAGGATCAAGAGGCATCCCCGGTTAGTACTCGCAATAGAAATCAACTTGATCCTCCTCAACCTACACCTAAGCCAAAGAGCACAAGATCGATGACTAAGGATAAAGTCACAGCCAAGAAAACGACACCTAAAGCGAATCAAACCAGCCCAGTCCAAACAGACCCATCAACTCCATCTAAAACGTTGATCATTTCGGATGAAATGGAGTATAATATCATAGAGGACATGAAAAAGACTAGGGCCAATATCACTTTTTACGAATTGAACAAGTTAAATCACCAACAAAAGATACTTTTGAAAGAATGACATGCTGTACCAGTTGCACCTTTGCCCACCGTTGTAATCTCTCAAGCTTCCCACGACATGGGAAGACCTCTAGCTAATGTGATTAATAAAGTTGACCCAAACGATATCGCCTTAATTGGAGGAAGATCGAGATCTCATACTCCCCCATTTCTTCTTACTTATGAAATTTTCAATAAAAATTTGCATAATTGCTTAGTAGATTCTGGAGCTTCATCGAATGTTTTACCAAAGTCAATATGTGCAAAACTGAACGTTCAACCACAAAAATCCGTTGTGCGTATCGTCCAGCTAGATCGATCGCAAGTCGAAGTGATTGGTGAATTAAATCAGGTTACCATAAGGCCGCCATCCAACCCAAAGGTATGTCAAGTTATTGACATTTTAGTTGCTGATATTCCAGCATTTTATGGCTTAATTCTTAGCAGAGATTGGTCAGAAAAACTTCATGGATACTTTGCAACTGACTGGTCGCACATGTGGCTCCCTTACAATGGTAAACCAAATCAAATAAAAGTTGAGCGGGAAAGACATCAAAAATACATAGTAACAGAACTGGAAGGAGAAAATGAACCAGTAGCATACAACAATAACATCATTGGCAACTACTCAATAGATTCTTTCCTAGGAAATTTTAATGCTCATACTTCACCTTACTTAGAACATTATGTTTTATCTCAAGTAGAAAATTTCTCTCAAATAGATAGTTCTAAATGTATTAATGGAACAGGAGCAGGATGCGTGTTAATAGGTCCAGAGGGAGATAAAACTGTGCTAACTTGCAAACTCGAATTTGATTGCACCAACAATACCGCAGAATACAAGGCTTTAGTCCAAGGGTTATACAAAGCAATCGGATTAGACGTCAAATACCTTCAAGTTTTCAGAGATTCTGAAATTGTAATCAAACAGGTACGCAATACTATACATTGTTTATCAGGTCATTTGAAACATTACCAATCTTTAGTTCAAGATCTGACTAAACACTTTATAGCATTTAATATTTCATCAATTCCCAGACTCCAGAATGTTATTTCTAACCTTTTAGCTAACGTAGCTTCCAATCTCATTCCTTCAGAAGATTTTAGCCCTGATCGATTTTCAATTGAATTAATTTTTAGACCATCTATTCCTGATAACATTACCAATTGGAGGATTTTCAACGACGATCCTAATTGCAACAAGATATCACTAACAATGCTATACCTAAGTCAGTAGTCAAGTTAGAAGACCTTTATGATTTGAAAGATCGATTCAAAAGATCTACCAATTCAAAACTCCAAAGTTCAACTTTGAACTATGAATTAGTAAATCTAGGAACTAATACCAAACCACAGAATATCAATCTAGGTCTTGGTCTAGCTCCTGAAGAAAAACTAGCATATATTCGTCTCTTGAGACAATACAAAAGTGTCTTTGCTTGGAATTACGATGAACTCAAAACGTACGACACCTCCATCATCCAACATACTATTCCAATGATAGACGATGAAAAACTTGTCCAACAAAAGTTGAGAAAGATCCATCCCAATCTAGAAAACCAGATCAAATCTGAACTCAATAAGTTATTGAAAGCCAAAATAATTTTTCCCGTTCGACATTCCAAATGGGTTTCCAATATGGTCCCTGTTAGAAAGAAAAACGGAGACATTAGAATCTGCATTGACTTTCGAAATCTTAACAAAGCTTGCCAAAAGGATAATTTTCCTTTGCCTCCCATGGAACAAATACTGCAGGCAGTCGCGGGGTCAGAATTAATGTCATTCTTGGATGGATTCTCAGGATACAATCAAGTGTTGGTACATCCCGATGATCAATTAAAAACCACATTCAGAACTAAATGGGGCACATACGTGTATCAAAAGATGCCATTTGGTCTGATTAATGCTGGTGCTACATTTCAGAGAGCCATGGACATCACATTCAAAGGGTTAGTTAATAAATCAGTGGTAATCTATTTGGATGATATAACTGTATATTCCAAGAAATGAAACAATCATCTTAGAGATTTAAAACAAATCTTCCAACGTTGTCAAAGGTATGGAATTTCACTTAACCCGAAAAAAGCCTTTTTCGCATTAAGTGAAGGAAAACTTCTCGGATTCATAGTGTCAAAATTTGGAATTCAACATTGATCTTGACAGAATCAAGGAGATTTCCGCAATACCCCTACCTCACAATAAGAAAGCCATGCAATCTTTTCTTGGCCAGATTAACTTTTTAAAGAGATTTGTTCCAGATTTTTCAAGAATCGTTTCCCCTTTACAAGAAATGATTAAAAAGAACTAAAACTTTAAATGGGGCCAAGATGAACATGAGGCATTCAATCTGATCAAACAAGCAATTGTTAACACTCCATCTTTAGCAACTCCAAAATTTTCCGATCATTTTATTTTATATACATTTGCCTCTGATAGATCATATGCTGCGGTACTCACTCAAGCAAATCAAGAAAAGGCAGAAGCCCTAATTGCTTTTTTCAGTTCCAATTTACAAGGGGCTGAGTTAAATTATTCAGATGTGGAGAAACAAGCTTATGTTGTTTTCAAAGCAATTAAATATTTTAGACCTTCCTTACTCAAGACACATACAAAAATCATAGTACCATTTCCAGAGGTAAGAAATCTTCTAGTACAGAAGGATGTGGGCGAGAAAAGAGCCAATTGGGTTACTGCCTTACAGGAATATAACGTAGAAATCAAACTAGCTAGTATTGTAAAAGGTCAAGGCTTTTGCAAAATGCTGGCCGGAGCATCGCTTATGTTCAAAATTCCATCTGCATAGATACAAATGTACGAGGTAAGCCTAAACGATGTTGAGTCATTATACGCTGATATCATTTATTATCTAAAGAATGGATATGCTCCTTCAAACCTCGATCACTCCAAGAAAATAGCTCTAATGTTGAAAGCCAAACAATATCAGCTGGTGAATGATGTTCTTTTTAGAATAAATTATGCTTCTACTCTCCTTAGATGTCTTGAGAAATATGAAGCTGAAAAAGTCTTGCAGGAACTCCACGATGGGCTAGCAGGCAGACACTGTGCTAGAGACGCTCCTGCTCATAAAATCTTACGCGCGGGCTATTACTGGCCCACATTATTCAAAGACTCACATAACTACGTGAGAAAATGTCAAGTCTGTCAAACCGCTACTGGGAGACAAAAGAAACCATCCTTGTCACTGCAACCAGTTAACATTGAGCAACCTTTCGATTAGTGGGGATTGGACATAATAGGTGAGATCGTTCCTCACTCTTCTAAGCAACATAGATATATCCTTACAACAACAGATTACTTTACTAAATGGGTAGAAGCAGTTCCACTCAAGACGACTAATGCTGAAAATATCATCGAGTTCATAGACCAGTTCATAATCACTAGGTTTGGGTTGCCTTCTGCTTTAATGTTTGATAATGCATCATATTTTTCTAGTAATGCGATGACTGAATTTTCACTCAAAAGGGGTTTCAAGCTTAAATACTCTACCAATTATTACCCACAAGGGAATGGGTTAGCTGAATCTACAAATAAGAACTTAATCAGAATCATTAAGTGAACCATTGACAAAAATCATAAAAATTGGCATAAGTATTTAATATATTCTTTATGGGCAGATCGAATAACGCAGAAAGCCTCCATTGACACTTCTCCCTTTAATTCAGTTTATGGGAAAGAGGTGGTTCTTCCAACTCATTTAACAATCCCCTCTTTAGCCTTGGTTCAATATATTGATGGAGTACCAACTTCTTCCTTACAACTAAGGAAACTGGAAATAATTAAGTTAGAAGAACAACGAGAACATGCCAAAATAACTCACGCTCATCATCAAGCATTAGTAAAAGCCTCTTTTGATTCAAAAATGATATCCAGAAAAGACTTTCATATGGGAGATCTAGTTTTAAAATGGGACAAGGCTCATGAGGAAAAAGGGAAACATACAAAATTTCAACGAATGTGGCTTGGCCCTTTTCAAATCATAGAATTCATAGGTCCGTCTACTTTTATGTTACAGGATTTAACAGGAAAAAGAGATTCTTTGCCTGTTAACGGACAGATCCTCAAAAAATATTTTCCATAGGAGATCACTCTTCTATTTTGTAGAGTATTTGTTTTAGTTTCTTAATAAGACCGGTTGTAAATGGTTACATTAGGAATTCACGGAAAAGACACAAATTCTCTTTTAGATTTTGTTTTTCACTTGTATAAATAGAATTCTTTTAGAAAATTGATCATTATTATTGAAAGATACAATTAAAGGCTCTACGCCTAGAAATGATACTAGTTTCGACCTTGTAAATTTTGATGAAAAGCAACCTTTAGTGGGAAATTGTTTTGTATCAGTCCAATGAAAGGTATCAATAACAAAATGAAGATTCTCTGTAGAAAAGCTCTTTCCAAAAACTCTACTATTGTCGTCCAGAGCTATCTTAAGGAAACAATGACTTCCTCCCCACCTAGGAAACTACAATGTTTAGAGAATGATCCAAAGATACACTTTAACTTAAAGAGTAAGAGGTCTCATCACGAGCCGGCTTATCATGATCATAGATATTATAGCTTGCTGACTTTGCCAATACTGCATACCACAACAGGGCAATGACTCAAGATTGTTGCAATCAAAAGACAAGGGGTCTCATCACGAGCCAGCTTGTTCAACAAAGCTATAAATCAGTGAATGATTGTGTCATAAATTGGCTACCAAACCAAGACATTGTTCTTTAAGGGTAAAAAAGAAAATGAAAGCAATAAGTGTGGATATGGATTTCTCTTTGAAAGTTGTAAATTTCTCTAAGTAGGATACAGGATCATTGCTGGGTAACAGGTAACCCTGTCGAGGCTATAAACGCTTACTGGCAGTAGAGGCTCCACCTACGACAAATGAGCATATTCAAAACTGATTTACAGAGAAGGCTTTGTTTTTATCTTTATAAACCAAGTAATGACTGATGTCGATACAAGGACTAGCTTTAGGGAATAAATAATCAAAGTTAAAAATAGAAGAAACAAAATATCAGTGATAGGTAAAAACATAATGTATTTTGCCTTTCTATAATAAAGTTTAATTTTCTGGAAAATTTTCTATTTTGGAAGTTTAGAAAATTCAAAAGGAAAGCAGAGATAACTGGTTCTTCCAAGTGAATCGCCAATTGTTGTGGCCAACAACAACCCCCCTTCTTATTTGGTGTTATTACTAATACTAAATAAGTGGGGACCCTTAGTAAAAAATTTAAAAATTAATTAGTGCTTGAATTTCCTTTTTCAATAAAACTTACCATCATAAACTTAGGAGAATACCCTTTAAAAAATCAAAAAATTCTAAGTTTTATGATAAAGTAAAATTATTCCTTAGGAAATATCGCATCGCAAAAGGATCATGGATACCTCCTTGCAAGCCGAATTCCAAGATTGCGAGATCGTGATGCGGGACTACAAACATATATCGCATCGCATGCATCAAACACCGCTTACGTTGAAAAACTTTAAACTACCGATATGCGATGGCACATATCGCAAATCGTATTTTGCAGAAAACAGATTAACGAAAATTGTCATATGCCACGCTCCTGCGATATTGCGATATTGTGATTTTGCGATATTGCGATTTTGCAATAATGCGATAATGTGATATTGTGAATTTGCGATATAGCGAGCAAACGATGTTGTGATTCTCCGATGTTGCAATCTACGATATTGCGAAGCAAATCGCAAAATCGCTTCATCGCAGATCTTTCAGGCTCGTTGTTCAAAAAAGTATTTTCCACAAACCGAGACCTGGTTATGCGCTTTAATGCTAATTAATGAGTTAGTTGCCGATCATTAATGGAATAGGGTTTCATGCTTATCGGAAGAGCCATTTCACGTAAGGTGGTGTATTTTATATGTCTTTGACATTTAAAGCTTTCTCGTCACCTTTCCTTATCGTTATTCTCACTTCACTTGTAAATTGCAGGAACGGAGAACAGAGAACGATACAAAACAATACATAGGATATTATGGGAAAGAAAGGCAAAGCCCAGAGTTCTGAAGAGAAAGAAATGGCGCCCTTGTATACAGACACCGCCTATAACAGAGACACTGGTATTTCTACTTGGGAAGGCATGTATAGTCTACTTGAGGAAGAAAATCCCAGAGTAATGGAAGTTACAGCTACTGCAGGCTCACATAGTTCTTTTGAGGCATCCATTACAGAGCTAGCTTATTCATTTTTGCACAGGATAGCGGCAAGGCACAAATTCTTCCATACACGGATATGATTAAATGGATACTAGACAACACTGATATTAGAAACAGAAAATTTAAAACTCAAGGTCAAGAGCTTACGAAATCATTATTTTCACAAAATCTGAGCTTTATATCCGCTAAAAGAAAACGCGCAAAAGGCGAAAAACACACCAAGGAAGCCCGGATCAAGAAACGGAGGTAGTGTCTGATGCACGATTAGCTTAATCGCGCATCACTGAGCAAAACTTCTTGAAAAGGAAAGCTTCTAATTGCTCAGTCATCTATAAGCCCAAAAATTTGTAAGAAAGCAACGATAGAGGTAAAAAGTAAAACTTGAATCCTAAAACCAGTGGTATTTGTCAGAAATATCTTCAATATGGTATGTACATATGAACAACAACTGTAGATAGGTTGGAGACAGAAAGCTCAAGAAAAGGCAAAATCAATCCAAAGGTTAACCAAGTTGAATTGGGATTCTTACTGGGCATACTTGGTAAAATGACACAGCTAGTGTATGACTCTCAAGTGTATCGTCAATTCTTCCGAGAAGATGGCGCTAGCTCTTGCCGATTCTATTTTCTCAGCACAGCTAAAATCGAAAGTCGGCCAGCCAACTCTTGTCAAACAAATGTTGAACGCATGCAATTTCAAGGATCAGATACAGAAATAGTTAGTAGTTTTAGTTTTAGATTCAATATATTAGTTTTAATTTTGCTTTATTTTTGCCTGAAATGAGGACGGTCATTTAAACCCCATCCTACATTTTTGTAATAAGTTATTTTTAGATTTAGTTAGTAGTATTTAAACCCTTCTCATGCATTTAGAGAAGGGTCCTGAAATTTGTCAAAAACTTATTCCCAGAACATGCACTTTTGTACCCTTTGAGGAGGTTTTGATGAATGAATGGAACATGATTTATTGATATCTGCATTTAATATCTACTACTGATGTTGCACTTCTGTACTCTTAGTGGATGTTGGATTAAGAAGAGATAAATCATTATCGCTTGGAGCTCATGAGTAGAACTAGTTATAGATGGTACTTCTATCTCTTAACTATTTCTGGCTTTGTGTTAAAAGTGATATTCATGTTCAGTTGTTTATATATTGATGCGTCAATGCTTGAGTTATCATTTGGCACTTTTGTATGGTGATATCTATTTATTTGTGCTTAATGTATGAGTAGCTTATTATGCAATATGTTTTTCACAACTGTTTCGTCTAACTTTTTATACGAAGTGGTTCATCTTTACTGAATTCTTTTCTCATAATAGTTGAATTATCCTTATTACCAATTGTTATCTGAAATCATTTTAGATCGCATAACAGAAGGATTACACCCCGGGTTAGTATAGAATTAGATGTTTCTGCTTATTAGAATACAATTTGCATGTTATTAGATTAGAGTTAGAATTAGAGCATCTCACTTAGGAACTTTTAGAAAGGAAATATCAATTCTTCACACACACACACACATGAATTGGGAAACTGGTCCCATATCCCCAGTCGGACCCACTATATCAAACGGAAAAGGAGCTGCTAACCAAGGTCCGGACCGAGTGGGTATCCCCCTTGTTGTAGACCCAATTTTCGGGGCTTCAACATTACCCTATGATGATATCAAGACAACTTTCAAAAATCATTCTAGGGCAGCCAAAAATAAGGGTAGGGCTAGTCAATCTTTTGCCAGTTCATCCTCCTCTAACACATCCATAAAAAGTGAAATTGGGAACATGCTAGAAGACTTCAAGAGTGAAACGTTGCATACCCTTGCTCTACAAATGGACACCATGAAGATCAAGAGGAAGCAAGAGGAAGAAGAAAGAGCCTTAGCTGTCTTCTTCCCTAGATGCACCAAAAGGCACCTTAGAAACAAATTTCCATTGAATCTTATAGATACTTGCTCAATCTGTGAGGAGAATCACTCCACATACAACTGCCCTTCTCTACCTAGATTGAATGATGTGTATCAAGGAACTGAAGGGGTGACTGAACAAGTCTGTTATATCAACCAAAGGAGGCCTCAAGGACCTCGACCATACTAGCAAGGCATGCAAGGGGCATCCTATTCATATTACAACCCTAACCATAATGCATCCATTCTGCCTTGGTGCCCTCCTGCTCATCCTTCATGGTCCACACCTTCTCCCTGGTCTTTTGCACCTCAATACCATTCCCAACCTACCAACCAACCATTTCAGCCATATAGTCCTCCACAACCTCATTGGAATGCACCATCCTAGGGGTGGATGCCCCCATACAACTAATCTCCAACATTACTACCTACACCTCCATCTCAACCATAGCTCCTACACCTTGCTCCACCTAAGCAACCTCAGATGTTTGCTCAACCAAATCTGAACCCAAACAATAGACATGTACAATTGTTCTATATTGGAGAAACATCTTACCCTGCCTATGCTGTGGAATTCAAGAAATCAACCTTAAGTCTGAAATAGTGCTTCCAGATAATCAATCTCCATCTCCACCTGAGGAGCTTGAAGATGAAAAGGAGGAGAGTGTCCCTCAAGCGAATCCACCTCCTTTTTGTGAGAGATTAATCCATCCTATCGAGAAAACCCCATTAGAGACTGAAATTTTGGGTGAATTGAAAAACATGTGTGTTAAAATCCTGCTCCTCCAAGCTATCAAGGATGTCCCCATCTACAACAAGTTAAGTAAGGAAAAATGTTTCAAACATCCTGAGAGGTGAAAGAAAGACACCCCTACCATTAATGTCATTGGACAAAAAGTATCTAGATCCTGGAAGTCATGTGGTAGATGTGCACATTGATGGTATCATTTCCCCCATACCTTAATCGATCTTGGGGCTACCATCAATGTGATGACTAAGGAGACTATGCTTAAAATGAATCTCCAAGGATCATTAAGGAAGACCACAACAGTCTTGCTGCTTGCAGATAGGTCCACAAAATCTCCTGATGGATTTGTTGAGGATGTGATGGTCTCCATTGATTCCTGGGAATACCTTGCTGATTTATTAGTTCTACAACCTAAGACCAAGTTCAATGGTTATCCTCTCATCCTTGGAAGGCCATGGTTAGCCATTTCTGATGCTTAAATAAGTTGCAGGGCTGGGAATATGACCATTAAAAATGGGCATTTGTCCAAACAATTGGTCTTGTACCCTCTTGCTCAACCATCTTTGGAGCATGAATTACCTTTATGGTTAGAAGAGGAGGAGGAAGATGAAGTCTACTCTTCCCCAATATGTACCCTAGACGCTACTATTGGAGGGGAGAAACCTAATTGAGAAAATCCTCCAGAATCAGCTCCCCAACACCATGTCTCTTAAGGAGTTAGTGAAGAAAGCTGAAGATAACCATTGGAATGATTTGTGCCTAGCTGACTCAAGTCCTACTCATGTCAAGATGCTAGAATTTACTCTAGAAAGAACATTGAAAATCAACCCCTCTCTCTCTGCACATTGGGAAGAGGAGTTATGTGACATGCTAAGAAATCATCTGGATTCCTTTTTCTGGAGTTATAAGGAAATGAAGGGAGTGTACCTTTCAGTGTGTACTCACCACATTTACATCAAATAATTTTCAAGCCAGTGTGCCAACCTCAGAGGAGAATGAACCCAACCCTAAAGGATATAGTCAAAGAAGAACTATAGAAGTTGTTGGATTCAAGGTTCATTTACCCCATGTCAGATAGTGAGTGGGTGTCTCCTCTGGTTCTGGTTCCAAACAAAAATGGGAAGTGGAGGATCTGTGTGGACTAGAGAGAGCTAAACAAAGCCACAGAAAGGGACCATTTCCCTATACCTTTCATTGACCAAGTATTAGATGTTTTGGAAAGAAATAAGCTCTTCTCTTTCCTGGATGGGTTCAGTGGTTACAAGCAGAACTGGATCAGCCTAGATCACCAAGATAAAACCACCTTCACTTGTCCTTGGAGTACCTTTGCTTACAGATTCCTTCCTTTTGGATTATGCAATGCCCCTGCCACTTTTCAGAGGGAAGTCCTGAGCATCTTTGCAGAGCTAGTCCATGACTATGTGGAAATTTGTATGGATGATTTCAACCCCTATGGGTGTGATTTCCTGGAGGCTCTCTCTAACCTAGGAAAAGTATTAAGCAAATGCATCGAAAGGAAATTATCCCTTAGACCTGAGAAGTTTGAGTTATTGATTACTACAGGGACTGTTCTAGGTCACTCAATATCCCAAGAAGGACTGTAAGTGGACCTAAATAAGATCACTATCATAAAGAGGGTCCCTACTCCTCAAAAGTAGAGGGATGTCAAAAGTTTCTTAGTTTTAGATGGATACTATAGAAGATTCATACAAGACTTCAGCAAGGTAGCCTCATCTTTGTTTGGACTATTGACCAAGGACTCTGAATTTTTAGGGTCAGAAAGTTTCAAAGAGGCTCTAGAAACCCTAAAGAACAAGTTGACTACTGCACCTATACTCTGAGGCCCAAATTGGTCTCTTCCTTTCCACATCCATGCTAATGCCTTTGACAAAGTTATAGGAGTAGCTCTAGGCCAAATAGATGACAAGTTACCTTATGCCATTTACCTTATCAACCAAAATTTGTCCAAGGATGAATTGAACTATATTGTGACTAAAAAATAGCTCCTAGTTGTTGTCCATTCCTTGAATAAATTTAGACATTAGATCACTGGTTACCAGACCTTTGTACATACTGACCATGCTTCTATTAAATATTTGATGATAAATCCTGATGTGAATGCCCAAATTATTAGATGGTTTCTTTTGTTACAATGGTTTGATCTAACTATCATTGATAAGCCTGGAAGAGAAAATGTAGTTGCAGATTTTTCATCCAAATTGGTTTTCCCTGCAGGTGAGGAAGGAATGGTTGATGACCAACTGCCAAATGATCATTTATTCACTATTTCAGTTCTCTCTCTGTGGTTTTCTGACATAGCCAACTACTTAGTAGCTGCACAGTTCCCTCCAAATCTGTCCTCCAAGGAAAAGAGTAGAATTATAAGGAAAAGCACCCCATTCACTTGGATTGGGGGAAATCTCTTCAAGCTAGGCCCAGATCAAATTTTGAGAAGATGTGTCAGGGAGGAGGAAGTTTTTGACATCCTTCTGGCCTGTCATGATGGGCCTTGTGGAGGTCACTTTGCAGCCAAGAGGACAGCCTTCAAGGTACTACAAGTTAGCTACTATTGGCCCACTCTCCACCAAGATGCAAGAAGATATACCAGCCAATGTGATTGATGCCAAAGAATGGGGAAACCTACTCCCAGGGATGAAATGCCTTTGCAACCTCAAGTGAATTTTGAGCCATTTGACAAGTGGGGCATGGATTTCATTGGGCCCATTGATCCACCATCAGGACATAAAAAGTACATAATTGTGTGCACTGATTACTTGACAAAGTGGGCTGAAACCAAGGTTGTCAAGGTAGCCACAGAAGAGAAAGTGGTTGAGTTCTTGAGGGAGAATGTGTTTTACAAGTTTGGATACCTTAGAGAGCTAGTCACTGATCAGGGCACTCAATTCACCTCACACATGATTGAGAATCTATTAAGCGAGCATAAGATCAAGCGTAGAAATCAACTCCTTACCACCCTTATGCCAATGGACAAGTAGAAGTTACCAACAGAGCATTGGAAATCATTCTCACAAAGGTGTTGAGCAGCAGCAGGAAGGATTGGACTGACAAACTAGTGGAGGCCACTTGGGCCTACAATGGAAGACAACCACTGGCTTCACCCCTTATGATTTGGTCTATGGGAAGAAGGCTATGCTCTCCATTGGGTTTGAGTACAACACTTAAAGAATGGAAACACAAATGGATGTTACAAGGGCATAACAAGAGAGGTTGCTCCAGCTCAATGGGTTAGATGAATTTAGGATGCAAGCCCTACTACACACAAAGGTGACTCAAGTACAAAGAAAGGTTTATCATGACAAAAATATCAAAGGAAAAATGTTTCTAGAAGGTGATTGGGCTTGACTGTATGACTCCAGGTTCAAGCATTTCAAAGGAAAGTTGATGGCCAGATGGCTAGGCCCATATGTGATAGAAAAGTGCCATGACAATGGGGTTGTTTAGATAAGAACCATTGATGAAGAAGGTATCCCCTTGCTTGCCAATGGGTATAGATTGTAAGCCTACAAAAACCTCTGTCAAAGGAAGAGTTCATCGGTAATATCAATAAGGCAGTGATGGTGATTGGAGGAGTCTCAGCTTCCACCTCACCGAATTCTTGAAGACTGCTGAATTTTTTAAAAAATGAAAAAAACGAAAAAGTCAATAAGAGACCTAGGTGAAACCTCCATGAGGCACCTAAGGTCCACTTTTGGGTTGAAAACCTCCTTGAGGTAGCCCAAGAGTGAGAGAGAGAAAAAAAGGAAAAAGTAAAATATCCCTAGGTGAAAACCTCCCTTGAGGTGCCTAGGGCAGGCAAACAGGTTGAAAACCTCCTTTGAGGCAACCTAGTTGTCTTTCAAAAAAAAAAAAGGAAAAAAAAACACAAAAATGTTATGGCAGGGACCTCAAACCTACCCACTGATAACAACTCCTAGTTTTTGCAGGTTTTCAAGGAAATAAAGGACACTAAGTTCAGAGGGCAGCAAGCCAAGAAAAAACCCATTCTTCCTTCATTCATTTCATATCTTCCATGACCACCATGTCTCATGCATCCATACTCATCTCCAACCATCAAAAATCCAATTTGTATGCAATTTTCTGACTTCTACAGGATTTCCTGAGTTACTATAGGAGTTTCTTGTAGTACTACAAGAAGTTTCCTGTAGTTCTACAGGAATTTTCCTATAGTACTATAGGAAGTCCTGAAAATCTACATGAATGAAATATTGGTTGAGAAATAATAATGCAGGCCTGTATTGGGTTGAAAGATGAGGCCATTGAACTTACCACATCTCAACCAACAACATTTCATGACCATGTCACCCTCTGTGTCCATCAAGAAATCCACTTACAAAAAGGGAAAAATAAAAAAAATATATTAAAAAAAAAGAGAGGAAAACAAAGAAAATTCCAAGGGCCATACCATCAGTAGCCTACCTCACCTACCACTCCATCTTCCCCATTTCCACCCCTTCCACTCCTACTTCAACACCTATTCCTCCTCCAAGAAAAAAAAACAAAAAATTCAGAAAGAGGCAGCTACAAGATTTCCTGTAGTACTACAAGAAACCTTGTAGCAGCCTATATTGTAACAACAATAGTCTCCAGGCTCCTCCTTTAGCATCCATGTAGAGGAAGAGTATCAGCACCCTTACAGGCACTATGGCACCTATCCAAAGCTCAAAAACAACAGAAGAGGCCAGCACCTTCACATCACAACAAAGAAGACAACCTATCACCCGGATGAAATCAACAAAACAAGAGCAAAAGAGAAGATGTGCATGAACCAGAAGAAGCACAACAGAGCTACCCTCCAACATGCATCAACCAAGAAATGGAAGCCACATATATGGCACCTCATCCACACTCTCTCCTAAGTACGAATATGATAAAACTGTAAGAATATGAAAGATTTGGTTTTATAAGTTGAAGGTGGCCAGTTAACTTAGTCATCATCAGCCTAAAAACAAAAAGTTAAGTTCTAGTTAGTAGGAAATGTGGCAAGGTCACATCAAAGGAAATAAGTTGGAACGGTGGTTGAGTTAAGTTGTACAGGAGTGGGTGATGATTACGAGAAAGGGTTGCATGATAACTAATAGTGGGCCAATGATCCAAAAGGAGAAATTACATACCCAGCCATCCATCACACCGCTCCAAGGAATCAACCATAAATAGAAAAATTCCCTAACTTTCATGCAATACATCGTTCATTTCGAGATTTAGAGAATTGGGACTACCTGGAGGAGCTGTCGAAGAAGAAAGCTAGACTTGGCCATCCCATAGTAAGCACCTACAAGAAACACATAAAAACTACAGGAAATAGTGGGAATTGTAAAAAACTCTATGAGGGGGTACCTGGGGCCCAGCTAATCAGGAATTCTCCTCAAACAAGGCATTATAATGAAAGCTAGCATATCCTTTGTGTTTTAATTTGATATCTAGAAAAGAGGAAAAGAAAAGAAATTTTCATTTTTTTCCTAGTAACTACAGTGTGCATAGAGATAGACAAAATTGTGTGCAGGAAATGTGTGGAGATAAAGGGAGAATTGTAATCTTCACCCTCCTAAACTCTAAACCCTCAGTCACCTAGGAAAGCTCTTAAGCTAAATCCAACAAACTACATACAATCAGATTGACAGAGAGAGAAAATTACAAGAGGTTTCAACAAAAGGGAGCCCACAAGAACATCTAGAATACATCTCCATCCCCATGTGGTAGGGATATTTAGAAGGCATCAATGTTTGGGATTATTCGAGCTACTTATAGGATATGATGATGATGTAGCTCAGGAATTTGCAATGTCATTCACACCTCAAGCTAGAGTCAATGCCACTTTTGTGATAAGAGGATTGTCAGTAACAATTACCCCTGAAAGCATTAGCAGAATCACTACACTTCCTCCAGGTTTACAATGGAGAAAAGAGGATAAAGCTAGCAACAATTATGCCAAGAATAACTTTTTCTTGGAATATGAGGAGCCAATTGAGGACAAAAATGGGATTAGAAGGGAGAGCATTACATATCCTTGGGATGAAGTAAGCTATCAATTCTCAAGTATATTTCTTGTGAGGGAAGGCTCAATATATTCTATGGTTACCAGTTTAGACTCCTCCATGAGATGAGATTTTGAGAAGAGTTAACTCCTATTAGAAGACTTTGTGTGCCCTACTTCTTGTTGAAATCAATAATGGACATGAGAATGAAGGTGCAAGAAGGAAAGCATCAACAACTGGAACATCATGGACTAATCAAGCTCATACTAGAAGATGCCCTAAGAAAATTAAGAGTCCCTATTCTGTGGTCCACATTTATAAACATGGATAGGGAAGATGTAATTGAAGCAATTGAGTATGAAAGAGACCCAACCTCTAGTGGTGATGAAGAGGAAGAAGAACCAGAAGAAGAAGAGGAAGAAGAACATGAAGAAGAACATGAAGAAGAAGAGGAAGAAGAACTAGAAGAAGAAGAGGAAGAAGAACCTGAAGAAGTGGACGAAGAAACTAAAGAAGAAGAGGAAGAGCTAGAGGAAGAAGAGGAGGCAAAGACAAATAAAATAGAGGGAGAGCAGAACAATGGGGAAGAATCACAAAAGGATGAGACAAGCCCTAAAATGCATATCAAGGAAGGGGAGGAATCCCCAAGAGTGTCTCCTGAACCCATAGAGAAGGACGCAGCTGCTGCCTTGACTGCCCTAAGCACACCCATAAAGTCAACAGGAAAAAGACAAAGGCAAACTCCCCTATATTTCAAAACAAGGAGGAGCACTAGGATAAAACGAGGGATGCCATAAACACCTACCAAGACTCCTATCATCATTGAAGACTCACCAAAAGGAAAACAAAAACTAGTCTCCACAGAAATGAAAGGTGAAGAGGGCACATCAAAATAGGCTTTCCCAAAGTCTCCAATCACCTATGTTAGGGAGCCTGTCACTAGGTCAACCTCAACAAAGAAAATCAAAGAACCTTTGACCCCCTTTCTAAAAGGGAAAAGCCTCGTACGTGAAACACATGCAATCCTATAGGAAACTCTGTCAGCACTACAAGAAACACATAAAAAATAGTAGGAAGGACAACAGGGACAAAGGAAAGGAAAGGAAGTGACAACACAAGTACAAGGGGAGATAGATACTCCAAAGATAGTAGAGGGATAATCCCAAGACCTGCAGGAACCTAGCCCATAGCCAAACCTCAGCTCCTATTATAAATTCAATGAGGGAGGCAGAGTAATACCACAAAAAATTTCCATCCCTATATTCTTTGAGATTGAAAAGGAGAGAGCAAGTACACATCGTTGGATGCAAATTTCTAAATCAAAGAATGTACAGGATGTGGGCCATATGGAAGAGAAGTTGCTAGAGATGGGCAGAGAGTTGAGTGAGAAAAGAGACAGGGAAAGAGTGATGAAATCTCAACTAGAGGCTGAGATAACATGGTTGAGGAGGCATGTACAGAAAAAAGAGATTTAATTGGCCACTATGGAAAGCCTCTCTATGGAGGCACTCCAGTGTAGGATGTCAGCAAAACCATATGCCTTGTACCTAAAATAACAATGGCTGAAATTCCAGATAAAGACCCTAGCACAACGAGGGACTATGAATTTCCAAGACTATAGGAAGTTCATTGAGCTTTGTGACCAAAGCACCCTGGAGGATAGGCCCAAGATATATGAATTCTACTTACATAACTTGGCCTTAACAGACTTGAATGTGTGGGATCCCAATCCAAAGATGGGGGACTCACAACAAATGGCCTTGGCATCATGGATGAGTCATGAGGAGGCTAAGGCTAAGTAAGTAAAGAGAGTGTTGGAAAGAGAAGAAAAATAGCCCCTTTACATCAGATCAGAACAAATCAATTCCATGCTTGTCATTAGCACCCACAACCTCATCACCAATGATCCCCAACTTGCACCAAGATACCTAGCTACACAAGAGCAATTAGTCACTCATTTTGGGGACACTTTGAGATTGCTAGGGGATGAAAGCTGGCAAGCATGCCAAAGGAGATGGGGCACCTTACCATACAACCTAAATATCAAGGAGTATCATTCCCCTAAAAGAATGAGGGATGCACTAGAGAGGACCCCACTATATAAGAAGGCATTGCAGAAGCTCAAAATCAACTGCATTGGCTTGAAACTCAGTCCACCATTTCTCTTGGGTATGTTAGAAGGAAGAGAGGAAGAAGAAGAAAGAAAACAATGGGAGGAAATAGAGAAGCATGCATGATTTTATCCACAAGAGAAGAATACATCAACAAAATCCTGGAATGTCAGAGAGGACACAAGAGAAATAAAATACATGGACATAGATTAAGTTGCTCAGAGGATGGGAAACACTTTTAGTAGGGGGGTGATGATTAGGCTCATCAATAGGTAAATTGTATGGACCTTAGTTCCACTCTCCAACTTATTAAAATCAACTGTTTTCACATTTATTTACATGTTTTGTTATATTTTTCTTAGTGATAAGGGTAAAG
This sequence comes from Pinus tabuliformis, assembly GCA_031772625.1. NCBI lineage: Eukaryota > Viridiplantae > Streptophyta > Pinopsida > Pinales > Pinaceae > Pinus > Pinus tabuliformis. The sequence goes on from CM062820.1 coordinate 1,346,686,355, forward strand.
ATGAGATATTATGTCATGTGGCCTAATGTGCAATAATTGCAGGATTAGGAGGAATTTTGGCTAATTAAAGTGTAGGAACTTGAAGTAGACAAGAAAGAGGGATTTTAGGAGATTGGATCTCCCTCCTTAACTCCTCACTCACTCAAATATTCCTCCACTAGATCTCATCAGCTTGGAGTTACAAGTAGCCAAGCCACTGAGGTCATTGGTAGCCAAGCCAGTGATAGTTGAAGACAAGTTGATCTCAAGTTGGGAGCCAAGCCTCCCTAAATTTAAGGAAGTTGTTGGTAGCTTCAGTTGTATAAATAACACTACAACAAAACCCTATGATTAGCATCCCTTTTTGCTTCTTTTTTTGCGTCTAGAGCCCATTTTTGGTGCTATTTGTGTCCATTTATCAAATATGGTGCAAAACTTGATGCAAAGTTTGCACCGAGTTTTGTACCAAGTCTTACATCAAGTTTAGCACCAGGTATTTTAATAGGTTTTGCACCAAATTTTACACCAAGTTTTATGCCAAGTTTTGTGCCATCCTTTGCACCATTTTTTGCATCAAGTTTGGCACCTAATTTTGTTTCACCAACTTTTTCATCCTCTATTGCTTCCACTTTTTGTGCCTACACTTGCATCAACTTTTGCATTATCTCTTGCATCCTCTTTTGCATCATTTTTTTAAATCATTTTTTGCATCCATTTTTGCATATTTTTTGCATCCCCTTTGTGCCAAGTTTTGCATCAAGGTTTGTGTCTAGTTTTGCATCTACTTTTGTTGCATTGACTTTTACATCTTGTTTTTCATCCATACTTACATCCTCTTTTTCATCTGCTATTGTGTCCACTATTGCATCCATTTTTCTTGTGCCATAATTTGCACCTAGTTTGACACCTCCCTTTGCACCCTTTTTTGTTTCTAAATTTGCATCCATGGTTGCGTCCTCATATACATCTAGGTTTTCATCGAATTTTACATCTATTTTTGCATCCCTTTTTATATCCACTTTTGCGTCAATATTTGCATCAGGTTTTGTGTCTCATATTGCATCTACTTTTGCCTCGAATTTTGTTGCATCAAATTTTGCATCCTATTTTACATCCATTGTTGCACCCATGTTTATGCCCACTTTAACATCCATTTTTGCATCTTATTTTGCATCTTCATTTGCTTCTTTTTTTGCATCTATCATTACATCCACTTTTGTTGTGACACAAATTGTGGCATGTTTTGTACTTACTGTTGTACCCACGTTTGCTTCCAATTTTGCATCCATCTTCGCATCCTCTTTTGCATAAAATATTGCATCTATTTTTGCATCCACTTTTGTGTTGGCTTTTGCATCTCATTTTGTATCTTCTTTTTCATGTACTTCCATTGCATCCAATTTTGTTTCTCCTATTGCACTCGTGTTCGCATCCACTTTTACATCCCTTATAGCATGCATCTTTTTTTATGTATAATATTACATCCACTTTCTCATCTACTTTTGTTGAGCTATGATTTGTGCCATATCTTATGCCTATCCTTGAAACCCACATTTTATTCCACTATTTCATCCACATTTGCATCCTCTTTTGTGTCCAAGCTTGCATCAAATATTGTTTATGTTTTTTGCATCCCATTTTGAATCTACTTTTACATCCACTTTTGATTCGTCCAATTTTTCAACTAATTTTCTGTCCACTATTGCACCCATGTTTACATCCATTTTTGCATCCAAGTTTTCCTCCTTTTTGCTTTCAATTTTGTGTCTTTTTTTTTACATTCATTGTTGTATCCACATTTGTTTCACCACAATTCATGCTATTTTTTATGCCTACTATTGTTCCCATGTTTTCTTCCACTTTTTCATCCATGTTTGAATCCTATTTTGTGTTCAGGTTTGCATCAAATATTGCATCTACTTTTTCATCCACTTGTGTCAATTTTTCTATCTTTTTTTGCATCTACTTATGTTGTGTCCACTCTTCATCCAATTTTACGTCTATTTTTACCCCCATTTTTTTGGTTCACTTTTGCATCCCTTTTCCAACACACATCATATTTTTTGCATTGATGATATTTCTTATGACATCGAAAATTATGAACAACTGATGACAATGTCAATAATGATGATGATGATGATAATGAGGATGATGACGATGACATGAATTGCAATTGTTATGATAATGAAAATGATGATAAATACGATGGGGGTTACAATGACAATGATGATGACGATGCTAATGACCTTGGCCATTCTTCCCAATTTTTTAATGTTGTCATGGTCATAATCATAATAATTATCTTTGGTTAAGTCTTCCAAGTCATCATCATCTGATCATCATTATCATTATTTTCATCTTGGTCATCATCAACAACAATAATGATGTGAATGATGATTATGAAGTTCATGATGAAGATGACAACAATTATGATAAAAATTATATTAGTTATGATGATGGGGATGATGAAAATTATAATGATGATGACAATGGTAGTGATGATGATGATCATCAATCATCTCTAAAAAATAAGGTTGTTATTTCTCTTGCATATATCATGTGTCCTAACAACCCTTTTCAAGCACTCGTAACATTTTTTGGGTTGATGATATTTCTTATGATACCTATAATTATGAGAAATTGACGACAATGTCCATAATGATGATGATGATGGTGATGATGAAGACATGAATGGTGATTATGACGATAATGAAATGATGACAATAATGATGACAATGATGGTGATGATAATGAAAATATTGAAGATGATCACCCTACCTCTAAACTAGGGAGGTACTCATAATGAGACAAAAAAGTACTCTCAAGTTGAAATATTCATATAAGAAGGGATCTGGATTGATAAGCATCAATGATGATATACATCATCATAGCCAACATTGTCAAAATAGCAAGGCCTTGACTAACAATTTTATCTCTCCATTAGATCAGAGCACAATGTTGGGAGGCATAAATTTGGACACCACTGCCTCTCTAGGCACTTACCCCACTAGGATGTTCACCAAGTATGTCCTCACATGATCATTTCCTAATCCACTATTATAATATTTGGCACCAGTAAATGTCAATCCTCATGACTATTCTTATCTTAGATTAATGTACTTGACTTATGGTGGTTAGTCCTAGTCAAAGTACAAATTCTCAAAGAATATTGGTCCCATATGTTTATCCAATCCACCATTCTCCCTACTGGAGCCTTTACTAGGCTTACGGTTGTTAGTCCTGGCCATAGTACATGACACATGGATAATATGGTGTCTACCCTCACTCCCTCTCAACGAGAGAGGAGACATCCACAAGCATAAGATTTTCTCAAGAATACCCATCATTTTCATAGAGAATAACATCATTAATTTGTTTTCATCGCATGATGCCTTTATGATTAAGCATTCATAGATTTGTGGAAAAATATTTCCCCTTTTGTCATTTGTGATGAAATAAAATCAAAAAGTGAAAGCCAAAATCATTAAAGATACACTATAATGATTTATCTAAGTCTAAACTATAAGATTGAAGTGAAAATTCATGTAAATGTTATATCTATGAGTTGTGCCAAACTTATGAAAACCTTATTCCCTAAGTCCTATATATAAGAAAAAGTAAAAGAAAGAAAAATAAGGCCCAATTAATGGTAACTCATGTATTCACTCCCTCTTTGGAAATTATATGAATATATACACTCCTAGCCACACTTGATCACATGTTTGTGATGGTTAAATCATGAAATCCTCTATCCCCTTGCATTTTCACTTCATCATTTAAGCACCTAATTGAGGATCTAGGGAATGTTTGTTGCCTAAGGGTTTAATGTCTACTCTTGGTTTACTTATGTCAAACTACTGTCAATTTATGTGACGGAGTGAAATACATAAGTTTGTGGAGTTATTAGAACAGTCTATTAAGTTAGTCACCACACACACATGTATTATATCCCATTGATCCACATGTGTGGGTTGGAGACTCATTTCTTGAAAACTTTAATGGAGACTATTTTATGGCTTTAATGGTATAGCTTACAAAATATCTTGTTAAACATTGTGATTCATCCTTTCTTTTCCTCGAGACACTTGATAATATTGAAGTCACTCCCAATAATCCACGGAGATGGGGAGTATAAATTACTTGTGGTAGAAATAGAATTTAGAAATATAGGTTTTCCATTTGCGATATTGGAGTCATAGACATTTGATACATGGTAGTAGTCCTCGATGTTAATTAACTAAAATTGCATTGTCATAATGCGAAAAGAGGTAAACATATTAGTAACCTTGATGTCCTAATCATTTCAAATAATAACCATTCCACACAAGTATCTCTAAGCATCAATTAATACTACTTGGAAATTCCTCCCTCATTTGCTAATTATATGAGGTAGAACCTCACTTAATATTTTTGTTTCTTATGTCAACATTATCGATGGGTGCTTTGCGTACCATTTTTCTTTTAGAAGTATTTGTTTTCCTTTACTATTGAGGCCCCTCATGTTCCATGAGACTATTTTCATCGAGAATTTACACAGAAAGGAAGTATAATGTGACTAAAAAAACACATGTCTCAAGACTTAAGTGTTTGGACAATTCCACTTCATGACTCCTATATTTCCTTTAGCTGGGACCAAATGGTGAACATGATGGCATTAAGGGAAATTGAACAATGAAAATCTAAAAAAGAGGTGACTTTTGAATTACTAAAAAAAAATATCCATAACAATTTCATCAATCAATGAATCATTAAAAAAAAAATATCCAAAACAATTTCATCAAGCAATGAATCATTGCATTATAAAATACAATCTATAAACCTTTTGGGAACGTTTTGCTAAACAATGCTAAAAAACCAATATATTTAATATTAACATTTAACAATAATATGGACAATAACACATTTTGATAAATTAAATAACATATTATCAAGCATTTGGTAATAATTTTATGGTAATATTAATAAAATATTAATAATTCTAATATTAATATTTATACATAGTGATTTATATAAATTGTTTATAAACAATTTAACATTATTTTTGTTTATTAATATGAATAGGTGCTTTCTATATTTTTAATTGTTACTAATAATAATAATAATAATAATATAAAACCCTAATATGCAATTTTATATTAAATTTTATTCATAGTGAACAATTTATATATTATTAATATATATATTCACAATTTAACATTTATATTATTCATTAATATGAATAGGTGTTTATTAAGAATCCTTCGTATTATATATATATATATATATATATATATATATCAGATATAACCGTTAATATAAATATAAATAAATATGAATAGAATCTAATAAGATATAACCATTATTATTAAATATTACAAATCTATCCCCTGTCCCTCCCATAGTCGAACATAGTCGTTTTCTTCTAGCTGTTAGGTTGACCTATCTTCCTATTTAACCCTCTTCCTGGATCTGTTTCTTCATCGTGTCCTGAAGATGAACCACACTTGCTAGTTCGAAATGAGTCGACCCAAATCTTCAATGTGATTTCTTCCGAAAAATTTCTTTATATATTATCAAGCCTAAAAAATGTCACTAACAAAAAACAATAAAGCATGCAACTAATGAAAGTGACTACTCAAGGCCAACATAAGACAATTAATCTATTAAGACCAATATTAATGGGGACAAAGATCTACAGAGGGCAAAGGCAAACCTATTTTAACTTTATTGTTTTATTAGGTTCAAGATGAACATTTCAAGATATAATGAAGAACATAATTAGTTTTATTGCATTAAGAAAACCCAAGCACATTCTATAACTTAGCAAGGAAGAGATGTATAATACCCATCTCAGCGACACAACACATCACATTAAGTTAATGTTTAATTTAAACTCCTATCATAAAATAAAAAATTGAGCATGAATGGAATGTTTAAAATCCATTTTTATAAATATATATAATTTTTCTTATTGAAAAAAAATACCAAAAACTAAATATTTTTTTTTTAGAAAATAAAAAAATACAAAAACTAATTATATATTAAAAAAAAACTAAACATAAGCAAACTAGAATTTGAATTTGACACTATTGTTCACTTTTGGAAACTCATATGGTGGAATTTGATCTCTTTATCCTCATATTTAGCTTTTTCCTAAAAAATAAAAGCATACAAAAGCAGGAAAGAGCCATAAAGCATGGGGAAGCTTTTTCCTAAGCACAAAAGCATCTAAAAAGTGGAAAAGGCCATTTTTATATGAGGAAACATTATTCACCCAAAAGATTTTGCCCAAATTGAACTAATGAGGAATTTGGGAAATCTTCATAGCCTTCACTTTCCTATATATTGGAGGTTTGGCCATTGAGAAAATGATGAGAGTTCTTGTATTGTCACGCTACTGAAATCTATATTGAGAGGGAGAGTTTTGGAGCTAGGAGTAGGGGGAGGTGCTGCTGCAACTACATCTGATTGTTGTAACTTTCCTCCAACTCCTTTATTAATATAGATCAGTTTTTCCTCCTTCCATATGTTTCTATTCATTCTTTACTTATTCTATTTAACTAATGAATGTATGGGATTTTGGTTTATATTTATTTATTCAATAATATTTATATGTTTCTGATAGTTTCAATTATCAAGATATTATGCTGTGAAGGTTGATTTATTCTCTCTCTTATGTGTAGGACCAAGCTTTGGAGATAGCTAGGAGCGCTTCTTAGCTATAATAAAAACTCCAAGAAGACCTGCATGCCAGGACTCACAAGGATTCCTTCTCTTTTTCTTAATCTATACTCTACATCTTGATCTACTCAAAATCCCGAGCCTTAGAACAACCTTTCTCTTAATTGCTCTGTCCTAGGTTTCACTCAGAGGGTTTTATGTTCTTCTAACCATGCATTAAATCATACAGCAAAATGAGATTTAGAAACTTTAATATATTTCACTATGTAAATGAAATTAGTAAAATGAACCCATAGAGGGGGTCATAAATGGAAATAAAAGTAAAACTCTAAATAAGAATCTAAAAGTGGATGTAACCATGGATGCAAAATTGGGAGTAGAATTGGACATTAAACTAGCCATCAAAACAAGATGCAAGCAATGACACAAAAATGGTTTGAAAGTAAAATTAAAAAAGGGTGCAACACTAGAGACAAAGAAGGGAACAAAATAGGGAATATGAAGGGATACCAAATTGGGTGCAAACAAGGATGCAAAAATGGACACCAAAATGAGGATGCAAAGAATGGTGTAAAATTAGGATGCAAAATTGGGTGCAAAAAGGATGTAAGAAAAAACACAAAACAAGATGCAAAATGGGACTAAAAAAGGGTGAAACCAAGGATGTCAAAAATGATGCATAACTAGATGAAAATTTGAACTAAAATCTAGGTGGAAAATGAGATGCAAATGTGGACACAGAATGTGGCAGAAGAAAATGATGCAAATTTGATGCCAAAAAGGATGCAAAATTAGATACCAAAAATGATGCAAATTTGGACATAAAAAACAATGCAAAATTGGACACAAAAGAAGGAAAAATGGTGCAACAATGGGCATAAAAATGGCTCAAATTTGGATGCAAATTGAGATGCAACATTGGATGTAAAATGAGGTGCAACAAATCATTCAAAACTTGGTGCAAAAACAAATGAAAAAGTAGACGAAAAAATGGCTCAAAATTGAACGTAACAATAGACACAAAATGGGATGCAAAGGTGGATGCAACACATGGTTCAACATAGGATGCAAATTTAGATGCTCAAAAGGATGCAAAATTGGATGCAAGAAATGGTGTTAAAAATGATGCTAAATTGGATGCAACAAATGATGCAAAATTAGCTGCAAAAAATGGTGCAAAATACGATGTAGAAAAGGGAGATAAATAAAATGCAAAAGCGGATGCAAAAAATGGTGCAAAAATGCATGCAAAATTTGGCGCCAAATCAGATTCAACATATGGTGCAAAATTGGATGGAAAAAAAAAAGTGTAAAAAAAGGTAGAAAAACGGGTGCAAAAATAGATGTAAAAATAAGTACAAAATTAGAAGCCAAAAATGGCATAAGACCAGATGCAAAGATTGGCACAAACTGGATGTAAAAACAGGCACTAAATCAGATGCCAAAGATGATGTAAAACTCGATGCAAATTACGACACAAAACTAGAAGCAAAGAATGCCACAAAAGAGGAATCAAAAAATGATGCAAAAATAGATGCAAAAAATGGCACAAAACTAGAAGCAAAACCTGTTGTAAAACCAAATGAAAATCTTGGTGCAAAATTTGGCGTAAAAAAAAATGCAAAATTTGGTGCAAAAAAGGACGCTTTAAAAATTGTACAATAGAGCCAGATTTAGCGCCAGGCTACTCATCCCAATTGAGAAAAAAATGCACTAAAATCTGGTGCTAAATCTGGCGCAAATTGCCTGTTTTTTTGTAGTGTAAGAAGGCCTAGAGCCTCATTAGGATTCAAACTTTTTTTGTTTTAGCCAAGAGACATTTTCGAGCTAAGACATTGTGACTAATAAATCTCATGTATTTTTTATATTTTAATGAAAATGAAAAGCATTCCCTTGATCGAACAGTGAGTTGACTGGAGGTTTGAATCTGTTGGGTTAGGGCCCAACCCTAGTAGTAGAGGTTCCTATTTCTATACATGTATGTTTAGATTCCATTCATAGTTAGCCGCTGAAGTGATTATGGTTTTGTTTAATATGCAAGTATTTGGATGATTACTTAATTTGCTTCCATTTGTGGATAGATAGATCAGTGGTACCATAGTGACAGTCAGCACTTCAGAAAAGCTTTTGATAGTGGCATTTACCTCATCTCCCTTCTGGGATCATGATTTGAGGGTTCCATTCACACAACCCAAAAACATATTTATTATTTGATTACTTCATAACCTAGGGTTTCTTGTTGAATAGATCATTATATCTAAACTTATTAGAAGTATCTGCAATTTTCGTTTTGATCTCTTGAGTTTGCTATGGTTTAGAAGCACTTCCATTCATAAACTTAGCCATTAGCTATTAATAACTCTATTTTTCCTTCATTCAACTCATCTTTTCCATGTATAAATGAAATTGTGCATAAATGAAGAAAAGAGTGTATGTTGTTGTAGGAGATTTTCATCTGTAGGGAGACCTCATCTCATTCGCCTCATCCAAGTCTTCTCCACCTACACTACCAAAGTCCACCAAACCCTAATCCGAATTCTTGTTTTGTAAGAAAAGTGGGCATTTTCCTTGAGAAAATCCAACCATCTTGAAGCATTTGGTTGAGCCTTAGGTAGTGTGCACCTCCTCTATACCTTATTTCCACATCAAACACCTTTCCCACACTGCATTCACCTTTCCTAGATCCTTATAAGCTCGCGGCCTATTTCCTGTAGTAAAACAGGGTGTCCTGTAGTAGAAATAGGACATCCTGTAGTACTAAAGGAAACCCTGTAGCAACTTGTTTTAAGCCCGAATTGAGCAGAAATTGTCATTTGAGCTTAGGTTAGGCCTCCACTTGGCTTCCACACCCTTCAAACTATTCCAGACCTTTCCCCCATACCTGTCTCCCCTACCAAAGAAAAAATTGGAAATTAGCATTTGCATTCATAAAACTAAAAATCCAAAAGGGCTTTTTCTGCAATTTCTATGTTAGCACATGCATGCAACAGTCACAGTAATACTTAGATAAAATTCCATGATCTATTAGTCCAAATAACTAAATTTTATATACAAGGTTAAGTTAGGTCTCTTTTGCAAAAAAAAGTGTAGATGCTTAGCTAGATGATTTCATGTCACTTTATAGCGCCTTCCAATTCAAGACTTTCATTTCCTAGAGTAGGCAACATCCACTTTTTGTATTAAGAATAATTTCCCCATTTCCATTTGGTAGTCAAACTCCTTCTAGTCAATAGAAGACTAGTTTGAAAAACCCTAGTGTTCTATCATCCCAATTGAAAAGTGACAAGAGTAGACCATTACATCTACTATGTATACAATAATGTCACCTCCAAGTTTGTAAGAGCCACGGGTTGATGAAGTAAAGTTGGTAGCCCTAGGAGTTGCAACATTCTTGATGCAATACTGGTGCTCATCACTAGGACAGCCCACCAAAGTGCAAGAAAATAACAACACCCTGAAGATGAAGAAGGACACAGGAAAATGGTGTGAGTTCCATAATATCTCCACTCACAATACAAGTGAGTGTCGCGTGAAGCAGCCACTGGTGGCCGAGATGAAGGCTTTTGAAACAGATGAAGGTTCCGAATCTAAATCAGAACCCAATAAGGGAATTGAAAAAATGAAGCAGATCATTGATGTAGAGCCCAGTGCCACTGTGGCCAACACCAAGATCCAAAAGATTGAGCCTCAAGATCCAAAGGAGGGGGAACGCCTCTTCCACTCACAAATGTGGGTGAAGAGTTCTCCGCTACAGTTCATTGTCGACAACGAGAGCCAAAATAACCTCATCTGAGTAGAGGTCGTGAAGTGGCTAGGCCTAAAGGCTATAGCACATCCACATCCATACACCATCAGGTGGCTTCACCAAGGATGAGATATTTGTGTTAGCCAACAGTGTCGCCTTCCCTACAACATCATGCTCTTCACGGATGAGGTATTGTGTGATGTTTCTCCTCTTGAAGTTTGTGATGTATTGTTAGGACAACCATACTTGTGGAAGCAACATGTTGTATATGAGTCTAGACCTCGCTCTGTGATTATTACTTTGGCTAATAAGTTGTATAGGATACCGGAGGTAGCCTTGCCTACCACCATCTATTTGATCACTACAAAGAAATTTAGTAAGATCATTTCATAGACTAGGAAATTAGTTTTCCTTATGATTTGCCCCCAGGGCAAGAAGAAGGTGTTGGCCATAGCTTCTAGACAAGGCTCCTCTTCACAGTAGCAACATATGAACAAGGTTGTGGAGGAGTAAAGGGACATTTTCTCCTCACTCATAGGGGTACCTCTGCACTGTCAGGTCAAACACTCCATCAATTTGACCTCGGCCGTGCCGCTGCCCAATGGACTGATCTATCAACGCTTTGTTCTAGAGACCGGTGATCTAGAGGCAGATTCAGGAACTATTGAAGAAAGGGCACACCAGGACAATCTCATCACCTTGTGGGAGCCCGATTGTATTGGTACAGAAGAAGGATGGGACCTGGAGGCTCTGTATTGACTATCAGGCACTGAACAAGATCACTGTCTGGAATAGTTATCCAATCCTCGGATTGATGACCTTCTAGACCATCTCAAGGTGGGCAAATATTTCAGCAATATTGACTTGAAGTTAGGTTATCGCTAGGTGCCTATCGAACCCTCCGATGTGTGGAAGACTACCTTCAAATCCAAGGAGGGCCTTTTCGAATGGTTGGTCATGTTGTTCGGATTGACGAATGCCCTTGAAACCTTCATGAGACTGATCAATGACATCCTACGAACCTTCACCAATGCATTTTTAGTGGTGTATTTAGATGACATCTTGATCTTTAGCCAGAGTTGGGAAGAGCACCTCCACCATATTCGACAGGTCCTTCAAACCCTGCGCCAACACAAGTTGTGTGCTAACTTGGAGAAATGCACCTTTGGCCTAACCCAGATTCAATATCTGGGGTACATCATTGATGAGAAGGCTGTACAGGCAGACCCATCTAAGATACAAGTCATTCGGGATTGCCGAGCCTAAACCACTCTAACAGGGCTTTGCAAATTTTTGGGTCTTGCCAATTTCTACCGTAGGTTCATGTTAGGGTTCTCTCATATCACCTAACCTTTAAGTCAAGTCACCAAGGGCGGAGCGAAAGAAAAGTTTTTTTGGTCGGAAACCCAACAAATAGTGTTCTTTGAGTTGAAGAATCACCTCTGTTATGCACCAGTGCTCACATTACCAGACCTGAAACAACCATTTGAGATTGAGACAGATGCCTTTGACTATGCTATTTGTGAAATTCTTACTCAACATGGGAATCCAATGACTTACCATAGTGAGACACTTTCAGACACAGTCCGAAAGTACCCCACTTACGACAAATAAATGTATTCCATTGTGTAGGCCTACCGTCAATGGAAGCATTACATTATGGCAAAGGAAACAGTCATCCACACAGACCACCAAATTTTATAGTTCATACAAACACAATGGAAATTGTAGAACGATCACCATCAGAAATGGTCCACCTATTTGCAACAGTTACTTTTGAACATTAAGTATAAGAAGGGAAACACCAATAATGTTGTTCATTGCCTCAGCCGACCACCGGTCATGGTGCTGATCACTGTGCTCGACTCCTATGGGCACGAGACATCGGGTTGGCCGCATCTTTACAAGAGCGATCCAGAATTCGACATCATATACCAGACACTCCTGGAAGGGAAGCAAGTTCCAAATTTTCACCTTCAGGATGCACTATTATACCACTTGGGACACAACTGTGTTCCTTAAAGTGAGTGTGCCAAGATGATTTGGGAGGCGCACTATAGTCCGATCGTTGGACATTTCGGAGTAGAGAAAACAGTGGCGGTATTGCAGAAGTATTTTTATTGGCTGAAACTTCATCAAGATGCTGGGAAGTACATTAGATCTTACACCACCTGCGCCATTTCCAAATCAACCATTAAGAAGCAAGGCTTTCATACTCCTCTACCTACTCCTAGATGACCTTGGGAATCTGTCTCCGTGGATTAGATGTCAGACCTTCCTTCTACTAAGCACGACAACAATTTCATTTTCATGGTTGTCAATAGATTTTCTAAGATGGCCATCATGGCAACCTACAAGAAGAGTATCATAGTAAAGGCCACTACTAAGATCTTCTTTGAGCGAGTATGCATACACTTTGGGATCCCACAGTCCATTGTCTTAGATCAGGACAACATATTCCTGAGTGCATTTTGGTCAAGTCTCTGGTCGATCCTGGATACAAAACTTACTAAGTTCACAACTTTCCATCCCCAAACTGATGCCCAAACGAAGGTTGTTAACATGAAGATCATACACATTCTACACATTTAAAACTCGAAGCATCCAATTCATTTTTAAGCCAATTTTATTTTGTTTTTGAATTCAAATTCATTCGGTGGTTGGAAAAAACCATATATAACATTATATATAACCTTCTAATAGTTTTCTATATAATCGTTCACCTTTTGACCATTTAACAACCAACTATTGTTGGTTCCAACCACATACGCATTAATACATAACCTCCCATTCAATGTGATTGTCTTTTTCGTTATAACATATGGTATTAATTAGCCATCTCATTAGGCCTTTAAACGATTATAATATGCCCATCATAACCATTATAACATCCCGCCATAATCAACCCTTTAAAATTATTTGTTGGTTTAGTTTTTTTTTGGATTTTTGTTATATGGTTAAAATAACTATATTTCAACCTATATAACTTTGTTTTATATATTTTATTTTTTAATATATATATATATATATATATATATATATATATCAAGGACAAGAAGCCAATGATTGGGTTCCAAGTGTCAATAATTGATTGGGCAGTTCGCTGCCACATAAGATTTGTGGGTCCCATGTAGTATGTTGTAGGCCCCCATTTCCTGCGTAACTTGCCAAATTTCGACTGTGATAAGTTTCTCATATGGAATTGGATTGAGTTTTGTTTGCACCACAGAATGACGAGATCTACGAATTGGACTTGGTTTGACTGAGAGTTGAAGACTTCAATTTTTGAGCCTTTCTAGAACCACCTGGATCATTCCTCTCCATTGAGAAGTTTTATTTCCTCCAAAATTTTGAACATTATCTGTAATTTGTTGTACTCCTTCATCTCCAGAACAAGTTCCCTGAAAGACCACACTTCTTTCTCTTTCACCTTTGTACTTTAGAGCCATAAGTGATGAAACAACACTTGTACTCTATGCAAACCTATAGCACATCTTGCAAAATACATGTTCAGTTACATGACCTATCATGACCCAAGAAAACCCCATACTTGCCAAGGGTTTATAACACAATCTTTGGTCAAGTTTACATTAGAATCATAATGGAAATCATACCCCAACTATCAACTTAAAGGGCCAAAAATATCACTATGTTGTGTTCATAAGTGATGGAAAACACTTCATCATTTTTTACAATCATTTCACAACATGTGATTTATAAAGTGGCCATGAAAAGTTACTATCTCTAATAAAACCATCTCTCACTCATAAAAGTGATTGGGCCATCATTCTGGAGTTGATTCTCTCATCGAAAAGATTCATTGACTAGTTCCTGCATAGACACTTTGTCCCTCTAGAGACACTGCTCTAGAGGGAGCTCCCACCATGTGGCTCTTTGATGTCCATGTCTATTGTAATCACTACAAAAACTCTTCTTCCTCCAAATCTTCTTAATCTTCTTCCTTCCTTGATGTAGAGAAGGCCTTTCATGTCTCGTCCTCTTTCTTTCTTCCATTCTTTTCCAACACTTGAAAACAACATGGTTATGCAAACCACAAAAATTACATGATTTTCTATGGCATGATTTTTTCTCATCATTAAAAATCTGTTTGTAATCAAAATGAACATTAACATACAAATACTTTTTATACCTCTCTTAGTTGTCTTTGGTGTAATTTTGGTGATGAGAGCTTTCCTTATCTCTTTCCCTGCAATGCTCATGGTCATTGGAAGATTGTGATGTGTTTCAACATCCTTTTTCCTTGATGGTTTTGACAATGGCACAGATTCTCTATGTGAATAACCCCTTGCTTCTTCTGCCTTCGAGCACTCTCCTTCAATGTATCTCAATCCTACAAATTGAGGTCTTTGTACAACCTACAATAGATGAGTCATTCCTTGGCCATTAACACCAAGTCCTCCTCCTTTGTACCCCATCTTGGTAAGGAGTTTCATGCTGGCTCCTGAAATGGGTACCTCAAGGCTTCCAACAGAAATAACATAATGTGAAAATGAAATTGAATAACTATCAACATTGTTTAACTCAATTGTTGATTCAGAATCAGGTGATGATGGCTTCGCTAAACCTTTGTTGCACTTCAAATTTTCCAAGGCCTCTTCCATGGCTCATAATTGAAGCTACAATCTCTGCTTCTCCTCTTCTACTTCTTGTAGAAGTCTCTTCAATTCAACATTCTCTGCTTGAAGGCTCTCGTTTATCTCTTCATTTGAATGATGAGAAGAAGATGAAGAAGAAGAATATTCACTCGAAGATGGAGATGGAGCATCATCCTTTTCTCTCTCTTTCTCCTGTTCCTCTTTTTCCATTTTCTCCTCATAATATGCATACATTATATCTACCATTCTTGCCATACTGTAGAAGGCCTCATAGAGATATTTGTGATCCTCCATTTTCCTTCTTGTTGCACATTCAATCTCTGGTTATCATTCACACTTGAGATTAACACTAGCGAGAAGACCGCTCTGATACCAAACTTGATCTGAATTATCTCAGCTACTAGAATTAACCAAGATCTTTTACTTATATGATGTTAACAGAATTGCATGTAAAAGAGTATGAAAGACCACATGTGCATACTTTAAAGAAGAGGAAACATAAAGGCAACCATCAAATCAAAGAGCACACACAACTTGATAAGGAATTTCACCCAGTGTGGGCTATGTCTCTAAGCTCGGTGGCAAGAGTGGGGAGGTACTTTATTAGTTGTTGCAAGATGATGTTGAATACATGATGTGGTCTCTGTTAATAAAAGGAATAAATCCCTCAACTATAGTGACATGTCTCTCCATGAGGTGTTCTTCTATAAGAATTCTCACTCATACAAGCTCTCCTTTAACATGAAAAAATAACAATCCCTCACTTAAAGTGGCATACAAGGATCCTCTCACAAAGTAGCATACATGGATTCAACATCAAAGCATCATCTCAACAAAAATCAAATGAAGACATGGCAACAATGCATCTTATACCTCCAAGGTTTGGCACGACCCTAAAATTGACTACTCAGATGAAGAAGCAACATACACCATCACATTCCTTGTGAAAAACCATGAAATCTGAGTATAAACTCGACCCCTATTTGACTTGGTCAAATTTGGACTCCCGGGGAATCTCATAGATTCCTTAAATATTCTCTTCTATGGATTCACTGAAATTTGGCTAATCAGATGAAAAAACTAATCACACCGTCACATTCCTTGCAAAAACCTGAGAATAATGAGTATAGAGTCAGTCCGGCTATGAAACTGTCATTCTTGGGCTTCCAAGGAATCTTAAAGATTCCTCGAGATTCAAAAAAGATTACTTTCTACATATTGACTGAAATTTTGTTGCTAAGATGAGGAAACTGATTACACCATCAAAATCCTTGCAAAAACTGAGAAAAATGAGTATAAAGTTGGCATACTTCTGTCACCTTCAAAAATTGGCCTCTAGGGAATCCTTTAGATTCCATGCAGATCCCTGTGTCATGGTTCCACCTTCAACATTCTGTCTTTGGAAAATCCACTACTCATATCAAAAAACTGTTTGCACTATCAGACTCTTGGCAAAATTTTGATTCATTTGACTATAAACTTGGCATAATTCTGATACTGTGAAAATTTGGATTCCTCATGATTCCCTACATTAGGGTTCCACTCCTCATTTTTCGTGCACGCTCAGGGTTCCACTGCCTCTCTCTCAACACACAAATGATTGATGGTTAAATACTTTCACGCGGGTAGACTTACAAACATGATAAGTTGGCATCATGGTTGGTATGAAGATATTAAGAATTGGAAGTTCCTGTGAGTGACGAGTTCAATGCTTGCCCCACATCAATTTTAAACATTTTTTTGTTTGAATTCAATTCCATTCAGTGGTGGGAAGAAACCATATATAAAATTATAGGTAACCTTCTAGCATTTCTCTATATAATCGTTCACCCTTTGACCGTTTAACAACCAACTGTTCTTGGTTCCAACCACATACACATTAATACATAACCTCCCGTTCAATGTGATTGGCCCCATCGTTATAACATATGATATTAATTACTCTATTTCAATGTGATTAGCTCTGTCATTATAGCATACAGTATTAAGTATCCATCTAGTTGGGCCTTTAAACCATTATAATTTGTCGATCATAACCATTATAACATCCCACCATAACTAACCCTTTAAAATTATTCGTTGGTTTAGTTCTTTTTTGGATTTTTGTTATATGATTAAAATAACCATATATTTATATATTCTTTTAAAATGATTTTTTCTATATATTTTATTTTTTAATATATATATATATATATATATATATATAAGGATCTAATGATGGGGTTCCAAGTGTCAATAATTGATTGGCCAGTTCATTGCCACATAATCTATGTGGGCCCCATGTAGTATGTTGTAGGCCCCCTTTTTCTACATAACTTTCCAACTTCCAACTACGATAAGTTGCTCATATGGAATTAGATTTGAGTGTCGTTTACGCCAATGGATTCAGAATGACGAGATTTACGAATTGGACTTGGTTTCATTGAGAGTTGAAGACTTATTTTTTGAGCCTTTCACCACCTAGATAAAAAAGGTAGAGAATTATATGTCAATAACCCCAATTTATCTACATGGAAAAATATATTAAAACTCGACCGAAAAACTACCTGGATACCAAACTCCATAGACCAAAACTTGACAATTAAAGGAGATACCTACAAAATTGATACCTTGAAGTGTCAAAGTAGGGAGGATGAAAACAAACTCAAATACTGGACCTATAGTAGTGTTATGTAAAAATAAGATGAAAAACATTGACACTCTTTGAAGGTCCTAGAAGGAGGAGTATTAAGTGCACCAAGGCGATACCTCTCTAAAGGAAGAGGGCTCCCGAACTTACTAGAGTTCAAAAACATACAACCCCAACTGCGAATGTAGACAATTACAGAGGTAGGAAAGTCTTCAGATACAAATTTCTCTTCACCATCACCTTCAAAGACATTGTACCCTTGTCATGCATATACATATCTGCTGCATTTATAAAACAAGTACTATGAGAAGTGACACAAGGTGAGAAATCTGTTTCCATGCTACTGCAAGCCCATGAAATGACAAGTATTACACCTGGAACACACATTAATAAAAATGCTCCTCTTGTAATACCTCTGACCATTAATGCTTGCAAATCCAAAACCTCAGTGATCCATTACCTTCTCCCAACATGCAAATTATGACTCGTCCATGTCTACCATAATTAAAGGAGAATGTATGAAAATTGAAATTGGAGTTCCCACTACTAGTCACCACCTCTGCACTGTTGGCTTGAGGGGGCCTAACCCAGCTTCGAAGTTAATTAGCCAAACAAATCCCTACACTACTGGCCCTTTCGGCATCAGCCTGTGGTGCGTGGACTGAAGTCTCACCCGAAGTAGTATGGGGGAATGCTGGAACCAAGTTTCCGCACCTTAGAGATGTCTGAGGGGTTGATTTATTTCAACTGTGAATACCTTCGCGCAAGTCACTTCGTGCACTATCCTAACCTACGATACCTTCTCGATCTGTTATAACTGCCTTCGTGCAGCCCTCACTAGGGGCTGAGGTGCTTTCGCGCTATTATGGCAGCGATCTGCGCTATTTCCCCAAATTACATTGTGTATCTTACTTATCTTCTTACAAATGTTAGTTAACTTCACGTAAACAGATACTTTATCTCACATTTACTTAATCAACACAATCATATATGTTCGCACACCATATAAACAGTGAAAATGCAATTCATACCCAGTATACTCAAAGCATAAAACAAGAAATAGATACACAGAAATGATGCGAAACTTCTCTTATTAATACTTCAATGGTTACTGACTTGACTCGCCCTATGCACTCAGCTGCAGGGTTCCACGCACTCAGCTGCGGACTACTAGGCCTCTGCGCACTCAGCTGTAGAGCCTTCTCCTACTCTATGACCCAAATACTTGACTCTACACTTAGATCTTATGCTATCCTTCTATTCCATCATTAGATCCTATTCTTTTTTCTTCTTTTTGACAACTTAGAGCCTCACTCTATTTATACAATCCCATGGTCCACGGACCATGGGTAGATCTATAAAGCTAACATTACTTTACAACATTAAGGGTGGACAACCCTATCACTCATGTACAAACTTCACGCTCTGCGCCCACAAAATGCGGAGTCTTTACATCGGATTTACATATTTTGACCAAAATCTGGGCTTTTAGCCCCAAAAATTCCCTTGGGGATCCCGTGCCCAACAAGCCCCCAACACAAACATCATGACTCACCCTTGAGTCATTCTGTTGGTGCGGAGATCTTTGCACGGAGACATCCCAACTCTACCTGGACTGCTGCAAGATCGACAACGCACTGAGCAGCTACCTGTTGCACTTCCTAGACGTGCTGTTCAAAAACTGTTGTAGTTGGATTGCTTCCTTGAACCTGTTTATAGTCTCGCACCTCCTTTCAGCTGCTTGGAGCACTAAGACGGTGCTTCGGTTAGCTAGTCAGGTAGCCGAATCACCTGTGTATGGCTTCAACTGACTGCCATTCACTTTTCCTGGGAAAGGTTCTCCATTTAAATTTACCAAATGCATCGCCTCTCCATCTATGACCTCCTTAATAACATACAGTCCCATCCCATGCAACAAACTAAGAAACACTCGACAGTGGCCCCCAAGTCTATCAATGTAATCGAGCTCATCCTACTTTATCACTACATTCTTTCTATCAAGAAAGTCCTTCTTTATTCCTTCCTCAAGCTTCTTGACTTCCGCTTCCACCATGGCGCTTTTCTCCCTCAACCAAACTCTTTCATTCATGAATTCTTGGAGCCTAAGATTACCCAGCTGGATCTCTTCATCGAGTCCCACCCGTTCTCCTTCGAGCTCTTCCAATGATGCGAGCCTTTCTTCTAGGGCTCCATGGTCCATTACCTCGGTGAGTGCCACTATACGCGGACTAGACAAGATAGATTCTATAGGCATTACGACTTCTACTCTATCGACCACCTGGAAAGGCATCTGTCCGGGTACGCGCAGGTCCTAGCCACTTCCCTGCACGTTGCATACCTTGTTCAATGCATTGCACACCTTGTCAAATGCTTCCGCGGGGATAACCTTCTGCGCGACTGTTCTTCCCACATACTATCTGTCCAACCTTAAGAGCCAACTGCACATTTGCCCCCCCAACACACGCTTATTGACCATACCTCTCAGCACGGAGTTCATGCGCATCCGCATAGGTTGTTTTCCATATGTCGGCATCCACCTGGCTAGATGTGCATGCAGATTATCCTGCCCATTGTATTTATCTGTCAATCGCACTCTAGGCTTCCCAAACCATGTGCACATCATTCTCCTGCATTCGTGCCAGTCCTCAAAGCTCCCTTTGTGCGTACCCCACCACCTCGTGGGCGTAGCATGTAGTACCCAATTCAAGGCCTGGAAGCATTGCTTTTCCGACACCTCCCTTTCAAATTTGTCCAAGAAGGTATCTACCTCACTTAACCCATCATAAGTAGGCAGATCCCTCACTTCCATCGATACAAAGCGCAATGATCTTGTCATAATATTACAGTTCGGCATGGTTACCTCGTGTAACCAGTTCTGCCATCACTCTATCTCCTCATCAGAATCCGACCTACAGGAGCTTTCGCACTCTCATGAGATCTGTCCATCTACAGTGGGATTTTCCCAATCTTTCTCTCGCGTAGTTAATTTGTAGATACAACCCAAATCATCATCACTTTCATAGTCATGCACCGGCTCTGTATAGTGCGATCCTTCAGCGAGGTCCAAGGGTATAACTACGCGCAAAGGTTTCTTCTCAAAAATCATTTTGCGCTTCTTCAGATTAATCACCCCGTTCATGTTAGTGGCCCAATAAATTCCTAAGAGCGTGGGGATAGGGATTGTTGTCATCAACAATATTTATCACTTCAAAGTCGGCTAGCACGCTTGCTCCCTCAATATCCACAGTGATTCCCTGCAATCTCCCCATAGGTATTGCCTTCTGTTGGTTCGCCATTCGCAGCTGAATAGGAGACCATTGCAGCGTAGGCCTCCCCATGTGCTCCCATGTCTACTTCAGTAGAACATTCGCATCCAATACTAAATCCAGAATTACTTGGTCCATCTCATATTCTCCAATCTGTGCAGTTAACCTCATTTCTCTTCCCGTCCATGTCTTATGCTTTTCAATCTTCCGAACTACGTGCAGTTCTTTTGGTGCGGTCCCAACGCATCTTTTAATGAGTTCTTGTAATCCTTTTACAGCTTTATTGTCACGCAATAACTTCATACATGTTTCCAGGAATGTTGTAAGCACAGATGGGTCTATCTCTAGCTTCGATCTATATTTTCTTCCTAAAGTGGAGGCATCAATGAAGTTCTTCTTAGCTTCCATGAAAGTTTACTTAGCATGCTCCAAATCAGACTCTGCTTCTTTCACCAAAGCTTTGCGAACCCAAGTACTATCTCCAAGCTATTTTCCTTTGTCATCTCCCATCGCAATTCCACTTTGGAGCACAATGTTCAAATTTGGATCTTCCTCGTGCATCTCAGACCTCATCATTTGCAGGTTCTGAGTCAAGGGAGGCGGTAGTGCTCCTTTGTTGCGTATCCTAGCTATCAGCATAAGACAATCTTCCGTCTCATGATCAAGCAAGGTACAATACATACATGATGGACTCGTTGGGTTCATACAATTGCGTGCACAATGTCCTGGACCTCCGTAATTATAGCATATCAGTTGTGCGTGACCTCTTCTAAGTCCTCCTCCACCTCAGCCTCGTTCGCGTCCCTGAAATCCTGTTCATGCCACTCCTGTATTCAGATCTAGGGGCCGCAATTCGACCTGAACTCTATAGGTGGGATTTCTATCCATCATCAACTCATAACTTCTACAAGTGTGCTCATCATGTCCCACCGACCTACAAACGTTACAGAACAATTGTTGCGAATTTTGTGTGTACTTTTGTAACAAATGGAAATTGTCTGTAGCATGTTTCCCTCCTATTTGAAAAATCACGCACCATAAAGCAGGTGCCACACTAGGTCCTACTTGTGCTTCTGCTCTTAACGACATCAATCCTCCTCCTGCGAAGTAATTCACAAACACTGGGCAGTGGTCCTTATCATGACCCTGACCCTTGCATTTTACGCACCACACTTCTTTGCGCAACTTGTAGTCGAGTTGTCCTGTCATGTTTCAAACTTTCATCTCAAGGCATAAGTTTTTCAACTGCACATGGATCTGCTGAACTCCCAAGTTAGGATCCTGCATCGGGGTCTCATGAAGCCTCATTGCGATCTCTAAGGCCTCTGCTTGAGTCGTTAGCTTCTGTTGCAACAACACGCTCCTCAGATGTGGTGTTAGCGACGCTACAAACCATTCACGATGTTTTCCACCTGTCAGATTCATATTAGCTTCATGAATCATACACTTCAACCTCTGATCCAAATCCCAAGTAGTTTCGCCTGGTAGCATTGTGATTTCTTTGAACCTAATGATAAACTGTGCTTCAGACTTCGGCCTACTAAATTCTTTGTTTAGCGCTGCTTGGATATCCACGATCCCCACATTTGAATTATCATTGGAGTGCTTAATATACCAGGTCAACACGCGCTCCTGCAGGGTGCTAACCAATGTCGCTTTCTTTATATTGTCATATGTAACTCCCTATGCTTCCCATACGGCTTTTATGACGAACCAAAATTGGTCTGGATCCTCATTTCCCACTCCCTTGAACACAGGAAACTTTATCGTGCTTGCCATATTGACTCGCGGTGGTGGCGGAGGTGGTACAGGTGAAGATGGAGGTGATGGTGGTGAAGCTGGTGGCAGTGTGGGTGGGGGTGGTATGTGCGGAATCCTCTGCCTTATCAAATGGATCACACTTCATGGAGAGACCTTCGCGAGCTCTTCCTCGTCCCCTCGCGGAGGTGAAATCAAAGGGCTATTCTCTGGTCCCTTACTTCCTTCGTTTCTGTAGGTTTTTCTGCTTCGCATAGCTCCAAACATCAAGGTAAATACATAACCCTCTTTTCACACAATAGAATTTTAATCCAAGTATTTAGAGACTTTACGTACTTACCTCGTGATCCTTTCAGAAAGTGTTGCTATGCCTCATTATAGCTGACTGAAGTTTCTACCGCGAATTCATTGATGAATCCTCCTATAATCCAATCGAGCCAGTGATAAAAAACGCACATGATCTGATCCTTCGATTCTTCCAATTTGTGCACAAACTCTGGGGTCCACACAATAGGACCGTCGAGTTTCCACCTTCCTTGGTTATCTGCTAGCTTCGCGATCCACTCATACAACTTAGTAGGGAAAGATGCAAAAAGGATCTCATGGATTTCTGTGTACAGGTAGCAGTCTAACCACTCTTCTTTTGTTAGTCGCGAATTCCTGTTCTCCTGCACCACGAACTCGTGAATCCTCCTGTCTAACCAACCTTCAATTTCCTTCTTAGTTGGATTCCAATGATACAACATCAGACATCTCTATGCAGATTCTGGTCCCGGCAACGAAACCATTTGTTGGCTTGAGGGGGCCTAACCCAGGTTCGGAGTTAATTAGCCAAACAAATCCTTACACTACTGGCCCTTTCGGCATCAGCCCGCGGTGTGCGGAGTGAAGTCTCACCTGAAGCAGAATGGGGGGATGCTGGAACCAACTTTCCACACCTTGAAGATGTCTGAGGGGTTGACTTAGTCCAACTGTGAATACCTTCGCGCAGGTCACTTCACGCACTATCCTAACCTGTGATACCTTCGCAATCTGTTATAACACCTTCGCGCAACCCTCACCAAGGGCTGAGGTGCTTTCGCGTTGTTATGGCAACGACCTGCGCTATTTCTCCAAATTACATTGTGTATCTTACTTATCTTCTTACAGATGTTAGTTAAATTCGCGTAAACAGATACTTTATCTCACATTTACTTAATCAAGACAATCATATATGTTTGTGCACCATATAAACAGTGAAAATGCAATTCATACTCAGTATACTCAAAGCATAAAACAGGGAATAGATACACAGAATTGATGCGAAACTTCTCTTTATTAATGCTTCAATGGTTACAGACTCAACTCGCCCTACGCACTTAGCTGCGGACTACTAGTCCTCTACGCACTCAGCTGCAGAGCCTTCTCCTACTCTACGACCCAAAGACTCAACTCTACACTTACATCTTCTGCTATCCTCCTATTCCATCATTAGATCCTATTCTTTTTTCTTCTTTTTTACAACTTAGAGTCTCGCTCTATTTATACAATCCCATGGTCCGCGGACCATGGGTAGATCTCTAAAGCCGACATTACTTTACAACATTAAGGGCGGACAACCCTATGACTCATGTACAAACTTCGCGCTTCGCACCCACAAAATGCGGAGTCTTTACATCAGATTTACATCTTTTGACCAAAATCTGGACTTTTAGCCCCAAAACTTCCCTTGGGGGATCCCGTGCCCAACATGCACATTTATAATGAAAAGACAATAATATGTTAGATCCCACCTTATTTCCTTTGGCATGCGACCTTACCCGTTGTAAAGGACAATTGGAAAATCCAACACCTTTGTTGGACTATTAAATTCCACACACTCACCCCATCATAGACTCTCTCTCTCACACAAAGACATATATGGATTTATTAATTCTTATAGTTTGTTTGACTTTTCTTTTCATATTTTTTTTTATTTTAAATTATTAAAACTATTTAGTGATAGTTTATTTTATTTTTATATTATTTACTAATGATACATATGTTACTTAATGATATAGATAACAATATTTTAGTCATATAGATATTAATAATATACTAAGTAATACTTTATATTATTCTTTGAGTTTTTCTTTCTTATATTCTATTTCTTTTTAAATCATTAGAACTATTTTATCACTATTTATTTTATTCTTTATACTATTTAACAACAATATTTGTATATTTTTCTAATTATTATATATATATACATAATAGTATTATATATACTAAATTATATTATTAGGACACATTGATAACTATTTTTTTCCCCTTTTCATTATATTAATCTTTATTTCATTTTATTTTAAATGATTTAATTAGAATTAATTTGTCTTCGTTTATTTTAATATTTAATATTTTTCCTTTTTTAATAATTACTTATTTTATTTTATTAAAAATTTTGGCGTTTTGATTTATTGTGAATATTAAAATTTTGTTTTTTAATATTTGACCTTCTAACGTTCAACTAATCTAATGACCTGTTCCCTACATTTCTCACTTATTTATCTCTCATTGCTTGATCATATTTCATATCTCTCTCTTGAGGATGGGCCACACTTGATGGCTCGAAATGTCAACCGAAAACTTCGATGTGAGTAATCTGCAAATGGAAACACATACTCTTCCACTCTATAATGTTTTAATATAAATAAACCTATTTATTAATTAATAATTACATTTTGTTTTCCAAATAGTATAATAATAATAATAATGATAATTTTTTAATATTTAAATACTGTCATTAATTATCAACTAAATTAAGATTCAATAATAATAGATTATGCATAATTTTCTCTTTCAAAGGTTCAATTCTATCAAAACTACACATAATTAATCCAAGATCACACAACCAATAAAGTTTAATAAAGGTTTAAAACGAAGTTATTCAAAGTTAAATTTCTTTGAAGAGAAGAATAAATGATAAAGACTAAACCACCCACTAAATTTAATTCCTTTGGACAAAGGAGGTTCAATTTCAGACCAAGTCAACCATTAAGGTTCCTTCCACAGGAAGGATGCCAAATTTGTTGAAATATGTAACTAGGATTGGTCTTCATAATGACCTATGTAATCCTAATTTTATGTATTTAATGAAAAGAGAAAAATAAATTTATTATTTGTGTTCTTGAGGCATGGGTTTTATGCTCAAGAGAAAAAAAAAATTAGGTCAAGCACCCATTGAGTGCTTCTAGGTTTTTCATAAAGTCAATTGAGTCATTGTCATGTATTGAAGACATATTTGGGCATTTTACATATTGTAAAGAAAAATTTATTGACTCAAAATAGAGTCAAAAGACCCTCCAACACCTTGTCATGGCACGAAGATCAAGTTAGATGACATGAAGGGACAAGTCGACATCAATACAACAATTTGTACCCCTCACAAGCCTATAAATAAGAAGGAATTCAACATCATTTGAACACTCGCAAAAAAAAAGTTCGATCTCCTTAAGATTGAAGTTGGAAAAGGATGAAGAAGAAGAAGAAGATCAAGATCAAAAAATTTTGGCCTCTCTCTCTCTCTCTCTCTCTTTCTTTAGGGCTTTTACAGTTTCTGGGCTATATGAAATTGGAAAGTTGCATCGAAGTTGTGAAGTTGCAAGGTCAAAATTGTGAAGCTGTAAGATCAAAGCTGTGAAGTTGCCTCTAGATCGAAGTTGTGAAGCTACTAGGTCAAAACTGCTAAAGCTGCATCAAGGTTGATGATGTGAAGCTGCTAGGTCAAAGTTGCTGAAGTTGCTAGGTTGAAGTTGTGCAAATTATTTCTGGGGTCGAAGTTACTAGAGAAATTACTGGAAGGTCGAATTTTTTTGTTGTAAGTTGTGTAAGGAAAGCTCATCAAGAAGGAAGGATGACTTGGTATTGGGGGGTATTGGTAAAGGGTCATAGGTCATGGAATTCGTCAATTGAAGTTATATAAGAAGATAAGGATTCTGATGGGCTTTCCTCTTAGTTGGAGAGGTTTTGGCCTTAGTTGATCACTTATATCTTGTGTCCTATTATATCATTGTTCTTTATGATTTGGTAGTTGTTTGATGATAGAGAACACTAATAATAATAAATGAAAGAAGAATTTAATCAAGTAAAGTAAAAATACATCACAAGCAGTTATCAAAGTAAGAGAAATCACATGCACTTGTTGCTCCCTAGATTTCTCAACATGGTTTCAGAGCTAAGGTGAATACATCAAGGAAGGGCAACACAAAGAAGGATACTTTAGGGCCTAAGTATAAAGAGATCAACATCAATCATCAAGAAGGACTAACCCTCTCATCATATTGAAAGGGAATAATTAATAGCATCAAAGAAGACCTCAAAACCCTAGCTCATCCAAAGAAGGGTTCCACACTTGAAGCATTCTTGGGAAACTCACACATTCTACAATCATTATCACAAGGAAGGAAGAGCGATGCACTTTTGGGTCATTTATTTCGGGCTATATTTTCCACACATGTGAAGTATTAAGACATCCTTCTGCAACAACAAATATTGAATTGTAGCCACCATCAAGGATCAAGTTTTGTGCCAAGAAAGGTCTCCTTTACAATTCAAAAAACAAGAAAAAGAAGTCAAGTCAAACGAAGTAGAAATGAGGCATTTTTTTCCCATATTCTAGCCACACATGTAACTAGGGTTATTGCAGAAAAGGCCAAAATTGCAGATTTTCTACACCAAGCCAAAATTTTGAAGAAGGACCAAAATTTGAGGTTGTGAAGCAAGTTTAACTAGCGTTTTCTTGAAGGAAGAAAAGTAGAAAAAAAACATTTTCATCATCATCAAGGAATCAATGTGATCTCCCTTTGAGCCAAGGATCACTTTTGAAGAAAGACATCTTCAACAAGAAGACATCTTCTATTATCTACATCATCATCAAAGTCAAGAAGGCATTAAGTTGAAGATTTCATCATCTAGGAGTATCTGCACTTGACAAGTAAGTATTTTTATATCTATATTTTAATATGTCAAAATGACTTCATATTTCAAGGAGAGAAACAAACTGGTTGCGCTGTCAAACTTTCTTGCATGGAAGAAGATGATAGATTTTATCCTCATAGAAAATGAAGTCGTTGGTCATGTTAAGGGTTTAATTGTTGAACCAACGAAAGGATATGCTCAAGCTCTACAAGATGAAGATATCAAAAGAAGAAGGAATAGCCTCATACTTTATGAGGGTGTCAGAAATAAGAGACCAACTCCAAGATCCAGGAGAAATAATGTCTGACAAGGAAATGAATACCATAGTTCTCAACGCATTACTAGAGGAATGGGGAAAATTCGCATCAAGAATCTATGGGAAGAAGGAAGCTACTCCATTCAATTAACTATAATAATTGTGAAAAATTGAAGAAACCAGGCTGAAGGAAAAAATTGATGGGATGTTTGGGAAGCTTGGTACTCAAAAAAAGAAGAAGAACATGTCAAAGGTTTAATGCTATGGTTGTCATGAATATGGGCACTACAAGAGATATTGTCCAAAGCTCAAGAAGGACAACGAAAAAAGAGAAAGGCAAGAATCACATATCATTGAATAAGTGGAAGAAGTTGAAAATAATAAATCCAAGAAGGAGGAAGTAAAAGATCTTTACTATGATTGAGATAGTTTTCCTCACCTAGCTCTTTTCAAGTTTTTGTTTCAAGTTTTCTGTTGTAAAGTATAAATATCATGGTAGGAATCATTAGAAGCATGATATAATGCATAATGTTAGGATATAGCATCATAGAAGCATACGATTGAAAGCAAGATCTTGTGACATCATCATAAAGAAGCATGAAAGATAGCTAAAATAGAAGTCTATGGTTGTCACCTATAGAAGGATGTAGCTCTTGGTATCCTCATTAAAAGCATAAGTAGTACTTATGAAGAAAGAAAAAATAGGCAATCAAGTATATAACTCATCATACATCATTAAAAAGGGAGAATTTGTAGGATGTGGATAATCAAGGTCCTCCGTTGGAATCTTCATCAGAAGGTTCACCTACTGGAAGAAGCAAGTGTCTTGCTGAGAATTCCACCTTGTATGGGATTCATGGAATGATGGTATGATGTCAAAAGAAGTGAAGCAGGTCAAGGTGATTGAAGTTATTTAAATCAAGGAAGTTGTTGAAGGAAGTCTAGATGACCAAAAGGAAGAGATGAGGTATGTATGCTTGTATTTGATAAAATTTAGGCATGTCATATAGTTGCAAATAACATGGATAAATTCTCCACCTCATGAGCATGATCAAGAGAAAGGGATTTCCTCCTTTGGATGGTTTACATATTGACTATATGAAATCAACATAATAAGTCCTCATAGGAGTATGATGTGAAGGACATATGAATGGAATTTCTTGAGAAGCATGTAAGGAGAGATCTTGAAAGATGAAACGATTATCACATAGAAAAGGAAATCAACATTTGATAACTACAATAATTGATTGTGACATCTCCATGGGAAAGGTATGAAGACTTTGAAGAATTATGGAAAGGAAGATGACCCTTGACATTTAATATATTTTTAGAGATGTGTCAATATTAATGTAGGATGTTGATACAACAAGCAAATGTGACGATGTAAAACCATCACGAAGGTAATTTGATTTTCATTTTTTATTTTTGAACAATATAGGGATGGGCTAATGTAAGGCTACCAAAGGAAGAGTTTTAGATTTCATATACAACTAATACTCATGTGATGGGATGATAATATCTTGAAGAAAACATGACTTGGAGAAGGTAGATGTATGCAGGAAAGCAAAATATGGATTAGTGAATCACTTTACGATGAAAGAAAGGATGACATGATTGACATGATTCATGAATGAAAGTGATGGATGGTTGATGCCCTATGAAGAATTACCAAAATATGTAGGCTCCATAACAAAGAATAAATTCATGACATCGAAAGAGGGAGTCCTACAAGCAGTTGGTTGTCCCATGATCTCCACCTAGAGAGTTGTTGGAAGCAAGTCCCTGGTTAAGGGGAGGCTTGGTCAAGTCCCTAGTTAAGAGGGAGCTTTGGTACATTCCTTTTATAGGAATGGGTGCATTCCTTCATTGGAATGGGTATATCCTCCCTAGTCGAGAGGTAGAGGTAGACACATCATTCTTTTCTTCACTTGGGAAGAAATAATGGAGGATTGGGTAAGAATTTGGCATCTGATACTCTTTGAGGATGTGGTAGGGAATCCAAGATAATAGTAGTCATAGAAGACAAATATTCTTTGAGGACTAGGAATCCAAGTTAAGAATAGCCTTGGTGGAACATACTCTGAGAGAACCCAAGTGGGGTATGTTCTGAGAGAGACATGATGAGGGTGTATATAAATCATTGGTCTCGCTAGAATTGTGATCTAATATTGTAGAGAGATACAATTGTTAGTCAAGGCCTTGTTATGTGACAATTCTGGATGATATGATGCTATACAAATGGGTTACCAATCTGACTCTTCTTATGAGAATTCTTCATATTGAGAATCCCCAAGTACCTTGTATTGATAATGAATACCTCCCTAGTTAAGAGGGAGTGTTGAAATATGTAAATAGGTTCGGTCTTCATAATGGTCTATGTAATCATGATTTTATGTATTTAATGAAAAGATAAAAATAAATTTATTATTTGTGTTCTTGAGGCATGGGTTTCATGCTCAAGGGAAATTTAATTTTAGGTCAAGCACCCTTTAAGTGCTTCTAGGTTTGTCATAAAGTCAATTGAGTCATTGTCATGTATTGAAGACTCATTTGGTAATGTTACATATTGTAAAGAAAACTTTATTGAGTCAAAATAGAGTCAAAAATACCCTCAAAGACCTTATCATGGCTCAAAGATCAAGTTGGTCTACATAAAGGGCCAATTTGGCCTGAAGATAACAGTTTGTACCCCTCACAAGCCTATAAATAAGAAGGAATTCAACCACATTTGAACACTCACAAAAAAAATCAAGTCCAATCTCCTTAAGATAGAAGCAGGAAAAGGATGATGAAGAAGAAGAAGATTAAGATAGAATTTTTTGGGCCTATCTCTTTCTCTTTCATTAGGGTTTCTATAGTTTCTAGGCTAGACGAAATTCTGAGGCTGCATCGAAGTTGTGAATCTACAAGACTAAAGTTGTGAAGATGCAAGGTTGAAACTATGAAGCTGCAAGATAGAAGCTATGAATATGCCTCTAGATCGAAGTTTCCAAGTTGCTAGGTCGAAACTGTTGAAGTTGCATCAATGTCGAAGTTGTGAAGCTACTAGGTCGAAGTTGCTGAAGCTGCTAAGTTGAAGTTGCAAAAATTGTTTATGGGGTCGAAGTTGCTGGAGAAATTGTTGGAAGTTCGAATATTGTTGCTGGAAGTTGTGTAAAGAAGTCTCATCAAGAAGGAAGGATGACTTGGTATTGGAGGGTCTTGGTCAAGGGTCATAGGTCTTGGAATTCATCAATTGAAGTTCTATAAGAAGAGAAGGATTATGGTAGGTTTTCTTCTCAGTTGGAGAGGTTTTGGCCCTAGATGATCGCCTATGTCTTGCGTCCTATTTTATCATTGTTCTTTATGATTTGGTATATGTTTGATGATAGAGAACACTATTAATAATAAAGGAAATAATAAGTTAATCAATTAAAGTAAAAATACATCACAAGCAGTTATCAAAGTAAGATAAATCACGTACACTTGTTTCCCCCTAGGTTTCTCAACAAAATCAACCTTTACAAAGTTGCAGAGGCGAATAAGTACTTGATGCCCAAGTCAACAGGAAAGGTTCAATTTCTTATTTGGGGTCTGGTTAATCGGTAACCTTCAATCGAGGATTAGTGAGATATCTCAACCCAAAATCGCACACAAAAAAACTCTCCACCCGCACCAAATGAGTATCAACATTATCCATAGAGAAACACAAATTACATAGCATCCTCTTAACATCCTCCAATGCCAAGAAACCATTATATGTTTCCACCTACTTATCCTTGAAGAGGAGACACATTAAAGCTGTGGTTTGTTGGTTTAAAGCCAATGAACCCATAAATTGCAGCGTTCTTTTCTGAAATATACTAAGATTAGGAAGCCATTTTCCTTCCTTTCCCATTTATTCTGAGTCAGGACAATAGGGGCAATCCCTTGCCTCCACACCTTCCAGGGACAAAATCTCCTTCCACACCTCAAGAGGAATAAAATCGAAATTTGTGACCATTGAATCATAGGAGAAAGGATACACCCTTTTATACCCAACGTTTCCACCACCTTGCCAACTTCTTATTCACTGCCTCGGGGCCATGAATACAAATACAAATAAAGACTTAGGATAACCACTAACAAGACCTCTACAAATGGAGGAGGACAAAAAGTGATGAGTGCCCTGGAATCCAGATTAATAGACAATGAGGTCATCAACATAAAACCAATTGACAGACCCCAGACCTAAGAAATTATCAAGCTCCCCACATTACAAGGTCATTACCAAGTAGTTATCCACAAAACTAGACGTCAATATGACCAAACCCTGAAATGAAGACACAAACTTAGATTGTTGTAGTTGTTAAAAATATGCAACTGCAGTCAAATTCCTCTTTGGAATACTCATTTTATGGAGATGCTGATGGAATTAAGTTCCCCTTTTCAAGAGGGCTGAAATCGACCTAAATATCACCTCGTTCGGACAAGCAAAAGTTGGTTTTTGATTTTGTGCACCCACTCATGGACATTAGATCAAGTCGCCTTCACTCTCATGCACACTTGGATAGGTCAACCTCAACATCAAATGGACATTGTTGAACACCCCTAGAAGTCTATAAATATAAGTGATCTAGAAGCTCATTTAGACATCACAACATCAAGCATCTTCTTCTCTTCTATCTGATTTGGTTTGGCACATTGGCGAACGAAAAGTTTGTACAAAGGTACGAAGTCTAAAATCTGAAGCTCGCACAAAATTAGGGTTCATTTTCCAGACGTTGGCACAGAACTGGGAAATTTTGTCCCTGGACGCACGCATGCTATGGTTAAGACAACATCGAGGAAGCTACAAATGCATGAACGTTAACCTAAAGGGAGCGTCCAAGGGTTTGACTATAGTTGACCATCATCCAAAGTTTTCTAAAGTTGTCTGAAGTCTGAATCAAGTTGTCTCCAATATATTCTGCCACTGTAAAATGGTTTCTGAAGTTTATGGGTTGTATTATTGATCATATTTTATTGGGCTCATTATACTCTCTACTAAACATTTTATGAAATTCTAATAAAAGAAGAATTTCAAAGGGTTTTCCCCCTAGTGGGGTTTTTCCCTGGTCTTTGACCAAATTTGGTGTCTCTTGTTGATGTGTTGATTGTCTTATTTGTCATTTCACATATTTTTCTATCTTCAATTATTGTTGATAAGTGCAAAGGCTAATTGTAATTGGAAATATTGATAATTGAAGTTTGGAATTGGGCTAAAGTAATTGATACAACATAGAACAATATGAAAATTAACAGTAGTGACTCATAAAAGAGGGAAAAACCCAGATAAGTTGCCACTGGCAGTAGACTGAAGAATTCAAATTCCTAACTAACAAACTCCAACACCACCTCAATAAGAAACCAATAGCTATTAACCCAAATAATTCGAATTAACCACCATAATAGAGCATAGACCATCCATAAAGCCCTATAACTGAGAAATTGGCAGAATACCTTCCCAAAGAAAAGAAAATTGAAATGAAAAACAATTACCAACAAAGTAGACCTCACCCACACCAAAAGAAGCTTGTGGGATACGAACAAACAAAACCTCAAACCAACTCGAACATTACACTCCCGAGATTCCAAAGAGAGAAGCCTAAAGTAGAATAACTGAAATATAGACCTGAAAAATGACCACCTAATTGATAATTGACAACAAGAGATAACCAAAGATGGAGTTCAAGGTGAGAACCTCACCTCCTCGTACAAAAATCCTTTTAATTTTCATTCATTCATCACGGTGAGCCAAAATTTAACATAACGAATGACACATATTACTATTACTATGCCATTAACTCCATCGTGCCACCTCCACCCTTGTGTAATACAAGTTTTACGAAGGCGCCCTGTCCAAGACATCCATAACCTCCATTTGTACACCCCCATTAGGGAAAGTTATATTTTGTAAGTGGGCTAAACATCATTTTTTTAATTATTATGTATTTTGCATGATTTGTAGTATGATTGTTTTAGTTCAAAAAAACTCTAATTTGATTAAAGAAAATAGAATTCATTAATATGTATTCTTAGGTAATTTTTTTTTTAATTACTAACAAAACAATGATATAATGTAATTTTAAGATTTTGAAAATGTTGAGTA
Source organism: Pinus tabuliformis (assembly GCA_031772625.1). NCBI lineage: Eukaryota > Viridiplantae > Streptophyta > Pinopsida > Pinales > Pinaceae > Pinus > Pinus tabuliformis. Next base: position 1,346,720,308 of record CM062820.1, read on the forward strand.
TAGTATAAGATTTGATAATATTATTTTTTACCATAATAAAATTTGGAGTATATTATTTGTAGAATATTGTCAAATTATTTTAGTACAAAATTTATAGAGTATTGTCAACTTATTTTATTTTCCTGGTAGAGGTGGATCTATATTTATTTATTTATTTATTTTTATTTTTATTTTTTAATTTTTTTATTTAACTTTTGAAAATAATTTTACTTAAATTATAAACCAAATAGTGATAGAGGCCCATTCTACAAATTTGTAAGAGCGATGTGTGATTATGCTCGTGCTCCATGTGGAGTTGAAACATGTTCCTTTTAAAATAAAAATAAAATACCTTCTAACTAGAAAAACAATGCAATAAAAAATAAAAATAGGTATATGTTTAGTTTTAATTCAAATAATCTCATTCTCATTGTGCTGTTTCGTTGTTGATATTACAACCAAGTCTAAAAAGAGATATGTAAAGTAACATAATTATCCTGGCGCCCGAGAGGATAATGCAATAGGTAATTCGTTGACCCTAATTAGTTCAATCAACATATTTTATATCTTTTGATTTAATAAAGTTAAACTATATAAATATATATATTTTCATAAAATAAAAATTAGTATTTATTTGTTATTATTGGCTGAAAATTTGAACATTTTAGTGCAAAATATATAGTAATTTTTTATTTTGCAATCATTACCTTTTATTAATGCAATGTACTCCATTCTTTTCATATTAATACTTTTTATAAGCTAATAATTATATTAAAAAAATTAATTGAATATTTTAATTTTAATTTTTAATAAATAATATATATATATATATATATATATATATATATATATATATATATTTTCCTAGGGAGAAATATCGTAATTTTCATTGATTTCAGAAGATTACATGTTGTAGATGCTAAAAGCATATGTAGAAATGTGGGCAGAGCCACTTACATAACAATACTCCAAAAGAAGTATTCCAGAAAAAGCCCTTGGACAGGGCAAAAAGCACAAAAAATGGGTATGTAAACCCCAGCGAACCTGCAGAAGCAGACCTGTAGAGGGAACCCATACCCATTACAAAAAACAACAAAAGAGAGCAGTGGAGCAGCACCAAGAGAGAGGCGACAAACCAGCCGCACAGCTCAAACCCGACACTGAACCACCACAAGCAGAAAAAAAAAACTCCTAAGGAGAGAAACCGAGACATGAAGCTCTAAATCTAGTGGCCCAGACAAGAAAGAGAGGCACGAAATGAGGAAGATAGCAGCAAGGGTAGCCACTCCTCCCCCGCCCCCTCAAAACTCTCCTCTTGAAACAGACAAACCAGATGTAAAAAATGGCTGCCCCATATCCACAGCAGTCTTCAAAAACCCCATCACACCCAGCCGTGTTGCAACGACACGAAACAAAGTGCAGAGACAGACCTCCACACCCACGTTCCCTCAACGCTCCAAAACAGCCAAGGTTAGGCCAGCGCGAGACCAACAAACATTGTCTGCAGCAGCAACGAGGAGCCCATTCGGACCCGTCCAGTGAAGCAGAGGTGAAGCCGGGGGCAGAGGTGGCTAGGTTCAACCACCTCACCCCCGCACAGTGAATATACCCTAGAGACCAGAGGCGGAAAATTTTCTTCTGCTTCCGCTCAGCTCGACTATCTGTTCACTGGAGGTGGAGGTCGATGGCACAGGTGAGCAAGTTCAAAGGGCCTCAGCCGCTTAGCGTCAGGCACAGAGGGTCGACGGAAAAAGAGGTCTGAGGATGCTGGTTTGCGGCTGGAAGTCGTGGTCAAACACTGTTGTCGTGGGCAAACGAACAGTGGATGGAGCAACAGCAAGGTGACGCCGTCTCAACTCAGTGTCTCTCAACGGCGGTGGCTCAACGAATTCAGTGATGGTGTTCACTGTTCAGGCAAATAGTGAGCTGGAGCCTCCAAACCCTCCAAAAATCTTGATAGTCAAGTTCCAACACCTCGAAATATCATATATATATATATATATATATATATATATATATATATATATATATATTTTTTTGGGTTAAAATCTAAATTCAAATTTTAATAAAATAAAACACATGTATTTTTATAAACTAAATAATAAATTAGTATTATTATTATTTTTTTCAAATATAAATTGAAATTTTAAAAATAAAATGTATGTATTTTTATAAGCTAATAATTATATTAAAATATTTTTTATTGAATATTTTAGTTCAAATTTTAAGAAATAAAATATATAATTCTTGACTTGGATAGACAACTTTGACTTGGACGAATAATGTAGTTCAAATGTTCAAATGTAAATGCACGCATAATATATTATAGTTTTTTAAAGCTATGTTTGCATAAGCATTGAAATTAGGGCCTTGCTCTTTCATTGCACATTATAATAAGCTATGTTTGCATAAGCATTGTAATTAGGGCCTTGCTCTTTCATTGCACAAATGAGGACTTTACTAATAAGTAGAATTCAAATTGATGGAATTATAAACCTTAACACTAATTTGAATTCAATATTTTTACTATAATTTGGTGATATTTAAACTAAGCGGCAGGAGAAGCTACAACGCTTGTTTTATATTTATTTTAAAAGAAGATACAGTCATTAAAAATGATAATGAAACTTATATTTTCACTTTTGACTATGTGAGAAAGATGTATAATTTAGTACTTACCTATTATGCAAAAAGTTATTGATAATAGAAATTATTGTAACTAACATAAAAATAATACTACTACTATGTAAAAATTTGTCTATATTATAATGATTTTTAAATATATTTTTCTATATAAATTACTATTTAGCAAAAAAAAATTATACTTGTTATGTTAAATAAAATTAAAAAAACAAATCAATTTTTATATTAACCTTAAAAATAAATGCAATTATTTTGTAAATAAAATATTAAAATTTATATTCATATATTACTATTTTTCACAAATATACAAACTCAATCTTAGTAAAGAATCTATAGATAATACAATAGAATACATCACTATCCCTAACTTCAAAACTTTTTGGATATGTATATGATCATATAAAAATACATATGAGCAAACCTTATATGACTACTAAAATACTTAAAGCATCTAAGATATTATATTTTATTTTGTTATATAGAGGAAATACAATTTTTTTTCTTTGAAATATATAATCTAAAAATAAGATATTAAAAGCAAGAAAAGAAATTAATATAAAGAGAGTCACTTGTTCTGTCCCAACGTTAAACTCGTTGTTTGCTCACGGGCTAGCTATGCTTAGAAGTTTGACGAAATCAACTGAGATTTTTTTGGGTTATAATCATATTAAAATTTATTTGTCGACATGTTTTGAACTAATAAGTATGGTTTATTGCCAAGACGAGATGAAGAAACAAGTTATGGTAACAAATTAAATAGAGAGACCGATTATTTAAATTATTTTTTGACCAAATGAAACGGTTACAATGGACTGAACCTACAAATGACTGAACCAAGAATTGGGGAAATGTTGATAAATAATTAATTTATTAAATAATTAGTTAATAAAATATGTGCAACAGATTATATATATATATATATATATATATATATATACATTGGTAGATTTAGGCAGAGGTGTTTGGAACCAACCAGTGTGTTTATCATTAGGACAAGATAAAAAGTTTCGAACCAACCAATGTGGTTCATCATCAGGAAAAGATAAAAAATCAGATCATAGTAGTAAGTTAAATAAGGAGTCAAGACCTTCTAATATCTATAGGGAAAAGGGCTAAAAAAAACAGCGATATTTAACTAGAAAGGAAAAAGGGGAAAAAACAAAATATTTATTTATTTTATTTATTTATATATATATTTTTGTTTTTTTAATGAATTAATAAACCAAATTAAATATTAAATACACTATAATTACTTATATAAAACTAACCTGACCTTTAATATTGTTAAACACACATGGACAGCAAACAATGTGAAAGATAAAACATGCAATTCCCTTTTTTATTAACATGAGATATACATTTATAGTACATTATGTGACTCTTGGGTTTCAGATCCCAAGGTCTCTTGGACTGCTTAGTCTTTTCGGCTTCCACACTAACCCATTTAGGATTAGGTGTCCAACATTCCCCCCCTTAATCCGAAGGGTTATGTATGAGTCCAAGAAGAGAGTTGTAATACAAAATGTGCAAAAAATGCATGGCAGCACTAGGCTGAATGTGCTCTATGAAATGTTGGTATAAAGGGCGGTGGTTTAAGGATGACCACCAACATTGGAACGCTTAGTGCAGTTCCCGGAACTCTTCCAAAACTGGCAAGAAACTGAAGTTTTCTGCTAGAGGAAGTGATCCTATTGTTTTAAAGAGGGAAACCTTCAACCATAAAAGGGAGGTCTCACCCTGCATAAAAGGTAAAACTTCAACCTAAAAAAGGGAAGTCTCAACCTGTGATGGTTTAAGGATGACCAACAACTCTGGAATGCTTAATGCAATTCCTAGAACTCTTCCAAAGCTGGCAAGAAGCTGGTGTCTTCTGCTAGAGGAAGTGTTCTCAATTTTGTTCTTGGAACTCTTCCAAAACTGGCAAGAAGTTGAAGTCTTCTGCTAGAGGAAGTGTCCCAGATTGCCAACTGAAGGCATGTTCAGGCATCTTTGTCTCTGGCTACAAATCTGAAACTGGTGTGGCAGGTTGTGGCTCAGGCTCGCTTGATGTGACTTTGAAGCTTGTAGATGACCATCATTCCCCCCCCTGTCAGATGCAAGGTGAGAAGATGGAGAAAACTCAACTGCAAGACTGTTCAATATTCTGGAACAAGTTCTGACATGTGTTTGGAATATCTTCTTGACTGTTGATGCCCATTTCCAAGTAGCGATCCATCCAAGATGAATCTTTGTTCTTGCAGGACGTTTGTTTCTGAAGCATCTGTGTGAAGAATGGCTAGTTTTATGACAGTGCTCACATGGATGAAGATCAAAACAGTGATCTTTCAGATGGCCAACTCGGTCACAGTGTTGGCATTTTACGATCTGTTGTTGTTGTTGTTGTTGTTGCTGTGGAAGAGGGGCAGAATCTGGAACAGCTGGAGGTGAACTGTCATGAGGAGCAAGTGAATTGTCATGAATGAATCCAGCACTCTGAAACTGAATGGGCTTGGCATAGTCTGGAATATGAAAGGACAAGTCCTTGTCATATCCAAGACCAGTTTTGTGCTTGTTGTGGACAAGCTGTTCCCAAGGTCTGATGATGGGCTTGGGAAGTGCAGACTGAGTTTCTACATCTGCATATACAATTGTTGCTTTATTTGAATGAACTGTAACATTATTAACATGCTGCTGATGGGTGGTTGTCTCAATGTTCTGAACAAAAACAGGTTCAGAATGGTGTCTATTTTGATGTAGCTCTTCTTGATGTAGTTGTGATTCAAGCTGCAAAAAATCGATCTTTTCTTGCAAACGGTTCAGGTCATCTTCCAATCTCTTTCTTTCCGCTTGCCTTGAACTCTCACGAATTTCATCTACATTCTGAATTGTATCCACAGTAGCCTGTAATCGGTGTACTCTATCTGACAATAGAATCACTTCCTCTGATGCCCTTTTCTCTGCATTCAATAGAATTTCCTTTTCATGTTCTAGTACAGAAACCTCCATTTGAAACCTCCGAGCACGCTCCTCAGCTGCCTGAGTACTCTGAGAGCTTTCACGCAATCTCCGTTGATACTCTGTTATCATTTGGGAAAACTCTACATTCCTTGCTAGAATAGCATTCATCTCATTCCGCTGGTTTTCTGAATCCTTCATAAATGAATTTAACCTTTCACGAGCATAGGTTGCTTCCAAATGAAGTTGGTCACGTTCAGAGTGTAGGGCATTGGCTTCATGCTTGGCTGCTTTTATATCTTCTTTTAGACGCCTAATCTCTTCAGCAGACTGATCCTGCATCTTCTGAGTAGTTTCCTGAGAAATTTCCACAAGCTTCCAAAGATCATTCCTGCCCTCACCTGGAGAACCTTCCGTAGGATACTGAAAGAAAGATCGATTTCTGATTTCTTCCTCATAAAGCCTCTTATACATTCCCACAGTGCCCTGGAGTGACTCGATCATACTCGATTGCTCTTTAGACTTTTTCAAAATGACAGCAACTTTGGAGGCTGCCTCATTGGTACGCTTCTTAAGCTCAAAGTCAAATGCCTCCTTGATCTCTTCTTCTCTTTGTTCATTCTGATGGGCAAGAGTACGCACTAAGCTACGAAGCTGACAATTTTGTTCCACCATTCCATGAATATCCTTGAATGTTAAAAGCCTATCAGAAATCACTTTGTCAACTGCAGTTTCATTGTGGTCCTGAGGAACAGCGTTAATAATAGCATCATCTTTAGAAACGCCTTCACTAATACCAAATCGAAGTTGAATGTCTCCGCATTCTTTTAAAAGCACTGCAACCTGGGCTTGAAGGTCCTGGATTTCTTTTAGGGCGATACTGTATTCCCGCTCCCTCTTCCGCAAATCAGACTTCAGATGCATTATAGAGTTTTCTAGATTTCCTTGATCAGTCATAGATTGGTGCAGCTTCTGTTCCATTACAATATAGGACTCAATCATCCTGGCATGTTCAGCTCTTTCATCTAAAATTACTTCTGCCTTTTCTTCTATCTCATGTAAAACCCGTTCCAAAATAGTTTGTGAATGTTTGCACGCTTGCCTCTCATGCCGCCATGCATCAACAACTTCTTGATACTTGGTATAAATCTTTGCCAGACTCCAGCCATCTCTTATTAGAGAAGCCACTAAAGCTGTTCCAGATATTCCTGGTGGAATCCTTGGAACAACAATCCCATCTCTATGGAGTTCCAACATAGTGTCTATGTCCATGTTTGACAATTGGTCCATATTTCTATCACTTGAGTAAGTGACTAATGCAAGTGAATCACAATCCTTTTGAGCTTTGAGGGCCTCAATCTCCGCTCGCATTTTATCCAGCTTCTCCTTTAATTCTGCACTCTCCTTTGCTAACTCCTCTCGTGTTGAGTATTCTTTCTGAAGCTTATCTTTATAATCAGCTTCAACCTGACTTAAATGAGTTTCTAAAGCTTTGATGACACCGTCGAGCTCATTTGCCTTCTGACGCCACTCCTCAGAGCTCTGCTTGTATAAATCTGCAAGCTTGGAAGCTGTTGCAACTTCAGCTGAAAGATGGTCCTCCTTGATAGCAGCATCTTCTTTAGTGAATTGCAGCTCCTCTCTTGTGGATGCCAGCTTTTCTTCCAGATCCTTCACTTTCTCTTTACTCCTCTGTAGTGCTGCCAGAGATTCAGTTCCATTTGCAGCGACATCGAAGCAGGGAGATCCTCTGGGAGTTCGAGGCAGGAAATCCAAAGATCACTCGCTGCTGGTTGTGCCTACAGTAGTGAAACGTCAACATGTTCCAACATCAGTTCCAGCATCTGGGATGGAACAAAATGTACATACAAGACCACTTGGGAGGCGATGTGGAATATAACGCTATCGGTGGAGCATATTTTCTAGAGGCTTCTTCAGGGGATATATGCTTCAGCTTTAGGAAAAAGGACACAAATGTCCACAGTGTAGTCTCACCTTAGTAGGTCTTCTCTCGAGGAGCTTACCCTCTTACACGTGGCCAAATTTAGCACAAAGAAGTTGAAAAAATTTTGAGATGCCTGCGCTATATCTCTATTGGAAATGGCTTCGAGGCGCGTTTTTGGTAGCAATACATTAGACGTACTTCTTATGGAAAAGGATCCTTTTATAGCTTCACGGTCTACAACATTGAATACCTCTGCAATCAGGGGATTGTCTACAGAACCGACAGAGCCATCTCTGAAGCTCTTTGTAAGCGCGCTATCGAAACGCACTACTGATGAGGGCCTGAGAGAGGCATTTTCAATGGAATAACATTCGACAGCGGCTGCTTCCCGCCTTTGTTGGACTTGGACAGAGACATACAAGGCCTACAAATTCAAGGTCTTGAAGCAGGTGCATCCCGACACCGGAATATCTTCTAAGGTGATGGGAATCATTAATTCTTTCATCAATGACATCTTTGAAAAACTTGCAGCAGAGGCCTGTTGCCTTGCAACTTATAATCACAAGCCTACGGTCACTTCCAGGGAGATTCAGACCAATTTCGTTGTCGACAGAGCGTCGTCATGAAAACCAATCAGTACTGAGGAACAGCGTAATACAGGGCCTACGGTGAAAAGTAGAGGGATGATTTTACCATTCAAACCATTGTCGTTGGCATTCCACAACGTCAACTACTATGTAGATATGCCTGCAGAAATGAAGAAGCAAGGGGTCACGGAACAAAGACTTCAGTTATTGCGGGACGTGAGCGGATCATTCAGGCCTGGAATACTCACTCTCTGGATATCCGAAAAAATAGGAAACTTCTGAGAGAAACCGGTTATGGAGCAGCGGCGACAGCGAAAATGGAAGGGGAGAAGCCGCGGTTCTCCCTAGAGTTTGATTTGAAAAAAACAGTGGTTCTGCTAGCCTCGCTAAAGTGCAGGTGCCGGACCTTCTTACAGAATCAAAAAGTCACGACAGTCGCAACAGCAGTTTCAAGGGAATATGGCAGACAGAATTCGAATGTAACTGATGGACATCATTCCGAGAATATGAAACGTTTATGATCAGAGAAGTGCAGGAATCATAAATAGAATGTCAGGACAGCGCAGGTGTGGACAATCAATGGAGGCTAGTGGCGTATATGGAAGCCCAACAATTTAAAATCACAGTTTTGTCAGGGAATAATGGTAAATCGCAGCACTGTTATACCAGTGCGCAGACTCTGATAGGCCGCAGGTAGGAATACAATGCCTAGTTGCAGATCTGATGTGCTCAACTAAAATAAATGGTCAGGTAATGAAGACTAGGCCAGCATTATTCAAGGCAGCTCAGACCAGTTGCTAATCCTAAATGGGTTAGTGTGGAAGCCGAAAAGACTAAGAAGTCCAAGAGACCTTGGGATCTGAAACCCAAGAGTCACATAATGTACTATAAATGTATATCTCATGTTAATAAAAAAAGGGAATTGCATGTTTTATCTTTCACATTGTTTGTTGTCCATGTGTGTTTAACATGGTATCAGAGCGGGCGATTGCTGGTCCTGCTCCCATTTGAGCCACTTGTTTTGTGGTCTCTATATATATGTCAGTTCTGCGTTACCTGACCTCTGCCTCTCTCTTATTCCCCTCAGACCTGAAAACTGTCCAGACAGAAGCGTTGTACATTAAATTTTTTGAATAGCGCTGTCACTACCTGTTTTAGCACTGATGACTGAATAACTCCTCTGCAAATCCTCTGCCAGCTCTGCCCTTTCCACGCCAGTTTTCATTGTCTATTGCTTGTCTTGCTCATTACTCTGACACGCCCTTTCCATGCCAACCTGAATGCGGTATATGGTATTTTCTGCCCTAACAGACTCACAGCCTGATATGCAGTAATAGGGCCGACGGTTTCTTCTGAAGCCTTACGGAAAGAAGCACGTCCGCTTTGTGAATTATCTGCAGACCTCCTGGAAGACATTCGCCCACTCTGCGAATTGTCTATCAATAAACTATCTCGTCCGGGCAATATTTTAACGCTCCTCTCGTGGCTTGCTCTCATTGTGGCATTGAGCCATCATTTGAGCCAGTTCAGGGCATCAATCCCGCCGCTACAGGCAGTGTTTCACAAGCTTTGCGGCACTCATTCCCTGCTGCTAGACTCTTCATACCAATCGCCCAGTCAATCAAGCCCCTTCTCAACCCTGCAACTCGACTTACAGGGTGGCTCTCGATCAATAGAGTGAAAGTCAACTGGCTCACCTTTCTCTAAGTCGACCTGCAGGTTCATCTTCAGCAACAATATTTTATTTCTTCAGTATCAAAGAGGAGAAGAAGAAAAGCTAGCAGAGCACCAGGAGAAGTCACTTCGAAGTAATTACAGTAAATTTGAATTGATTGAGAAGTTATATGACGACAAGACTGCAGAGCGTTTAGCACGACATTACAAAATTGTAATGATTGATTCTTAGATATTCTAGAATGCAACTTTGTGATGATCACTTCTGTTTGGGAATGCATTTTGCCAGAGTATTCATTCCTTTAACTCTGGAGGATTTTCTTGTTTATTTTCATACGAAGAACATTGGATCTCTAAAGTTATAAACCTGCAAGTTCTACCTGGGATGAATATCATCGTATCCTCAACATATAAAGTTGTGTGCTTTGACCGTCACATTTGTGCTGTTATATTTCATATCCTCGTTCTTTTTGGAATATAGATAGCACTAACAAATTTTCTCTTCCATTGAGAAAAAAAAAAACAGAAGCGAGAAAAAAAAAAAAAAAAAAAAAAAAAAAGAGCAGCAGCGGGTTTTTCGCTCTTTTTAATCAAATTTGCATCTTGAAGGCTCCGTCAAAACAACAAAGTTAAAGCTTACCTGGCTTCCAAATATATCTGAGCTGGTGAATCTGTCTCTTGTTGAGTTTGATCATTTAATTACTAAAAAGAAGCTCGAGGAAACTGATAATTTTCTTGAAGTTCTCAATCCATGTACAAGATGGGAAAGTCTAGCTATAGGCGATGCAAATATGCGTAACCTAAAAAGAGGAGAGATTTTACAGCTCGAAAGGAAAGGATATTTCCGATGTGACTTGCCCTATTTTAGGCCATCAAAGCCTATAGTTCTGATTGCAATACCTGACGGTAGAAAGCAGTCTGTCTTGAAGGTAGAAAGCAGTCTGTCTTGAAAAGGCCTTCCTCTTGACTGACTGTGTTTAACAAATATAAAAATAAAAAGATATAGGACTATAACGGATTCCAAACTAATGAAAGAAATATTCAAATGAAAACAACAATTTAGTCAAAGGGGAAAATATAAATCAAAAGATAATAGAAATGATATTGGAATATTATTAATTAGTTATAAAGTCAAAGAGAAAAAATAATAAACTTGGTTATAAATTAAATTTAAATGTAATATGTTTAATTAAATTAAATTTAAATGTAATATGTTTAATTAAATTAAATTTTAATTTTATTTATTTATTATTTTATTATTTTTTAGTTTATAGTTGTTGGAAAAAAGGAGTAAGAAATATATATATGTTTAATTAAATTTTATTTTAATTTTAATTATTTATTATTTTATTATTTTTTAGTTTATAGTTATTTAAAAAAAAAAAAAAAAATTAAAAAAAAAGGGGAGGGATAAATAAACAAACCTTAAGGGGGAAATAAGAATAAAAGAAAAAACGAAAAGAGGAAACGGAGAAAAGAAAGGAAGGAAGCTAAGAGGAAAGGGTCGGAATCCAACAACTACTGATTTTCCAACCATCGTCCCTATTAAGATTACTAGGCCTCCTTTCAATTTCTATGGCTTCCCTAAATTTACGATGATGAAAGTGAGAAATCTTCGCAATGACCTTAGCCTCCTCAATGCATATCTGATGTTTGGTCTTCTCAGCATGCTCTGCTAAAGCCGAAGAGCGGGTCCTTCCATGCTTGATATCAGCAGCGTGTTCCTTAATCCTTTGATTAATGGATCGGCATGTTTCACCAATGTATGATGTTCCACAAGAGCATGGGATGACATAAACGCCTTTCATATCCTTGGGGTCCACAAGGTCTTTAGCCAATTTTAAGGAACTTATTATGGTGTTTAGGGGGCAAAAGGTAGAGGGAATGTTGTGCTTCCTAAGGATTCTCGCAATCTTATCAGTCGTCCTTTGGATGAAGGGGAGGTGAAATCCAGAACTATGATCATTAGGGTCTTTCTTAACCTTAGGAATTTTGCTAGCTTTGAGGAAGGTTTTAAGGCCTTGTTTCTTAATGTAACCATTATTGACAAAAACCTTCAAGAGGTGGGATTTGTCTTTAGAAAAAAGGTCAACATCAAAAACCCTCGTAGCACGAGTAGCTAAAGTGCAGAGAACACCCAACTTTTGAGCAAGGAAATGATGGGACCTGGCATGAAGATACTGCTCAGTATGAGTTTTCTTCTGAAACACCCGATAGGAAAAAGAGTCGTTCTCTTTCTTAGTAATGAGGACATCTAGGAAAGGGAGGCAACCATTAATTTCTTTCTCCATGGTAAACTTAATGGAGTTAGATTGATTATTAAGATGTTGAAAGAAGAGATCTAACTTATTCGGACCATGTTGCCAAATAGAGCAGGTATCATCTACAAATCTTTTCCAAAGCTTAGGTTTAAAAATAGCTGAGGCCAAAGCTTTGGATTCAAAATCTTCCATAAATAGGTTAGCAACAATAGGGGATAGGGGTGAGCCCATGGCCACACCACAGGTTTGTTCATAGAACTCACCTTCAAAATAGAAGAAAGTGGAAGTAAGGCAGATCTCGACTAATCTAGCAGTGTTGGGATCAGTAAGGCGAAAGATGACATCCAAGGCTTCTTTGATGGGGATATTAGTATACAAGGAAACCACATCGAAGCTTACCAGAATGTCTCTAGGATCAAAATTCACATCCCTTAACTCATTGACAAACGACGAGGAGTCTTTAACAAATGACTCCGTGAGGCCAACAAGGGGCTTAAGCTTGGAGGCTAGATATTTAGCTAAAAGGTAGGTTGGCCCACCTATGGTGTTGACAATGGGTCTAAGGGGGACTCCCTCCTTATGGATTTTCGGAAGTCCATAGATCCTAGGAGTGATGGGGCTACTCTCGATAAGCTTATGGCTAAAGGAGCTAACGAGCTACTGGATTTTATAGCGAGAGCCACTGATTTAGAGATCCTTTTTAAGGGATTCTTATCGAGTTTTCTGTAGCTACCACTATTCTCCAAGTGATCCAACATCTTCTTCCGATAATCTACCTTATCAAGGATTACAACGGCCCCACCTTTGTCAGCCTTCAAGACAACAATGTCTTGGTTCCTGTTCAAAGATTTGAGGGCCTCAAACTCCTCCTTGCTGATGTTATTCTTCGGGGGTTTAGCTTTCCTAAGAATAACAACATAGTCTTGTCTAATAACCTCTTTAGTATTATCCGGTAAGCCTCTAATTCCAAATTCAATGTCACACATAATATCATCAACTAGAATTTTCCTAGGAGCAAGGGAAAAGTTTAAACCTCTCTCCAAAAGCCTAAAAACTGGAGCAGGAAAGGAAAAACTCGACAGATTAACAACTTTATTATTACGAGGAGGAACATAATCATTGTCATTGTTATTATTAACTAGATCTTTACTATTCTACCTAGAATTAATATTATCCCTGATATTATTAATATTAATATTATTTACCTCCATATTACTATTATTAATATTAATGTTATTATTATCTATCTCTTTATTCCTACTAACATCTAATTCATTATTATTAACATCATTGTTGCTATTATTATTAACTATTTCTTTACTATTATCATATATTTCATTATAATTATTCTCTATTTCATTATTATTATTATTATTAATACTAATATTATTATCACTATTATTATTATCCTCCATCATATTATTATTATTATTATTGGTTCGAAACCCGTCGACCTTTATCTATTAATGTGATTTCTTCCGAAATTGTTTTCAAATCAAAATATGGATCACAGAAGCTTGAATTTTGATAAAAATAGTCATGTCAATTTGTTTAACTATTTAAAAAATGGTAATAAATTTAAAAAAAAAAAAAAAAAAAAAAAAAAAAAAAAAAGAAGAAGAAGATATTTCATAATTATTAAATATTTAATATAATATATTTATTTTTAGAATTATTATAAAACTATAATAAAATGATTTAATTTAAATCAACTAATTGAAAATAAAATAAATTTGACTATAGACCAATTACAATATATTTGCTTTCAGTAGGTATAAAAATATTTCAATATAGGATTTAGATAAATTATTTTAATATAGATTAATAAAATAAATTATTTGAATATTTGTATTAACTAATTTATTTCAATATCAACACACATATATCAACCATAATAAAATATTTTAATAACTAAAAAAATAGAGTTTTTTTTTCCCGGGGAAAAGTATCGTAATTTTCATTATCAAAGAAAATTACATGTTGTAAATGCCATAGGCATATGCATAAAAATGACCGTGGTCATCTGTGAACTGTTTTGTAACTGTAAGGAACCTATACAAAAAACCCTGAGAAGGGTATACTGATAGTATCTGATCATATACAATATTATTTACATATTCAAAATTTCACCCATGGTGATTACTATTCTGTAGGCAAAAAATATTAACACAAAAATATAGATAAGTTAGGGCATGTCAGCCCTCTGTAGATCTTGGTCCATGTATGGTTTGTGGTAATACTGATAGATCTGCTCAGGTGTATGCTCCCTGATCAACCATTCCCCTCTAGGATGATGTGTTGCCGCTTTTGAAAGCGGTCCACAGATTCATTGCGCTCCCTGTAGATATGAGCACATGAAACATGATCAAAATGTGTTTTTAAAAATAAAACATCATCCAATATGGTTCTAAGTGTATATGCATGGCATGTAGAAATGCAGTTGAACCAGTTAATAACAATCTTGGAATCCCCATAAACTTGTAACTGTCTGCAATTTTTGTTAATAGAAAAATATAAGAGATGATGAAGTGTAAGGAGCTTTGCAAAGTTATTTGTGCCATCTCCCAACCCCAAACATATATGAAAATAGTGTGTTTCAGATATATGGAGGATAATGTCGCCACCACAGCCCTGTTCTTGTGTTGATCCATCGAAGTAGGCCCAAGGGTGCTCTTTGTCAATGACTTCCGGAGTAATATTCCGAGTCCAGACAACCTGTTCATCTACCGAGATTTCCAAATAGCTATTACAGATCTTGGGAATAATCAGTGGCTAGACAATATTCTTCCCCCGAAAGATGTTGTTGTTCCGGCACATCCAAATGTACCAGCATACCATTAGAGGAAGATTTCAGGATCTCGGGTTTGTTGCTTCAGCCCACCACCTGTTCCAGGCATTAAGTATACCATCGCCAGTCCATGTAAGTGATAAATTTAGAGTATGTAAGACCTACACCCAGACCTGTTGTGTAGTAGGGCATGAGAGGAAGAGATGTTGATTTGATTCCTCCTCTGCTTGACATAGTACACACCATGTAGGTCCCTGAAACGATCGTTTTCTGAGATTTGTTCCAGTCGGGGTTTTATCCATAATGATGTTCCACATCAGTAAACGAGTGCGTGACGGGCCTTTTAGCTTCCAGATACTACTCCACCAGCTTTCCAGGGATTCAGGCTTATGGCTGGCATGGATGATAGGATATCCATCCTTTGGGGTATAGTTCCCTTTCTGTGCAAATCCCCAGATCATTTCATCATCCTCATCCCTTAATCTCACATGGGATTCAATTAATGCCGCCAAGTAAGTCCTCCACTCCATGTGCCATTGAGCTGGTATATCCAAGGCCTCCCTAGATAGCCACACTTGCTGATATATAGTTGTATTGTGTGGGTCCCCGAGTTGAGCTATGTTTACCACTCCATTATGATTTAGGAAGGCAATCAGGTCAGGAGGGAGATGGTAGGAGTTGCCACAGCCAATCCATGGATCGATCCCAATGCGAACAGACACACCATTACCGATCCTCCAAGTAAGACCCCTTCTTATGGTGGGAAGGGTATTTATAACAGCCCTCCAAATCACTGATATGCCCTTCCTGTTCCAAGCAGGTAACCTTAACCAATCCAAGACTATGTGTGGCCAGATGTATTTGTAGGTAACCACCTCCGACCAAAGGCTCTTGTGCTTCAGGAGCAGCCAACCTAATTTTGCCGCAAGTGCTTGTGCAAAAGTAGAGAGGTTTTTTAGGCCCCAACCTCCCCATTTTTTGGGAGTAGAAATTCTACTCCATTTGACCCATGCATAGGGTTTTCCTTCCTTGTGACCCTTCCATAAGAAATGAAAACAGACTCGTTGAATCCTTTGTAGTATGCCTTGGGGGATCCAGGCCAGGGACATCCAAAAGACCGGTGTAGCTTCCAAAACCGATTTAATGAGCACCAGTCTACCAGCTTTGGAGAGTAGACGGTGGCTCCAAATGTTTAATCTTCTTTCCACCTTGGCAATCAACCATGTCCAATATGCAATTTTGTATCCATCTGCTTTTATCCTGAAGCCCAAGTACTTCAAACCATCCTCCAATGTCAGGTTTTGGAAGGGGAAATTTTGGAGTGCAAGATAGGTCTCCTGTTGAGTACAGACTGAGAAGGATATAGTGGATTTGGCCCCATTTATTTCCATCCCAGTTGCGGTGCTAAATAGTTTCAGCACTTCAAAGAGTGTGATGATGTCCTGAATTCCCCCATCTAAAAAAATGAGAATGTCATCAACAAAGAGCAGATGTGATAGTGTGCATTGATCTGTGATCTTGAGGCCCTTGATCTGCCCTGCACGCTTCTCCGACGCAATCAACCTGCTTAGGCCTTCCATTACCAAAAGAAATAGCAGTGGGGAGAGTGGGCACCCCTGCCTGATTCCTCGCTCTGCCTGGAAAGAGTGGGAGGTTGATCCATTGATTAAGATTCCGAATGATACAGATGTGATGCAACACATAATCCATCTGATAAAAACCAGTGGGAACCCCAGATGAGTAAGTATCATCCTAAGGAATAACCAGCTGACCCTGTCAAAGGCCTTTGAGAGGTCAATCTTAAGCATCACCCCTTTAAGCTTCTTCAGTTTGATGGAGTGAAGGGCCTCTTGTGCCGTGCCGATGGCCTCATGGATTTGTCGGTTTTGTAGGAAGGCAAATTGTTCTGGGGAGATGTGGTCCGACAAGATCAGCTTGATGCGGTTTGCAATAATCTTCGCAATAATTTTGTATAGGCAGTTACATAGGGATATAGGCCTGAAGTCATTGAAAGATAGCGAGGAGTCCATCTTGGGAATGAGGGCTATATAGGTGGAATTGATAGGTTCATACATTCTACCCGATAAATGACATTCTTCAATCACATCAAGTAGGTCTAGTCCAATAATGTCAAAAAATGTAAGGTAGAATTCCATGGACCAACCATCCGGCCCCAGACTTTTGTCTTTCTTGAACCACTTCAGGGTGCCCTCCAGTTCCCCCATAGTAACAGGTTTTATGAGATCCTCCATCAGGTCAGGTTCCACAAATCTAGGGAAATTTCCAACAATGTGAATGATATCAACAAGAGGTGTGCCTGGTGGGGCTTTAAATAACTTCTTGAAGTGAGTGTTACCCAGCCGAGCCAGCTGAGAATGTGTATTTGCAATCAGACCCTGTTCTGTGGGCATCTGCCAGATGGTGTTGCTGGCTTTCCTTCCATTTGAAAATTTATGAAATAATTTAGTGTTTCCATCCCCCGCTTGTAACCAAATAGCCCTGCTTCTGAGTCTCCATGTTTCTTCTTAATCCAATAGAATCTTTGTTCTCTGGGCTTCCAATTCCACAAGATGTAGTTTTGCTTCTATAGAGATGAAACCTCTTCCCTGTTCATCCGTTAAAGAGGCTAGCTGATTTTCAATGTCAGCTAGGGTATGTTCCTCCCTAGATTTTTTCCTTTTGGCCCACTCTATGGATAATCGCTTAAGATTATTCAGGTTACTACAAAATCCTTCGACCTTCCTCTGGACATTTGGTAGGGGATGAGCCTTCCAAAATTCTGAGACCATCCTGAGATAATCAGGATCCTTTAACCAGGTCAAGTTAAACTTAAAAGGAGCCCTAGGTTTCTTGAATGAGCTAGCCACTTCCAGATATATAGGGGAGTGATCTGATATTCCCCCAGTGCCCACCCATTATCTGTAATTTGTGAGGGAGGTAAGCAGGTCTTCATGGATGAGATACATGTCTAGTCTCCTCCCTAGAGCTGCATCTCTGGTCCGTCTGTTGTGCCAAGTTGGCATCTTCTTGTTCATAGGAACATCAATAAGACCATTTTGCTCCAAGAGGATGCCCAGCTGATCCGAGAGTGGATCCAGCTGCGAGTGGTGTCCCCAAGACTCTTCATGTCCGATGGAAAAATTAAGATCTCCCCCTAAGATAGAGGATTGGTTGATCAGGGGATTTTCAAGGAACTATTGCCAGAAGGCCAATCTATTTTGATTGGGAGCATAAATGTTCATAATACAGAGATGTTTGCCCAATTCAGCAGAGAATATATCCATGCCAAGGAAACCCTAACCTCCCCAAGTTGATGAAACCTTTATGGCTCGAGGGTTGATTCCAAGAGACAGATCCCTAGGGCTTGAAAGTGCCACCCTGGCATGATAGCTAGAAGGGTCTTAACAATCTGCTTGAAGTAACCTAGGGTTTCCTGAAGAAATATAATGTCACAGGGCTCACAACTCAAGAGTCTCTTAAGGGCTAATTTTTTTGAGGGACTAGCTAAACCCCTATAGTTGAAGGAGAGCCACTTCATCGGGGAACAAAGCCAAGGGTGTCCGGTGCTCTAAGTACCCTTTCAATGGTGTTCTGACGACCCTAGGAAACATCATCCCCAACAATTTTAATGGATTTGGACATCTTGGAAGGCCTCCCCCGGGAGGGTTTATGCTCAATAGTAGAGGGTGTGATACCCAGACCAAGCACATCAGGGTTTGTCTAGTGGCGGGAACGGAGGTTGTAGCAGTGAGAGCCCAAAGCAGTAGGTGAAATAGGATGGAGTAGATGTCCCTAGCCAAGGACAACCGGCGGGGTGGTGGAAAAGATAGGAGACGGGAGTTCAAGTGCACAAGTAATGGGAGATGTAACCAAACAAGAAGAAGATGTAGATGATGCCAGAGAGACGATAAAATGATTAAAATTCAAAGCAGAGGATAAGGAAGAAGAAACAGTACCCGTCGCTAGTTCAATATGCCAGAAACAAGATAGTATCCAGTCCATGTACTCCTCCCTATGGAAGCGAAGGGCAAACCATCCTCACGCAAGCACCCATATGATGGGAAATTATTTAAGTAAAGAGCCCCAAATCTCCGAGGTCCAAAGTTGAAGTCTCTCCACAGTATAGTTCCGCCCACGAACTCGGCCCACCAGGACCTTCTTGGCTGTATTAGCGACTTCCCCCATCAATAGGTCTTCTCCCAAGGCTAGGTTGATGTCCTTATCGACAACTTTGAGGCACCTGCCTTTCTTAAGCTTATCAGATCGACGAGCTGTCGGATAGTCCTGAAGTAGACCACGAATGCCCTGATTTACCGTCTGAGGGGTGGATGGGGTTGATTTAGGGTTAGGGATCGGGGAGCTGAAGCATCCAGAGTGGATAGGAGTGCTGGGGTTTGGGCCGCCAGGATTTAGGGTACAGCTGAAATGTGCAGGGTTTGGGAAGGTAGTAGACCTAGGAGGGGGGATGCCAGAGGAGGATGGGTTGCAGGGTAGGGCGGAGATGTGGGGAAGATGGGGCAGCGGCGCGTCGAAAGTGGGCAAAGGTTGCAAACAAGTACCAAGAAGATTCAAGGTCATCGGGGAAAGTGGTGGGCAGTCCAAGCTGGAGGCGTCTTCGATGTTAACCGAGGGTGAAGGATGGGGCACAGATGGCCTAGGTCGGTCCAGTGCAGAGTTAGGAGCTGACAGAGGTCGCAGAGATGCAGCAAAAGGACCAGAACCCGACACGGCGTGATGGCGAGACCAAATGACCTCATGGGGATTAGGGTCCTCCAAATAGTCCACTTCGTCCAGGTCCATTGCAACCGATAGTAAACGGTCGATGGTGGTAACATTTGGCGAGAAATTTGGGAAGACCGCGGGAATGGAAGACTCCAGGCAATCCGCAGGTAGGAGGCAAAGTTGAACGGACAGAGTCTGGTGAGACGTGAGGGTTAGTCCAGACCGTCAAGCGTCAGGCAGTAGTGCCATAGTAACGCCATGATTGCCTCCCTCCAGAGCTCCGCTAGGGTTTCTCCCCCCCCAACCGCCCCCCAAGTCCAAGACTTATCAACTAAAAAATTAGAGTTATAAAGTAAACATACTTAAATATTTCTTAATAAAAGAGAAATATATAATTCTTTTAATTCTTAATATAAAATTAACATGTAGCATTTAAAAAATGTTATTAAATAATAAAAAAATTCAATATAGATTAAAAATAAAATATTTTAATATATAAAGCAATATGTATTTAAAATTATATTTATAACAAAAAAATAATTTTAATCTAAACATGGTTGTGTGTATATATAGAGAGAATTGAAAATGAAGAAAAAATGGCATGATTTACTGGGGTTGCAACATCAAGCTTGGTGTCCTTGACTCACTCAAACGCATATTTTGTGCTCTCGACGCCTCAGGACAAGTCTTTTTTGAGCAATTTTCTCCTAAAAGTGATGGCCATGGATGCATATGGACTTGTGGCGAAGCGGTTGTTTTCCCAATGCAATGGCTCAAAAAAATTCAAAGATAGAGGGGGGCCCGGCCCAATGGAAGTCTCTATTGTTCGGGCTCTTTCAAATCCTGGTCTCTATTTCAAATTCACCACATGGAATATTGATGGCTTCATTCAAAAGGAGGCCTTTCATTTATGGTATGGGTGAGGAGAAAATGCAAGACATGTCATTTGATAATTTTTCCCTCTACCACCGATCTTTTTCCTCTTTGCTAGTTGTATGCTTGGAAAAACACTGTATTATTGGCCCATAAGGCTCTGAGGCATGCACTGGTGCTACAATCGAGTCTTCATCTTGGCCAACCCTCTTTTGGTGTATCCCCCCTCCTTTAGATATAGCATGCATAGTATAAATTTTTTCAGATATTTATTAGAAATATGGGTGGAAAGTATTTTTCTCTTTGGTCTCGAAGTTTAGCCTCTGTCTCCTCTCTTAAGAAGTTTATCGAAGATAAATGAGGCATTCCTATATAATTCTAATGTCTACAATACAAAGGGAGGGTTCTTCAATATTCCTCCGAGCTAAAAAACTACAATATCACAAGAAACTCAACCATAATCATGAACTCAAGGCTACGTGGGGGTGCTCCTGGTGCTAAGACATCAAATGGAATTTTTGTATCCTTCAAGGAAGTAGTACAAGGGAGGATTTCAGTCTCAATAAAATAGATTAAAAATATTCCAGGCCCTTATATATTAGACCAAATAAAGAAAATCTCCAACCATGGAGGTCAATAACCCAGAACTATCTTCCCTCTTTTCCGCCCTTCATTCAAAAGTGGTTATGTGCAGATTCAATGTGTTTTGGCCAAAACTTGAAGTGTTATTCCAATGGGTTTTTTATTCTTAAACACCCAACTATGACATTTACTTATGCTCCAAAGGTTCTTTATAGTCCAATTTGATCCACAGAAGGATCTGGATTTTGTTCCACATGAAGGGCCATGGTTTTGGGGAAGTGCTACGTTATTTATCACTCCATGGTTCCTTGAGTTTGATGCCTCAACTATGGTGGTATTATCTATGTAGGTATGGATGAGGCTTCCTAACCTTCCCTTTCCTTTCTATCATCATAAACTTCTTGGGGACATTAGAAATGCTCTGGGAAAATTAAAAAAAATGAACCTGAAAAGAACAAAGAATGGCCTTTTCTCCTTTTCTAGAATATGTGTGGAGATAGACCTCAACAAAGGGTTTCCAGATCACATAACATTGAAACATAATTTTTTTAGTGGTCTCAAGTTTTATATTACGAGAACACAACATTGTGATGTTGAGTATCTTAACCTAGCAACCAACTGGAAGGGGACACCCTGACATAGTCAAGAACAACCACACAGATTCATAAGGGTTATGTACTTGAAGGCTTTCAGACATTGGATGGGTTTGGGGGCACAAAAAGACCCTATGTTTATGAGAGCTCTGACTCAAACAAAGAAGCTTCCCATATGGAAGCAATATGAGAATTAGCACTGGTTCTTGTTGAACCAACTTTAGATGGTTGGCACAAGGTGAAAAAAAAGGAAGGTAAAAAATAAAGGATAAGTGAAAAATTTCACACTTATCTCTCTTTATATTGTATGTGCCTCAAGTTGTTATGTTCCTTTGTTAGCTCAATGTCGAGAGGTATTTTTTACATGAATGCTTTACAACATATGCAAAATGTAAATTTATTTTTCCTTAATGATCTCTCTTTATATTGTATGTGCCTCAAGTTGTTGTTTTCCTTTGTTAGTTCAATCTCGAGAGGCATTTTTTACATGAATGCTTTACAACATGTGCAAAATGTAAGTTTATTTTTCCTTAATGATAATGAAATTACAAGACATTTTCTACAAAAAAAAGAATTGAAAAAAATAAATTCTTATGGTAAAAACAATTAAAGTAGTGACTCTCACCAATTTACATTTTGGTCATTTTTCATGTGTATGTATATAACAATAGTATGGAATCCCCTTAATCATAGATTTAGCAAGTGTCGAGAGGAATCAAAAGGTCTAAAAAAATTTTCTCAGTAATTAAGATGGAGTTATACTAATACTAATACAACTACATTTTTATTTTCATGATTGACCATAAAAAAACTACTTTTATTATCTATGAATAAAAGGAAAACAAAAAATCTACAAACACTTCGCATATTTCTCTACTTGTAAGTAAAGGCTCACGACTCACATTAAAGTATATTTTATCCATACCATAAATATCAAAACTTTTTTTTACTTCACATAATTGCAATATTAAGTTCATTAAAATTACATATTATATTAACTTGTGGTTTAACTTATGAATGAAATGACTTTTTTCACGACATTTTTCTCAGTATTGTTAACCAAAATCCCGTATAGAGTTTTAAAAACTTGATTTTAAGTTTTTTTAATCTATATAATTTGAGTGCCCTAACGGTTTTTAAGGGTGTCCAATCTATTTATACATAAAAAATGTATTTTAAACACAGAAAAATCACCATCTTGCCTAAAATTAGATTGTCAAATTTCTATGAAAAAAAATATTTCTTTTATATGTTAGACTCCCCTATATTAATATTTCGCTAATATATTTTTAAGTAATTTTACTTTAATTAAAAAGAAAAACAATGATAATGTATATTCAACTGTTTTCTAAATATTGAATAAAATTGCCCACGTGGCTTTGGATTGACAGTGAATGGGTGCATTGTTAAGGCACTCCTTGTGATAGATCATCAGTTCAAATCCTCTGTGGGTACTTAGGTTAGTCTAATAGATAAAAAAAAAAAATATTGAATAAAATTATTAAAATTTCGCATGGTACTATTTTATTACATAAGAATTTTATAATGAAATAAAATCTGAATTTTTTAAATATATATAATTGAAATTTTTGAAAAAATATAATATATAATTTATATTTTTATATATTGTTTTACTTTTCATATTTATAAGATATATACCTTTATTAGTCCCTGCCGGGGACTATATGCGATCGATCGATCGCTGACCGTTGGTTGACCGACGTGATTTTTCATTATAATAGCATTATAACCTAAGTCGAACCAAAGTTTTGGGGTGGAAAGGTTTTGGGGTCTTATTACGGGCTTCGCATCGTTCGAGGTGAATGCGTCTGTGAGGAATTAAGTGGCTGGTACCAGATGGCATGCTTCGGCTCAGTGTTTGACGTTAGTATGGTACACCTGGGGACTAGCATGGCACTGTTGTGTCGGCATGCCATGAATGATCAGCGGAATATCAGATGCAGGGGG
The DNA here is from genome assembly GCA_031772625.1 of Pinus tabuliformis. Taxonomy (NCBI): domain Eukaryota; kingdom Viridiplantae; phylum Streptophyta; class Pinopsida; order Pinales; family Pinaceae; genus Pinus; species Pinus tabuliformis. The sequence goes on from CM062820.1 coordinate 1,346,743,857, forward strand.
ATGTTAGGGTTTATCATTTTAGTGGAAGCTGGGAGAGCGTTCTGTTTAACCCCTGCGAAACGATCTGCCAAAGCTGCGAGTTTGCCAAAGCTGTGAGTTTGCCAAAGCTGCGAGTTTGGCAAACTTCTCTCTGCGGAATGACCTGCGAGTTTCCTGTGCATTTGCTGCAAAAGCGGATGTTAGGGTTTATCATTTTAGTGGAAGCTGGGAGAGAATTCTGTTTAACCCCTGCGGAACGAGCTGCCAAAGCTGCGAGTTTGGCAAACTTCTCTCTGCAGAACGACCTGCGAGTTTCCTGTGCATTTGCTGCAAAAGCGCGTTATCTGCTTTCAAGTCGAGGTTAGAATCACCGACTATGAATATCGAATAGTTTTGGTGGTTAAATGTACAAATGTAAATTAGGGGAACCATTGCGAATGGCTGTTGTGTTTATTATCGAGGTAACGGAAATTAGTTGTGTTATTGCAGGTTGGACCTGTTTAAGAGTTGTCGAATCGGCTAGGGTTTATCATTTTAGTGGAAGCTGAGAGAGCGTTCTGTTTAACCCTTACGTGGAACGAGCTGCGAGTTTCCTCTGCATTTGCTGCAAAAGCGCGTTATCTGCTTTCAAGTCGAGGTAAGAATCGCCATGGGTCTTGTCTTCAAAAGGCTATAATGAGAAATAACTCTTCCTTTGATATGCATGTCGCCGACTGTGAATATCGAATAGTTTTGGTGGTTAAATCCACAAATGTAAATTAGGGGAACCATTGCGAATGGGTGTTGTGTTTATTTGGGTATTTGTTCGCTAAAAATGTTTATTTAGGGTTTTTGGCCAAAGCCATCCTAACTGAAAATGGCAGGCTCAGGGCGTTGAATTTAGTAGCTGGGACCAGATGGCATGCTTCGGCTCAAGTGTTTTACGTTACTATGGTCCACCTGGGGACTAGCATGCCACTGTTCTCTCGCCATGCCATGAATCATCACCGGAATATCAGATGCAGGGTGATGTTTTTCACACTTTGGGTTTTGGGGATGGTTCAGATCGATCGAGGTGACGGAAATTGGTTATGTTATTGCACGTTGGGCCTATTTAAGAGTTGTCGAATCGGCTAGGGTTTATCATTTTAGTGGAAGCTGAGAGAGCGTTCTGTTTATCCCCTGCGCGGAACAAGCTGCGAGTTTCCTCTTCAAAAGAGTTTTATTTAGGGTTTTTGGCCAAAGCCAAATGAAAAATCACCGAGCATAAGAGTTTCATCTTCCTAAGTGAAAATGGCAGGCTCAGGCCGTTGAATTTTCAAGTGTTTTGTCCGACCATATGTGCCTTTACTAATAATAAAACGCAGTTGGTTTTATTGGTAAATATCCAGACTTCTGTAGCTAAATATTGCTTTTGTTAATTTTGCATGCTTCCAAAAGCAATAAGAATATTTTGATTCAAACGATCTAGTGGGACTAACATGCCACTGTTCTCTCGCCATGGCATGAATCATCACCGGAATATCAGATGCAGGGGGATGTTTTTCACACTTTGGGTTTTGGGGATGGTTCCTAGGGTTTATCATTTTAGTGGAAGCTGAGAGAGCGTTCTGTTTAACCCCTACGCGGAACGAGCTGCGAGTTTCCTCTGCATTTGCTGCAAAACCGTGTTATCTGCTTTCACCGAGCATAAGAGTTTCATCTTCCTAACTGAAAATGGCAGGCTCAGGCCGTTGAATTTTCAAGTATTTTGTCCGACCATGTGTGCCTTTACTAATAATAAAAGGCAGTTGGTTTTATTGGTAAATATCCAGACTTCTGTAGCTAAATATTGCTTTTCTTAATTTTCCATGCTTCCAAAAGCAATAAGAATATTTTGATTCAAAGCATCTAGCAATTAGGTATAATAATACGCAATTGGGTTTATTCGTAAAATATGTAGACTTCTGTAGCTAAATATCGATTGGCTTAAATATGTTATGATTCCATAAATAATACCAGTATTTGGATTTAAAGGAACCAGGGTTTAGGGGAAACAACTGAGGGGAAACAACTGAAAAATAATAATAGATATGCCTGTATTCTGTCTTGATTTTATGCTTTTGGTTCGAATTGACTTCTGCTGCCAGTGCTCTTTACAATGATATATTACTTATCTTTTAGAATGGAAGTAACAGTTGACAGATGAGTGGTATAACGAAATAAGTTTCATCACCTGTTCTGGTTTGCACTTTGACCTTTAATAACTGTAGGAGATTTGCATAGTGTATATTATTGCTCACTCAAAGAGTACCATCATTGTTTCCTTCCAAATGGAAGAGTATTTTTTATTTGGCCTCGTACCATATATGCAAGAATGAAATTGCTTTCCATAAGTGATTTTTACTGCGCTTTCGTTTACAGGCATTTCTTTCTTCTATCTGTGCATCCAAATGACTTCTCAACATTATTCTGCTATTTCAAAATACATATTTGTGCCATAGTCCGGGTAAACCCTGTAGTTGAGAAGGGGTCATTCCGCATAACCATTTTGTACTTTTATCATCCATGACAAAGTGGATGTATTGCGATCATGTTAATTGGGGTCAATACCGCAGACAACTTGAATTAGCATATGTTTCAACTTTCCAGTTTCAGAGCACTTCATATAATTAATTAAGAAATTATTCTCGATTCTAATGATTTGTACTATCTTATGTTGGTAAAGTATATCTTAACTTTAAGGTACAATGTTAGACAAACAGTTGACCACGTTAAAGTTAGATGTCAATTTACACTGGAAGTCTTGTTTGAGATGATCCCAACAAGTAGAAGTTGGGTAATGCATCCAACTAGCTGCGTATAATGATGTATGAAGACATTTTGTCTATTTAACCCTTAGATTAAAATCTCATGTTAGGTAGTTATAACCAGATTGGTTCTGATATGATGTTAGGCTACCTTATTCTCCTTAGGGAGAAAAAATAATTTTATTATGAAAACAAAATTACATTTACTATATGTGTTTCTGCATTTCAGAGATATCCTTAAGCATAGGAAGTGATAAAAGTATGGCTGAGAAGATATCTTTCTTCATAAACAATTTTCAAAAATGTCAATATGACAGCCCTATCATAGTCATTCTAACATATATCACAGGTTTGAAACCAGTTTTGTCTCATAAAAAATTAGCTCCTAGATATGTTCATAAACAGTCCCATAAAAAAATATACATATAGAGATATCCTTAAGCATAGGAAGTGATAAAAGTATGGCTGAGAAGATATCTTGCTTCATAAACAGTTTTCAAAAATGTCAATATGACAGCCCTATCATAGTCATTCTAACATATATCACAGGTTTGAAACCAGTTTTGTCTCATAAAAAATTAGCTCCTAGATATGTTCATAAACAGTCCCATAAAAAAATATACATATAGATATTCACATTTAAACAGTCCCATGATTATATGAAAGGTGTGAAGACATTTCATGAGCTGCCCTTCCACTTTCTTTTGAATGATCCAAGCTCGTGCTTCCAAGTGTAATCCAGCTTTTGACAGTCCATCAGTTTCCATGTTCCTCTCTTTGTAGACATGTTAAAAGATAATGTTTTAAATACTCTGTTCAAGCAAGTTGAATCTCCTCAAATATAGGCTGAAATTTATAATTATCCAATGAATTTGTTCCATTCATCCAATTCACCACAATTTGTGAATCATCAAAGATCTGTAATTTTTGGGCATCTTTTTTCAGGTGCCAGAATCGGCAGCAGTCTTGGGGCAATTTGCTCTGGCAGATTGTTGGTGTGTTTGCCAAAATTGTCCTTTGAACATATTACATGTTGATCATTTATATGAATCATACCTCCAGCATCACATAATGATGGATCTTCTTGACAAGCCTTATGGAAGTACGCTTATGCACTACTCGTATCTGCTTCTCAATGCCCTGTTTGGGTTCCTTGATCCTTGAATTCTGTGTAGATCCATATAGTATAGCCATACTCTCATACTAAATAGGAGGAAACTTTGTTCCTTGAAATATTTTGGAGTTGCGACCTAGCACCAATTGGAGACAATACTTTGTATATTTTGACAGTTGAATTGTTGCACCACTTATGTAAAACTCATAAATAGCCTCAGAATTATTTTATTTCACAAATGCAATTGACAATGATGTTAACTTTCAGAAATATTCTTAAAGTTATGGTGCATTTTTTCATTTTGTCTTTCCATTGCTTCCATTTGTTAACTTGCACAAATATTCTTAAAGTTATGCTCCATTTTTTCATTATGTCTTTGCATTGTTTCTATTTCCAATTTCTTTGTTATTTATAAATATGGCTTCTTGCTAGAAATTTGATATTTGTTTAGCAACATAATGCAATAGCCTATTTTTTTAATATATATATTTTGTTCAAAACAATCATCTTCACTTTTTTCTAACTTGATCAATATTTTTTGCAAAGTTGTACAAGACAATTGCAAAAGGCAACTCTGGTAAGCAATTGCAAATGATGGAAGAAATAATAGATGTTGACAATTACAAATTCAGATTGCAATCCATTTTGCCTGACAACATTGATATTGTATTAAAAAGAAATGGTCTTTTTAGACTAAATGCATTTTCATATACTGTAGGAGATTGTCTATTTGACTCATTCGAAATGCTTCTGCATTTTCGTTATACTTCAAATGAACTGTGAAATGTGTTAATATAACACTTTCTTTTTTGCTTAAAGAACAATGATGTTGAAGCAATAGAGTCATATGAGTATGAACTAGCACCTGACTTCCTATACGAGTTACATGGTGTTAATGATATTGGTACATATCTTCATAAAATGCGTTGTTCTGCATCTACAAATATAAAGGAGTCTGACCGAGGTTTATGGGATGATACCTTTTGCATACGTTGGTTAGCTAAATGGCTAGATATATCAATTGCAGTTTGGTCATTGACAAGAAAAACAAGATATTTGCTTTTTAATCAACATGAAAATGCAATTCCATATTGCATTCTCTTTCATGATGCAAATCCTGTTAGTGGTCATTATGAACCATTGGTTTACCAAAAGTTTCCAATATGCATTTGCAACCAGTCTAATATCTACCTGTCACCTATTTTCAAATATATTGAAAGCCACTGGATGCATATTGCAAATAATATGCTTTTAAATGAACTAACAATTGCAAAGCAAGTGACATCTAATTGTGGTGATAGTCTCTTTAATGCAATTTGCTATTTAGTAGCAACAGAATTCGATGCAGAGTGTTTGCGACTTTTGTGCAATCTTTTTGCAATGCACTTATGCATAAGAATCGAGATGCATTGCGCTGTTTAGAGCAATACCTAGTAGTTGATGTGATTCACTATACAATGAATAGCAACTGGCAACAATATCTCATAAATATGGCAATGCCATATGAGAAAGGACAGGTAGAAGGCGGACCATTCTGTCTGCAATGGATATTTGTGATATTCAAAGTCAATATCCAAGTATGGTCCTTTGTTGCTAATAACTTTGTCAATTACAGTTCCGCTTATTCGAGATGCAATCATATTGTTAACATCATGTCATTCAAGACAAATACATCACATATTCACTACCACGCAATGATACAAAAATATGTTCACAATTCTCAACAAGTGCACATGGAAGCAAACGACGTTTGTAATCAATTGCATCATAAGCATATACTAGAAAAAGAGCAATGTATATCTCAAGTACATTTTATCAATAATATTGCATTTGAGATAGCATCTCATTTAGAACAAATGCAACCAACTAAGGATCGTAGGCTGAATTATCACAAGCTAAAGCAATTCATACGTACAAAACGCAAATGCAATGACATATGCAAAAAACCATTTTCTAATAAGAAGTCAAGAATTACAAGCAAGAAAAATGCAATACAAATTTATATGGAAAAAGTCGAAGACACACCTAGGAATACATGTGCAGTTTGTACCAAATTGCATTTTGCAAAAAATATTAGATTCTTCACTATAGATTTGCAAGAAAAGCATATGAATTTGACATTGAACAATAGGACCTTTAGCAATGAAAACATATGTGTTTCTTGCAAAAAAGCACTCAAGAATGGAAAGCTACCACAATTTGCAACACCTGAACAAATAAGACGTAACATTCCATTACCAACTGTAAATATACTTTTAGACCTAGAAGAAAGACTTGTGTCATTGAGAATTGCATTTGCACAAATCAGACAATGGGGACATAGACGATCACAAATTGGCTTAACAGGATCAATTATCAATGTACCAGTTCATATGGACATTGTGCAAAAAGCATTGCCACAATATCTAAGTGATACAATGACAATTGCAGTTGCATTAAAAAGATGATTGTAATACAAAAATGCATACCAAACAGGTAAAGTACGTCCAATTATTGTCATGAAAGCATTGAACGAACTATGTTCTAGAAGTCTTTATAAAGCTAACAACATTTGTATAAATGAGAATTGGGCCCATGTTTTACAAGAGAATAATGAATACATTGTACAAAATTCAAACAGTGACAATGAAAGTGATACAGACAGTGATGCAAATAACGAAACACCTACTGAAACATTGGTGCATGGATTAATAGAATCACAACGCATCTACGATTTGCAAGACAAGATTATTGAATTGGCACCTACTGAAGGACAATGACCATTAGGCATTTTCAAGGACAAATATGCAGAAGAAATGAACTTTCCAACATTATTTTATGGCAATGCGCGTGATCATGACATCACAAATAGGTTTAGTTACCAAAAAAATTGTACAATGGGAATTGTTACAAGCAAGTGGTGACTTCCAATATCATACAACAAATTTGTTTTTCAAGACAATGCGAATAATAATTGATAAAGTGCTTTCTTGCATATGGGTATGAATAAGAAAAGGACAACTAAAAGGCAGGAAAATATTAGCAAAAGATGTCAAGTATCGAGCAAATTTGGAAAAGTTATTGAAATCTGACATTGGATACATAGATTTCAAAAACATTCGCATATCTTCTGATCATTTGGAACAAATTAAGAAAAACATATTTGCAATGATACGAAAATTGGGGCCTCCAACTTTCTTTGTGACATTCACAAGTGCAGAACATCGATGGAAACCATTAGTAGATACACTCGTCACATGGTTTAGAAATAAAGCAAATAAAAATGCTATTGATATATTAGAAGATGATGACATTGACTACCTTATAAGAAAATATCCAGTCACATGTAGCCAATACTATAGACATAGAATTAATGCTATAAAGCGATTGATATGTCAAGATACTACATTCTTTGGAAAAATATCTGATTACTATTTCGTAACAGAATTCCAAAATAGAGGAACTGAACATGAACATGGACTGTTATGGATAGAGAATGCTCCAATATATGGAAAACAAAGCAATTCAGAAATTGAGAGGTTTCTTGACAATTACATAACTTGTAATACAAATCATTTGGACCCAGATGTTGCTAAATTGCATAAACATCACCATACAAAAAGTTGTAAGAAGCGAAAAAATTCAAATTGCAGATACAACTTCCCCATGCCACCAATGAAATCAACAATGATCATTGAACCAACCAATGCACAAAATAAAAAAACCGTAGAGAAATCAATATCACTTTTTGCATTCTTGGAGCAAACAAACTACAATGATTCAATAACACATGACAATTTGCTCCTAGAAATAGGGCTACTAGAAAATGAGTACATAGAACTATTACAACATACAATAAAGCAACCAACAATTTTCCTGAAACGAAAACCTTCTCACATTTGGAATAACAGTTTTGCGAAGGCTATGCCTACTTTATGGAATGCAAATACAGATGCACAATTTGTGCTAAATGCATATGCCGCAGCGTCATATTGTAGTTCATATATGACCAAAATTGACAAGTCTATGACAAATGCATTTAGAAGAATACGCAAAGAGCATCAGAAAGATGAAATTGATGTTATGCAAATGATTCGTAAACTTGGAAATACATTACTCAATCTACAACAAATGTTAGCTCAACAAGCAGTGCATATAGCACTTTCATTGCCATTGAGTTGTAGTTCAAGGGAATGTATATTTGTAAACACATCTCCAGTTGATGAACGCACATTTATGCTTAAACCGCCTATTCTTTTGAAAAAGAAACCTGACGATTCAGAAGATGTTATGTGCCATTCCATTATTGACTACTACATTGGACGGCCAAGTTCCATTAGCAAAATCTGCCTTGCAGAATTTGTATCAAATTACAAGAAAGATGGCACACCCATATCTAAAAGGAAAAAACCAAATGTTATACTATTTGTCAAATATAACAAACACAGTGATATTGAAAACTTCTATCGAGAGAAATTATTATTATATATGCCATTTGAAAATTGTGAAAATACATTGAAACAAGAATTGCCTACATGGCTCTCTGCATATACATTACATGAAAAAACAATTCAAGCCAATGAAGCCAAATTTACATATAACATCAATCCAACATGGGGTGATTTAGAGACTGCAACAAATGAGCAAATTAGTTCTGTTAGTGTCGGTCATGATGCCCTCCATCAGTGATCAAAAAACTCTTTGCATATGCATAAGTAGGTGCCTCATCGATGTCAGTTTTGCATTCCATTAGGCATGTCATAAAACTGATGGAGGAGCTGGTCCTTGTTCCCTTCTTGGCTTTGCTGGATCAGGTCATATCAGTTAATGAACTTGTGTCACGCTTGTTTTGTTTTGTCTTGAAGTCCAAAGTCTTAGGTCTAGGGTTTCAGTCAAATGTCATTGCAAGATCATGAGTCAGAGGTCCATGGGTCACCAGCAAGCCGGAAGGAGGTATGTAAATATGTTTCATTGATATTTTCATCAGGTACAACTCATTTATACCTTGGATTTAAAAACCATGTTTTTAAAGCCAAGGTCATGTCAATTTTGTAAAAAATAAGGAAATTTCAAAAATTCTTCACAATGCCGGCAATAACCCTGGTCTCCTCACTAGAGTCCATCAGATGGTCAACCTGCAAAAAGAACGGAGTTAAAGCACCCAAAAAGTCAAATTCAGGACAAAGCAAACTCAAAACAGTGTTAAAGAGAATGTCAAAACAAAACATTAGAAAGTGGGTTTGGTAAGTAAATTTTTTCAAATTGGGCTTATAAAGAGTCAAATTCCCTCTAAAACACCCTCATTGTGCATCTAAGAGCTTGCAAAGAAGAGTGAGAGGGCGAAGAAGGCGAAAGGAGGCGAATTGCAGAGAATTTGAACCATTTTCAGGTGCGCGACCTGTCAGAGGGCGTGCGCGACCTGTTGGGCAGTGCGCGACCTATCAGGCGCCCCTCCGCAGTGCAAAAACTCAACGGGCGCGACCAGTCAGGCTGTGCGCGACCAGTCAAAGCCCGTGCGCGACTAGTCAGCCTGTCACTCACAGAACCACTTCAAATTTGCTCAATCGCCCTCTTGCTTGCTAAATTGATCGAGCATACAACTCAGTAGCAGTTTACTTTATCTATTTTCTCCACTTTGCTCAAAAGCACCATGTCAACCACTGAAACCTATGAGCAAGGTGATGACCGGTCTTCTTCCACAGAGGTTGAGGTACAACAGAGGCCTCATAGGGGTGGCAAAGGTGGTCATCATAAGAGAGAAGAGCCCACATCTTTAGCAGAATTACAGGCCTGCCCTTTGGCAGTGAATTGTTTCCGTTATATGTCATGTTTTCAGTTCTGTGAGAGGCTTGCCCAGATTCAGGACCACAGGGAGTTGGCCCGCTTATTTGTTTTGCACCTTCATGATGGGCAGGTCACTCTTGCAGGGGTGAATTTTGTGCTATCTCCGGAGGTGATTTCAGAGGCTACCGGGATACCAAATGTGGGTGAGGTGTGGCCCAAGCGCAAAATGCTGGATTATGTTTATTTTGAGCCATATGTCAGGCCAGCATTCATAAGCCACTTGTCGGGGTTTTTTCCTTTCAGATTCCTCCGGGGGGAGTATGCTTCGATCATGCGGCTTATCATGCATTACTTCACATGTGAGGGGAGAAATTCACAGGTCTTCTCTTATCACATTCGCCTGTTGATGCACTTTACCCGAGTGAGGATGATGAACATCCCGGTTTTCTTCTTCCAGGACATTCAGAGGATGGTGTCCGTGTTTCAGAGGCGGTCCCCAGCTCAGCAGTATAGGAGTTTGTGCCATCATGGTCTCATTCAGCTCATTGTTTCCCATCAGTTGAGTCAGCAGGGCATTCCATGGGCAGACTTCATTTCTCATGAGTTCTTTACAGTGCCACCACAGCCACACCCAGAGCCAGAGGTCATTTATGAGGAAGGAGGTCCATCTCACCAGCTCGAGATCATTGTTCCGAGACAGGTTGCTTCCTCACCTCAGGTCACCTACCAGAGAGGTCACAGGACCTTGTTTGCAGCAGCTCGACGAGTACTTTCTCCACAGCAGGTGGAAGGGGTCTCGCCATCATCATCTACAGGTCAGCGAGTGTTATCTCCACACCAGGTGGAAGGGACCTCGCGTTCTCCATCAGCAGTACAGGAGGGTAAACAGCCCATGACAGAGGAGGAGAGAGCCGGTGACACACAGGTTGACATCATTGATCTTGATGCTCGCTCCCCCACTTCAGATTTGCATGAGATCATCCGACAAAGAGAGGCGGAGAACCGCTTGTTACAGCAGAAGCTCGACATGGCCCAATGGACCATCACTTATCTGGAACAGCGCACCAAACAATTAGAAGAGGAAAAAGAACTTGATGAGCTATGGAGGATCCGCAGTGATCGAACTTTGAACCGTAGGAGGCCCGGTGACCCATTGCCTGCTGATCGGGAGACTTTGCTCATTCAGGAGAATGCTCGCTTGGAGAGGCTGTTGGAGAAGGCAAACGAGGACAAGAGGTTGCTACGGAACATGAAGAATCACTATTGGGCGAGGATGCATGTTTGCAAGGCGAAAATGAAGATGTTCCAAAGGAGGTTGGCCAAGGCACAAAAAAGGAGAAAGAGGCCCGATCCCCTCCGTATCTTGGCTGAGGCCTCTCTCACTCACCATGATACTCATTAGCATCCTCCTAGCAGCAAACCCAAGAAATTTTGAGAGTTTTGAAGCATTTTTGGCATTTTTGGGAATTTTACAGGTTTTGGCCATTTGACTGGTCTCACCCCGCGCGCGACCATACATGGGGGCAACTCAGAACGGGGAAAACTTTGCATTTTTGGAATTTTCATGCAAAAATACACTTGCCTATGGATGGGTTTCAGATTTTATGGAGATTTGAGCTTCCAAAAGCTCAAAATACATGCAAATTTTGACTTTCTGCCCCTATTTTGAGTTGCAGAAAGCTGTCTTGGGAGAAATGACTTTTGAGGGGTCAAATCAACTCCAAATTCAAAAATTCCGGTGGGGTTGGAAAGTAGACTCGCAGACCATTCTAACGAGCTATCTTGCACCTGATTTGGACACCTGGAAGGCCCTCAAACAGAGCTGTGAATGTGCGTGACCAGTCAGAGTGATGTGCGCGACCTGTCAGGGAAATTTGCCTGTTTTGACCAGTTCGGCCAGCAAAACACTGTTTTCATCTTGGTTGACTTTTGAGGCATGTAAATGATGGATTTTTGTGTAATTTTCATGGAACTTAGATACTTTTACTCTCCTTGAACACTTCTAGAAGATTCTTTGATGTAAATGGTAAATATTTAATGCATGGATAGGTTTCCTAAGTTTTAGAGGCAAGTTGTTTTGACTGCCTATTATCTAGTGCTCAGTTTAGAATTAGTTGAAAAAGCTCCTAGGAAGCTGAGCTCGACCCCTAGAGGTGGGGAAAGGAGTTAGATCATCTATATTATGCCTTCTCTTGCTCATTTTCATGGTTGGACTCTTGAGGGAGAAGCTCCTATTGTATATTTTACTGGTATCTCTGCAATTTGAGGAAAAGGAAGACCAGGGTTTTGCAGACATCATTGGGATTCTTGTGGACTCTTGTGTTGATGGTGTGTTCTCTTATTGTAATTGTAAGTTTGTTTATGTGTTCCATCTCTTTCTTTACTGCAGCTTATTAAACAAATGAAGTGATAAAGTTTGAATTCATGCTTGCCATGCTCAGCTTTCAAATTTGTTTAATGTTTATGTTTTCCACTGTCTAGAGAGGATTCAAAGTCATTGTTTGCCCTCTTTAGCTTCTCTTTTTTCTTCCTTGATCATCCATCTCATGCTAAAGGCATCAGCACAAACTCCTACCTTGCCCCAAAGACCCACCTGCAAAAAACTGAGCTCAATCCCCGCACCCTGAATTGCACTCCCTCCAATTGCCACCAAAAACCCAAAAAACCCCCAAATCAACCTTTTAATCAGTTTACTAGCCTAATATCAGTGTTACCTTTGATTGGTCATCTCGCCCCATTGAAAATTTGCCGAGATAGACCGGAGAGAGCCTTCTCATACCCCGTAGGGCTAGCTACGAGGTGAAATGGTTTGATGTTGCCTTGAAGGTTTACCTTCCTCAGCCTAGGGTGAAATCTCAAGCGCTAACATAGTGGCGACCATACTGGGGAGAACAAACTTGTTTGCGAATTGATGTGTTTGTTTCATAAGTCTTAGACGGAGCCTGAAGTTACGCCAAGTAGCCTTCGAAAACGCTCTTGTTTTACATCAGCGTTAGTAGATAAACGCTGCTTCAGTCAATCTCCGTGAGCTTGTGAATACGACCACTTCATTTGCATTTCACCCCAGTACATGTATCAAGTTCAGATCTGATTGTTGATAGTGGACAACGATCAGACACTTGAAAGGCTGAAATCATTCACTTGGCGACTCCTTTCACTGAAGAATCCAGCAACCTATGCTTCATGGTGACTTCACTGCAGGAAGATCAGTAGCTTTGAGATTTTCAAGATGGATCAGATTGCAAGAAGATATGCTCCCTTGAGCCGAGATCACATTCCAGGTTTTCCGAATAAAATTCCAAAGGTAGATTGGTCAAGGAATTTGCCTACATTTAGTGATGATGGTAAGAAGGATGTTGCTTTACATCTAGTTAGATTTCACATGCATATTCGCAAGTTGAAGGTTGATTTTCCTGAAGATTGCTTGATGAAGATATTCTTGGCCACTCTGGAAGGTACAGCTCAATCATGGTATGAAAGTTTGCCGCCTGCTTGTATTTATTGTTTAAAGGATTTTCATGCCATGTTCATTGAAAGATATAAGGACTCTTATCCATCATTAAATCTAGCTCAAGACTGTTGCAAGCATGCCTATAGTTTTATTGAAAGCCTTGAGAAGTTTTATGAAGATGATAATTTCATGGATGAAGAGATCATGGAAGCCCTGTATGAGAATCCATTTTAGCAGCACACCGTAATCTTAGAGGATACTTGCCAAGATCAGCAGGTTGAAGATTTCAATATGGTTGAAAATGAGGAAAGAGCAAATGTTGTTTCAGATTTTCCCACAGAAGAAGACAGCATCATGCAACCCATCAAAGAGAGCTCTACTGTTGAGATCATAGACAGAGTTTTGGATTCAGATGCTCATGAACAACAAGATGAGATCTTTGTTCAAGTAAGTGAAAACTCTTCTTTCAATCATAATTTGGATAGTTTGAATGCCTTGTCATATGAAGATAATTATTGTTTAAGCAGAAGAAAACCAAAGCCATTGTCTCCTTTTTCTGAAGAGGAGATAGATCAACTTTTGAAAGGTCATGCTACAACCCAAGCTAAAGCAAATCGGCAGTGTGCACATGGTCACGAAAGTGTTGGTGAAACTTCTTCCTCTTTTGAAAATGATGACAGTCTTGTAATTAGTTTTATAGATCAGCAAACAGATAATATTTTCTTTCATGAAGATGATGAGGCTGTCATGTTTGATGATCTTGAGGATTGTTTTCTGTTTAAGAATGACCTAGACCATGAAATTGAGGAAAATAAGCTTGAGAGAGACAATATGTACAAATTTCTCACGGTCAAGGAATTTACAGCCAACACTCATATGGCAGAAGCTTATACTTCTCTGTGCCTTCCTATCAATCAGCAACCCACTGTTCTTTCAGATCAGAATGAAGCAAGTACTTATATTTTTACAGCTGGATCTCCACACAAGGTAGTGCTTCAGGATTATCAAGATCCCTTTGGCATTCTTCTGCAAGCATTAGAAAAGATAAATGTTGCCTGGTTCATTATCATAAGCTTTGGTTTCAGTGGTTATTTTGAGTTGCCTACAGGTTCATCGTTTCGCCTGCTCAAGATAAGCAAGAGCAGAAATTTGGTATATAGCCATCTGCTGGATTGGTTACATTGGAAAGCTCATTATACATGATTGTACATATTTCATTAGTATGCAGGTGGTTGTCATCATGATTCCAAATCTTGATGGACTGCTTCCCTTCCACAAGCTTTTTAAGTTCTTGTTTTAGTTAAGTCAGTCATGAGTCCTTTGTTAGTCCATTTTCAGTCTTGTTGTTAAGTTAGTTTCAGTCAGTTTTCAGTCAAGTTTTCATTCAATAAATGTGTCAAAGTTTGGTCACGTGTGTACAAGTTGACTCCATTGCCCAATAAATAAGGCACTGGTCTGCTCTCCCAGAGGTCTAAGGTTCTTGGTACCTCCAAGGAGCTACCATCCCCATTGGAGCCAATGTTAGTGTCGGTCATGATGCCCTCCATCAGTGATCAAAAAACTCTTTGCATATGCATAAGTAGGTGTCTCATCGATGTCAGTTTTGCATTCCATTAGGCATGTCATAAAACTGATGGAGGAGCTGGTCCTTGTTCCCTTCTTGGCTTTGCTGGATCAGGTCATATCAGTTAATGAACTTGTGTCACGCTTGTTTTGTTTTGTCTTGAAGTCCAAAGTCTTAGGTCTAGGGTTTCAGTCAAATGTCATTGCAAGATCATGAGTCAGAGGTCCATGGGTCACCAGCAAGCCGGAAGGAGGTATGTAAATATGTTTCATTGATATTTTCATCAGGTACAGCTCATTTATACCTTGGATTTAAAAACCATGTTTTTAAAGCCAAGGTCATGTCAATTTTGTAAAAAATAAGGAAATTTCAAAAATTCTTCACAATGCCGGCAATAACCCTGGTCTCCTCACTAGAGTCCATCAGATGGTCAACCTGCAAAAAGAACGGAGTTAAAGCACCCAAAAAGTCAAATTCAGGACAAAGCAAACTCAAAACAGTGTTAAAGAGAATGTCAAAACAAAACATTAGAAAGTGGGTTTGGTAAGTAAATTTTTTCAAATTGGGCTTATAAAGAGTCAAATTCCCTCTAAAACACCCTCATTGTGCATCTAAGAGCTTGCAAAGAAGAGTGAGAGGGCGAAGAAGGCGAAAGGAGGCGAATTGCAGAGAATTTGAACCATTTTCAGGTGCGCGACCTGTCAGAGGGCATGCGCGACCTGTTGGGCAGTGCGCGACCTATCAGGCGCCCCTCCGCAGTGCAAAAACTCAACGGGCGCGACCAGTCAGGTTGTGCGCGACCAGTCAAAGCCCGTGCATGACTAGTCAGCCTGTCACTCACAGAACCACTTCAAATTTGCTCAATCGCCCTCTTGCTTGCTAAATTGATCGAGCATACAACTCAGTAGCAGTTTACTTTATCTATTTTCTCCACTTTGCTCAAAAGCACCATGTCAACCACTGAAACCTATGAGCAAGGTGATGACCAGTCTTCTTCCACAGAGGTTGAGGTACAGCAGAGGCCTCGTAGGGGTGGCAAAGGTGGTCATCATAAGAGAGAAGAGCCCACATCTTTAGCAGAATTACAGGCCTGCCCTTTGGCAGTGAATTGTTTCCATTATATGTCATGTTTTCAGTTCTGTGAGAGGCTTGCCCAGATTCAGCACCACAGGGAGTTGGCCCGCTTATTTGTTTTTCACCTTCATGATGGGCAGGTCACTCTTGCAGGGGTGAATTTTGTGCTATCTCCGGAGGTGATTTCAGAGGCTACCGGGATACCAAATGTGGGTGAGGTGTGGCCCAAGCGAAAAATGCTGGATTATGTTTATTTTGAGCCATATGTCAGGCCAGCATTCATGAGCCACTTGTCGGGGTTTTTTCCTTTCAGATTCCTCCGGGGGGAGTATGCTCCAATCATGTGGCTTATCATGCATTACTTCACATGTGAGGGGAGATTTTCACAGGTCTTCTCTTATCACATTCGCCTGTTGATGCACTTTACCCGAGTGAGGATGATGAACATCCCGGTTTTCTTCTTCCAGGACATTCAGAGGATGGTGTCCGTGTTTCAGAGGCGGTCCCCAGCTCAGCAATATAGGAGTTTGTGCCATCATGGTCTCATTCAGCTCATTGTTTCCCATCAGTTGAGTCAGCAGGGCATTCCATGGGCAGACTTCATTTCTCATGAGTTCTTTACAGTGCCACCACAGCCACACCCAGAGCCAGAGGTCATTTATGAGGAGGGAGGTCCATCTCACCAGCCCGAGATCATTGTTCCGAGACAGGTTGCTTCCTCACCTCAGGTCACCTACCGGAGAGGTCACAGGACCTTGTTTGCAGCAGCTCGACGAGTACTTTCTCCACAGCAGGTGGAAGGGGTCTCGCCATCATCATCTACAGGTCAGCGAGTGTTATCTCCACACCAGGTGGAAGGGGCCTCGCGTTCTCCATCAGCAGTACGGGAGGGCAAACAGCCCATGACAGAGGAGGAGAGAGCCGGTGACACACAGGTTGACATCATTGATCTTGATGCTCGCTCCCCCACTTCAGATTTGCATGAGATCATCCGACAAAGAGAGGCGGAGAACCGCTTGTTACAGCAGAAGCTCGACATGGCTCAATGGACCATCACTTATCTGGAACAGCGCACCAAACAATTAGAAGAGGAAAAAGAACTTGATGAGCTATGGAGGATCCGCAGTGATCGAACTTTGAACCGTAGGAGGCCCGGTGACCCATTGCCTGCTGACCGGGAGTCTTTGCTCATTCAGGAGAATGCTCGCTTGGAGAGGCTGTTGGAGAAGGCAAACGAGGACAAGAGGTTGCTACGAAACATGAAGAATCACTATTGGGCGAGGATGCATGTTTGCAAGGCGAAAATGAAGATGTTCCAAAGGAGGTTGGCCAAGGCACAAAAAAGGAGAAAGAGGCCCGATCCCCTCCGTATCTTGGCTGAGGCCTCTCTCACTCACCATGATACTCATTAGCATCCTCCTAGCAGCAAACCCAAGAAATTTTGAGAGTTTTGAAGCATTTTTGGCATTTTTGGGAATTTTACAGGTTTTGGCCATTTGACTGGTCTCACCCCGCGCGCGACCATACATGGGGGCAACTCAGAACGGGGAAAACTTTGCATTTTTGGAATTTTCATGCAAAAATACACTTGCCTATGGATGGGTTTCAGATTTTATGGAGATTTGAGCTTCCAAAAGCTCAAAATACATGCAAATTTTGACTTTCTGCCCCTATTTTGAGTTGCAGAAAGCTGTCTTGGGAGAAATGACTTTTGAGGCGTCAAATCAACTCCAAATTCAAAAATTCTAGTGGGGTTGGAAAGTAGACTCGCAAACCTTTCCAACGAGCTATATTGCACCTGATTTGGACATCGAGAAGGCCCTCAAACAGAGATGTGAATGTGCGCGACCAGTCAGAGTGATGTGCGCGACCTGTCAGGGAAATTTGCCTGTTTTGACCAGTTCGGCCAGCAAAACACTGTTTTCATCTTGGTTGACTTTTGAGGCATGTAAATGATGGATTTTTGTGTAATTTTCATGGCACTTAGATACTTTTACTCTCCTTGAACACTTCTAGAAGATTCTTTGATGTAAATGGTAAATATTTAATGCATGGATAGGTTTCCTAAGTTTTAGAGGCAAGTTGTTTTGACTGCCTATTATCTAGTGCTCAGTTTAGAATTAGTTGAAACAGCTCCTAGGAAGCTGAGCTCGACCCCTAGAGGTGGGGAAAGGAGTTAGATCATCTATATTATGCCTTCTCTTGCTCATTTTCATGGTTGGACTCTTGAGGGAGAAGCTCCTATTGTATATTTTACTGGTATCTCTGCAATTTGAGGAAAAGGAAGACCAGGGTTTTGCAGACATCATTGGGATTCTTGTGGACTCTTGTGTTGATGGTGTGTTCTCTTATTGTAATTGTAAGTGTGTTTATGTGTTCCATCTCTTTCTTTACTGCAGCTTATTAAACAAATGAAGTGATAAAGTTTGAATTCATGCTTGCCATGCTCAGCTTTCAAATTTCTTTAATGTTTATGTTTTCCACTGTCTAGAGAGGATTCAAAGTCATTGTTTGCCCTCTTTAGCTTCTCTTTTTTCTTCCTTGATCATCCATCTCATGCTAAAGGCATCAGCACAAACTCCTACCTTGCCCCAAAGACCCACCTGCAAAAAACTGAGCTCAATCCCCGCACCCTGAATTGCACTCCCTCCAATTGCCACCAAAAACCCAACAAACCCCCAAATCAACCTTTTAATCAGTTTACTAGCCTAATATCAGTGTTACCTTTGATTGGTCATCTCGCCCCATTGAAAATTTGCCGAGATAGACCGGAGAGAGCCTTCTCATACCCCGTAGGGCTAGCTACGAGGTGAAATGGTTTGATTTTGCCTTGAAGGTTTACCTTCCTCAGCCTAGGGTGAAATATCAAGCGCTAACAAGTTCTTTGAATACTAACCAAATGAATATGCGAAACCAAGAGAACAGTTCCCATTATGAGGAATATGATCTGCAATCGGACTTGCAATTTCCAAAACAATTTGAAATGAAGAAAAAAATCAATCTTGGATTACAAATTACTGCCCATCCATTTTTAATGGAGAACAATGAATATTACAAACTTAGAAGAATCTTGAACAAAGAGCAACAAGCAATTGTAAAAGACATTGCAATTAAAAAAAAAACCCCAAGGAACCAATTTACCTTTTTATTACAGGTGGAGCAGGTGTAGGTAAAACACTCACAGCAAAAGCGATTTTCCAAATGCTTATACAAATTTATGATTCACAAAACACAACTGATCCTATGAAACCAAAAGGTCTAATATTAGCATACACAGGAAAAGCTGCATATAATGCAAGTGGAACAACAATCCATTCTGCATTGCTAATGCCTTTTAACAAGTCTCAACTGTTCTCACTCAGCAAAGAAGTATTGGACAACTTATCAAAGCTATATCAAGAATTGCAGCTAGCTTTCATAGATGAGATCTCAATGATTGGAAGTCGGTTCTTATATTCTATTGACAATAGATTCAGAAACATAAAACATGTCCAAACGAAATACTTTGGGAACATTGACATCATATTTTGTGCTGATTTCTATCAAGCACAACCTATTCAAGACTCTCTTATTTTTGAACAACCAAGAATCAACAATCAAACAATAACACATGATTTCTGGAAGGATAATGTCAAGTGCTTCCAATTGCATATGACTATGCGACAAACAAATAAGAGATTCATATCAGTGTTAAATAGAATGCGAACAAATTGTCAAACATCTGATGATATAACATATATGAATACAAGTTGCATGCGCCCTGTACCAAACGATCCGACATTTCCCTATTTATTTTACAAAAACAAAGATGTTGCAATGCATAACAAGAAAATGTTAATGTTGATGCCTGGCAAAGAAATTTTAATTAATGCAATTGATGAAAATGAGGAGAATAATGGCAATTTCCCAACCCATCAACATACAGCTATTTTGCCTCCGCACCTTCTGATAAAGTTGAACATGTTCGTTGAAATGTATGCTTGCAATTATGATGCACCAGATGGGCTAGTGAATGGTGCAGATGGAATAGTTAAAGCATATACCCATACAGATAAGGTCGATGTTCTATGGATTAAGTTCCATGACCCTAATATTGGTCACCGACAATCTAGAAAACTAGCTCATTTGTATACTTTAGACATAGCACATGATTGGACACCAATATTGCGAATATCAAAAGCAATGCCTATGACATCAAAGATGGCCCTATTGAAAATACGGAAACAATTTCCAATTCAACTTGCATGTGCACGCACAATACATAAATCACAAGGCTTAACCTTGGATAGGCTTGCATTCGACCCTACTGGAGTACAAGTGCATGGCCTAGTATACACAGCACTATCACGTGTCAGAAACATAGAATCATTGTATTTGCTTAATCCTCTTAAACACAATAATTTTAAGGTCAAGCAAAAAGTAAATTATGAAATGCAACGTTTGCAAACCACCGCAAAATGGCAATTAGAATATGACTCTTCATCAATACAATCATTGCGATCCATCTTTATTCTTTCATTGAACACTCGTAATCTTCATGCACATCTTACTGACGTATGCAATGATTATGACACAATGCAATCTGATATCTTATGCTTACAAGAAACACATATGTCGCTGTGTACGGAAAATGAATATTTCAAAAATTTCAATTGCATCTCAAGTTGCATTAAGCATGGAGTAATGATATTGATAAAGAAAAATATCATTATCCTTGAACATACCCATTTTGAAGACTGCTTTGTAGAAGCATTGCTCGCAAAAATAAAAGTTCACACATTACAAATTGCAATACTCAATATGTATGCATTGCCACATGCAAATCTAAACAATATCCTCAATGTCATTGCAAAAGCTTTATGCCACTTAGATCTAAACAATATCATAGTTATATTAGGGGACTTCAATATTGATATGGTACATTGCAATCAAAAAACAAAGCAGCTAGAAACCTACATGCAAAACTACAATCTTCATTTCCTAGTTGACAAAACTAATAGCATGCATAAATCATTGATTGACCATGTTTGGGCAAATCTAGCTAATATAAAATATAGAATTTTCGTATTGGATACATATTGGTCTGACCATGATACAATATCTCTTGTCCTTCAGCTATGATATACACATGAAACAGTTTACAAAATTGCAAATTTTGACATTTTTGCAATACCTCATTGGTTTTACCATTTCTATTTTACTAAAGCATATTACAATATTATTTTTGTACTAAACCAAATGATAACAGCATACATACTATGCATTCTATTGTACATTTACATATATGGCGTCGTGTATTCATCAATGCAAGTTATGCCAAAGACACCCTTTTCAATTAACCAACACAAGTATCCTATCATAAATTTGCAGATATGACCTCATCTATTTATGAATGCAGATTCTGCTAGTAAAACCTTTTTCAATTGAATAGAACGACCAAGAAAAAAGAACAACAACATGGAACATAAACAAACAGAGTATATTCTTCTTGCCTTTCCTTTCCTATGGATCTTCTGTTCTTGTTCAACTTTTACTTTTATATGTTCTTTTGGCTTGCACTAAATATGTCTTACTATTCTATAACATAGCATAATTCTTGAAAAAGGAAATGAAACAATTGAAGAAATAGAATGCATAAGCCAATTAGAAAGCGCAAGCCAACCACTTGTTTTGCAAAGGTATGTCTATGAGAACTACACAAATATGCTAATTTGTATTTAGAATATTAATGTTTACTATATATGCATTCTATTTTTACATATGTATGGTTCTATGGTTTTAATGTTCTTGTTCAGTTTTTACTTCTAATTTGCACTAGATATATGTTACTATTCTATAACATAGCCTAAATCTTCAAAGAAGAAAAGAAACAATTGAAGAAATAGAATGCATAACCCAATTAGAAAGGGCAAGCCAACCACTTGTTTTGCAAAGGTATGTCTATGACAACTATACAAATATGCTAATTTGTATTTAGAATAATAATGTTCACTAAGGTATGTCTATGACAACTATACAAATATGCCAATTTGTATTTAGAATATTAATGTTTACTATATATGCATTCTATCTTTACATATGTATGGTTCTATGGTTTTAATGTTCTTGTTAACTCTTTACTTCTATATGCTCTTTCAAATTGAACTAAATATATGTTGCTATTCTATAACATAGCATAAATCCTGAAAAAGGAAAACAAACAATTGAAGAAATAGAGCGCATAACTCAATTAGAAAAGGCAAGCCAACCACTTGTTTTGAAAAGGTATGTATGACAACTATACAAATATGCTATTTTCTATTTAAAATATTAATGTTTACTATATATATCTTCTCTTTTTACATATCTATATTTAAATGTATATAAATTAGAAAATCTTGGACGAGTGAAGAAAGCACTAGTAGTAAGTCCCCCCAAACAATGCAGCAAGAAGACATGTACAGGTTACATATCACAATTTATTTATTGATTGCTTATCACAAAATACATGTGATAATATCCACATCATATTGAAATGTGCATTTGCTTGTGTTAGTCCAACTAAAACAATCACAACAAAACTTGATTCAACAAATGTACAAAATGATACATCAAAAAGGTATGCATATGAAACACAACACTCTAATCTATTTCTACTTATTCAGTTTTTAGGAGAAACATACTATTGTACAAATGTTTATAGCAATTTCTAACGAAGCAATTTTAATAGGCAAAAACAGATACTGCCAATTAAAGTATCAATTGAAGATCTCAATAGTCATAAAATTGGGCAGCTATTTGTTGGAGACATAATGGTTGTCTATACTGCATTCCTTGATAAAGCAAAAAAATCACGTCAAATATTACGAGCTGGTTTGACAGATGCTCAAGGAATGATGACTATAACGATGAGTGTACCTGCACATTTAGTGGAGCGACATGAACAGAAAATTTTGCAAGGCAACAGCATCTCAGTTACAAATTTCAGGATATTGCCTGAAACTGTTTATGATCGCGGTGACTGTGACAAAATAATTTTGCTTAATGAATCAAGTATCATAGAAACTGTACCTGAAGTTTGCAAAGAATATTGCTTCATTCCCAATACAACCATTAGGCAATTTGCAAACAAAAAAGAAATGTACCCAATTGGCACAATTGCTGCAGCCGTTACACTTGCCAAACGGGTTGGATTGCATTACATACTCCATATCAAAGATGGAGATTCTGAAAACGACAATGCAATTGTATGTATTCGCATGTTACTTATTGCTAATTTTCAGTAGATAACATGCATCACTTCAATATATAGTTGTTGTAATTTGTCTATAGTTTTTGTAATTTGTCTCTTGCAATTGCAATTTTTCAATGCATTCGAACAATGTATTTGCATATTACTTTTCGTATTTTTCAATAGATAACAATTTCTCTTTTGCAGTTGCAACTGTTTGACACATATGAACAATTTTTCCTTTCAATGGAAAAACAATTGAAAAAAGGACACTTTCCCCTCATCCTTTTCAAAAATTTAACAAAAAAGGTAAACACAAAAGAAACAATATTCAAAGCATCAAAGTCAACGTTCGTGACTGAACTTAACACAGATGCACTGAACAATCTCAGAAAACTAACTACATCTACCCATGCTGTAAGTATAGTAATAATAATGTTTTTATTGCCTTTGCATTTGCCATGTAATAATGTAAATTAACGTTTGAATGTTTTATAAATAGGTCGAAGGTATTCTGATCGCAACAAATCCATATTCAACTCCTTTCGAACCTGTTTGTGCAATTTGTAACTCCCCAGTGAATTCATCCATAGCGATAGCCAATGCAACAATTTTCTGTTCACAATGCAATGATAATTGCCCTTTCCTCTACAAGCATTGTATAAATGCTGTAATAGAATCCATTACAAATAACTTTGTCCAGTGCATTATCAGGCAGCCCTTATTACATGACTTACTTCCTGATTTAAAAGCAATGTCATATGAAACATATTTGCAACAGAAAGCTACCACTGTTTACATGTTACATGACTTCAAAATTCAGAGCAAGTTCACACTCAATGAAGATAGTGAGCTATTACATGTCAACTAACAAATGGAAGGTACATCAACATATGCCTTAACATGTTTTGTCTCAAATATGTCCTCTCTTCAATTTACAATGTTATCATTTTATTCTAACTAACTATTTGTTATACAGATTACAAAATCCAGGAACATGGCGGCCTTCACGTACACAACAAATGCAAAAGTGATATGAATATGTTTCTTCATATTATGCTCTTACTGTAATACAACTATTTGACTTGCAATTTCCACTCATTTACGAAGAAAATGTAATGCAACGGTTCAGGAAAAAAGGCTAGAAAGTCTTTATGCATCTGTGTTTGTACTGTTTCTGTTTCTGTTCTGTATCTCAAATGGAACGCATTCTGCAACATGCTTCAAGCTTGACAACCAGACATTGTCTTGCCACCTTTTGTATTTATATTTTTGCTCCATCTTAAAAAGTACCATGTTTGGTTTAAATTATATCATTGAATACAACAAATGCAACATCAGATGAGCAATAATTTTGTATCTACAGCTGCTGAATGCAAACACCAAAGGTTCCATAGATTGATTAAACATGGCGCTTATTATCCACTCAAGTTAAATGACAAATTGTATATTGAATCGGTTACTCATTTCTGTTTCTTCCTATGTTATGGCTGAATGCTATGTTAGTTTTTGTTTCTTGCGTAATGTAGGTAACGATTCAGGAAAGAAGGCTGGAAAGTCTTTATGCATGTGTGTTTGTACTATTTCTGTTTATGTCCTGTATTTCATATGGAACGCATTCTGCAACATGCTTGAAGCTAGACTTTATAAATAGCACCAAACTATATGGACTTTAAAATGAATATATGTTGTTTGAAAATGGAATTATGGCATAATGCATTTGGTATTATTAGTCCCTGCCTGGGACTATATGCGATCGATCGATCGCTGACCGTTGGTTGACCGACGTGATTTTTCATTATAATAGCATTATAACCTAAGTCGAACCAAAGTTTTGGGGTGGAAAGGTTTTGTTTTATTTTACCTATGTTTCTGTTTACTGTTAACTGTACAATTTGCTTAAATTTTTTGCATGTTCCTAAACACATCTGATTCAAAGTCAAACGTAGAGTTATATTTTCGAAACGAATGCTACAGGGTAACTGCTTTGCATAAAATCTGGTAACACTACCAGGAAAGAATTTATCCCAGAGACCATCTGAATATGCCATATATCTGAAGAGTGCTGACATGGTTTGCAATTTACAATCTGAAGAATGGTCACATGGTTTCCAATCTACAAAGCACGAAGGACAGAATGGCCGATATACATTTCTGGTAGCTTCCACTCATTCCATTGGTATTCTTGCTCGGACTCAATGCTGGATTTCAGAGTAGTAAGTTTATCTCAACCCATTTCATTTTTTATATGATTTGAAGCCCACTTCACACAGAATGTCGTGTATGGAGAAGCTACCTTTGGAGTACTTGGGCAAGGGGACTTAAAGGTTTTTATGAAACCCGTGCCTCGAATTTCTAGTCGGTTGTTTGCATTTTCTTGCACCATTTTGCCCCTTTGTTGTATACTAAGACAATGGGCATCTCATAATTGCCTACATCCTCAGCACTGTGGAATATTTTGGGCCAATGTTTGTATTAGATCTCATTGAAAAGCAGGCACTGCAAGCCTTATTTCAGAAGTTTATGAGTTTGTAGCCTCACGGTTTTGATCTCTCCTTCTGCATTGTCATGTTTAGCTAGTTAGGGTGAATGTGAAGTTTGATGGCAGATACAGTTTAAGGCTGTCGCATTTGCGCACATTAGATGCCAAAGATTAGAGAACACAGGATTAGTTTTACAGTTATTCTTCTGAACTCTTAAAAGCTGCCCTTCTTTAAACCTCCTAAAGTTACTAAGTAGAACTAAGCCAGAGACAAAGTAGCAGTCCCCAATCTCATGCCCATTGTGTCATTCCCATCTTGGTGCAACCTTCTGTCATTTGATAATGACAGATCTGTAACCAGTAATAGGATTGCTTAATTTACAACCTTCAGTAGCCACTAGAAACACTTTGCCATGAGGAACTTGCATGTGATAAAGTACCTTTGAGCAGCTTGATCTTATTTTGAAATTTTGTTGTCTAATTGGCAGGGGTGGTACAGTGAGTTCTGAAATGAGGCACACAACAGCTGCCAATATTAGAATATTACAAAGAGAAGACCTTCCTCGGTGTGCTTTGGAAACTGATCAGTTGGTTCAGGTATATACAATACTCACTTTCTAATAAATTGTTTTTGCAAATTAAAAGAGATCTCGTCAAGATTGGAAAGCTGGAACAAGTCATGTTAGGGATGTGTTTTACTCTTATACAGCTTTAGTCAATCAAATACTCTTTTTAATGTTAAACAAGCTTTTGGCACATTGTACGTGATATAAGGGTTGCACGAGAAGCTTTAGTTCAGATAACTTCAAGACTGCGGGAAAATTTAAACCATGAAAAGTCCAGTACTGGTGCTATGGTTTCTTCGTCTGTGGCACCATTAAGTAGTAGAACAAGGTTTGAACACCGCTCTCCTGGTAGATCTTTCTCTTCTAGCATCCCGTTTCAAGGTTGTGGTCATTCATCATCAAGCTATCCGACTATGCAGTCTTCACCAGCCCCATGGTCATCAAAGGTCAACTTTGTTTAAACATTTTTATTTATTTTCATCCACTGTTGATTAAAACAAGGTTTTTTCTGTCTTTGACGACTATTATCAACTATTCAACATTATTTCTGCTCTACTATGCTTCAATGCATCATGTTTCAATTTCAGAATTTTAGCAAATCGGAGTTTCTGTCATTTTCAGGATTTTGTAGTGGATCAATTTTTGACGGGACTTGTTCTATATATTTAAAACTGTTG
Organism: Pinus tabuliformis; assembly: GCA_031772625.1. Taxonomy (NCBI): domain Eukaryota; kingdom Viridiplantae; phylum Streptophyta; class Pinopsida; order Pinales; family Pinaceae; genus Pinus; species Pinus tabuliformis. The sequence continues at coordinate 1,346,770,505 of CM062820.1, forward strand.
TCACATACTGGTTCCTGTATACCTTATGAGTTTTCTATTTTGAATATTGTTTTGCTGCAATGAGATAACATGGCAGCAGTATGAGATTAACGATAAATTTGGCTTCAATGGTGACAAACACCATGGGCAAGTAGCTCACACTATATGCTATGAGTCATGATTCCATAGGAATAGACTTCAGTAGAGTAAGCTAATTTTGTAGCAAACACTTGTTCCAGCCACAAATCTGATAAGAATCTAGTAAAAATTTCAGGCACACGCATAGTTCAAGGAGGATCCATTGTCCGTTAATATTGAAACAGTGCCCTTAGCGGTCTTACCCAATTTTGAATTGACCGAGATCGTCCAAAATTAAATCAGCGTTCCAGATCAAGAGAAACAGACCTTGTGTATTTCTTGATTTGGGCAAGTGGAGGGAAGTTTGATACAAAATTAGACATCTCCAACTTAAATTATATACTGTTTTCCATTATTTTGCTTTGGACCACACCTCAACTAAGTAAAGCATAAGTATTTCAATTCTGAAATTAACTCATTATCAGACTTCTGTTATTTGTTGTTATAGTAAGCCTATATTCTGGTCCAGGTGCATATTTAAACCAATTTAAGTAGAAGTATTTATCTTATGGAATATGAACTTATTACCAAACTCGTTTCATGACAAAGTTGAAGGAAAAATTTACTCAAATCAAAGTGAACAAGCTAATAATGGTCATAATTGTATATGTAACTAGTCAATGCCCTATTAATAGGATCAGGTTGTATGTCCAAGTAATCATAGTTCTTTAATGTTCAAACTTTAAGCAGAGCGAGCTATCCAGGCATAGATCAATTTCCCTTCTTTTGGAATTTTCCCTTGTCATGGAGTTTTTGATTTGGATTTGACATTCTCCAATATTTGCTGAGATTTTTAAAATGTGCTGAGCATTTGCCAAGTCTTATGGGCTACTTTCAGCTGGTAAACTGACTCAACTTTTCGATTATTCAGTACTTAGACCAACAGCAATTGATTTATCTCTATAGTGGTCATGAATTTTGTGTATAGATTGGACGATCTATATTGTACTCTTGAACAATTAGTAATTTAGCGCACTCGATGAATTCCTCTCTTGTCCCTTTGTTAGTACTTTTTGGTTTTGATTTCTTAGAATAGAAGCAGATTCTTTGCTTCTAATGCAGTATCATGGCTATCCTATGCAATTAAATTTCTATTTAAGATAATTGAGCATAAATCTGTCTGCAAACAGCAACCCCTGTGGTACTGGCTATATGCTTTGTTTCAAAATTCAGTCAAATCGGGATATAGGCAGTATTGGCAATTTCTCTGAGTTTGAGGAGCCAATTCTTCGTCAAGGCGATTCTGCTGCATTTGGAAGGTACGCAAGATTTGGGAAATTTTGTGGGTTGATGGTCTCATGGGGGTTTTGCTGATTACCATTTTTGTAGTAATGTCGCTGACATTGTATATCGTCTTTGGCGGTGTCAGAGCTGCTCATGGGCTTATCACAAAAACTACATTTGAAGTTGTAATACCTGAATGCGCAGTTGCAACCATTCTAGGAAAGTCTGGGAATGGTATTGTTAAAATTCAGCAGCTAAGCTGTTCTAAAGAAGAATAAATTTAATTTGTAAAGCTGCTGGTCAAGTTGTCACATATTTAGAGGAAATAAGAATGTGTTAAATGGCTAGTAATTCAAGCTCGATTGTTGATACCTTGCTATGAAGGCCCTTTATTGATCATGTTTTCTTTGTATGTTCAGATTTCTCGTGCCAAAGTTAATCTTCTTGAAGTTAGACCAGGAACATCTGAAGGAGTGGTTGAAATTTCAGGCACTCCAGAGCAAACAAATGCAGCCCAATGCTTGATTCAAGCATCCATTGTCAACAGCAAACCTTTATTTCGTTAATATGCCAATGAACAGATTTTATGGTAAGATAATCGTCATCCAAATTCAAAATCCCTATGCAAATATACCTGATTTCTTTATTTTAGCTTAACATAATCTGCTCATGGTATATCCCTTTTTGGCGATTAAAGCCCGCGTTAATATCTATTGGCCTAGTTCTGACTTACTTACCGGATGAAGCGCAAGAATGTTTGGAGTCTGGAACACTATTTTGTATGCAGTTTTTGATTTGGCTTTGACATTTTCCAATATTTGCCGAGATTTTGAAAATGTGCTCAGCATTTGCCAAGTTGTGTATAGATTGGACGATCTATATTCTACTCTTGAACAATTAGTAATTTAGGGCACTCGATGAATTCCTCTACTGTCCCTCTGTTGGTACTTTTTGGTTTTGATTTCTTAGAATAGAAGCAGATTCTTTGCTTCTAATGCAGTATCGTGGCTATCGTATGCAATTAAATTTCTATTTAAGATAATTGAGCATAAATCTGTCTGCAAACAGCAACCCCTGTGGTACTGACTATATGCTTTGTTTCAAAATTCAGTCAAATCGGGATATAAGCAGTATTGGCAATTTCTCTGAGTTTGAGGAGCCAATTCTTCGTCAAGGGAGTTCTGCCGGATTTGGAAGGTACACAAGATTTGGGAAATTTTGTGGGTTGGTGCTATCATGGGGGTTTTGCTGATTACCATTTTTGTACTAATGTCCCTGACATTGTATATCATCTTTGGCAGTGTCAGAGCTGCTGGTGGGCTTATCACAAAAACTACAGTTGAAGTTGTAATACCTGAACGCGCAGTTGCAGCCATTCTAGGAAAGTCTGGGAATGGTATTGTTAAAATTCAACAGCTAAGCTGTTATAAAGAAGCATAAATTTCTGCAAATTCCATGGGATCCCCTTCAACTGAAATTTTTGAAACGTGGAGACTTGGAATGAAGTGTTGTAATTGCCAAAAATGTTGCCGGGGAAAATTTGACATTGTAGTGACAGACATTGTTTTTCCACTGCCAGCGCAAATGTGTTTATCAGTAATCAATACTTCTTTATCCAGCTTATAAAGTGGGATTTCTTTGACTTGACATAAATGTATTTTGGAACAAAAATCACAGAACGATTTTGATAAACAACAACTGGATTATATTTTGAATTTGGATTCTACTGCCAGTGGTTATGGTTCAAAACCAATGTTGTCTGTTTTTAATGTTTGGGCTGTACATGTTTTGAGGGTCCAGTTAGACATTTATCCTGCACTTATATTTGGTCATTATCATTTTATGAATTTTTCATTTGTCGTTATCATAGGAGGTTGGACCAGCTCTCATGATTGGCATTAAGATATCTCACTGTCACCAAGGCAATTTAAATCTCATGATAATAACTGACCAAAGTGGATCTTGGCATTCTGCCAATAATTATTTTTATTATTTTCCTAAATACATTTCACAATCAACGTAAAATCACAGGCCTTTACATCTCATTCAAATGTTACAAATACTTCGCCTTAGCTGACATGGACAAGTAACTATGTTCTTCAACATCAAAGAAGTCATTTGCCTCTTCTGTAACCTGTTCTATGTCTCTCTTGCAGCCTATATCAATCATCAAGTCCCTCCAACGCTGGCATACATTCTGTTAACCGGCAAGGACTATCGCCACAGCAGTGGCTCCTTGTATTAAAATTGTATTGAATTTTTTAATTATTTAGGTTGGATTTTTTATTATATTTTTTCATATTAAATCTTATGTAAATGTAGGTTAAATTATGAATATTTTAATTAAATTATATTTTGGATTACTATTTAACTCAATATGTATTATGTAATATTTTGGAATATCGTATTTTAGTTATACAAGTTATAAAAACCATTTATTAATTATAATGTTTTTTTTATTGTTACTTTTCTATTATAGGAAATTGTATACTCAAAATATTAAAAAGATAATTTAAGATTATGGTATTTGTAGACAATAATATAAAAGAATTTGATAGTGATGAATTTGCATAAAACATAAAATGACAAATGAAAAAAAAATGGCCATGTTCAAAATTTTATTTGATAACCCACGTAAATTTGAAATTCAAGATCTACTTGCTAGATTAATATTTGGTTAAGAAATTTTAATCCCATATATTTAGTGTCAAAATTATTAGGGATCTTCATTTTATCGTCATTCTAATTTTTAATATGGTTGAATTTTTTGTAAGCAAAATTTTGAAATTCCAAGGTTACTTGTTAGATTAGAATTTGGTTAAAAAAATTTCATCCAAGGGTATTTATTGTCAAAATCATGAGGGATCAACACTTTATAGGTCACTCCAACCCTTAATATGGTTGAGTTTCTTTATACCCACAAACATTTTATGGGCCACTCCAACTCTAAATATGGTTGAGATTTTTGTACACACATACTTGCAAGATTAGCATTTAGTTAAGAAATCTTGATCTAAGGGTATTTATTGTTGAAATCATTAAAATCATTAGGGATCCACACTTTCTCGACCACTCCAATCTTTAACATGGCTAATGTTTTTGTACCAACAAAGTTTCAAACTGACAACCTTCACACAAAGAGTACCATAACAAAACAACCTATCCCCAACTATTTTTTTCTAAGCAATGGGAAAACCTATCATAAAACAATTGTCTGTTGAAAAATGTAGCAAGAAATTCTCAATTTGATTTTGCCTTGATTAAATTGAGAAAAATCAAATTTCCACATCAACAGACAACTTGGATGCAATTAATTTGTGTGACATGTCTTGTGTCACCCAGTTTACTTAGTAAATTCGAGTTGGAGGAGTTAGAGTTCAGTTAAGCATGTGTGATTGTTAATGTGTAGCAATCAAAGTCAGTTATCTCAAGTTGTTTTCAGTTAAACTAGTTCAAACTGTTGGAGGAACTAGTGAAAGGTCACTTGTGCAGTGGGACTTTAGTCAAACTCAATGATCATACAATTAATTGATCGATAGGCCCAAAATAGCTAGTGCATGCAGTGAATTCAAGTTTCCCCAGCTATGGTGGAGATTCTAAGGTAGTGTAACATCAGTTGTAGAACAGTCTTGGGTGTACATATGTTGTATGCAGTCAGATAATCAACCTTGGGAATTTCGCATTCCATTTTGGAAAAAATCCTGAATAATAAGGGCCTAATTTCTCAGGAATTACACAAGGAAATAGGGGCTCAAGCAGAGGCATAAAGTGACTAAGTCTAGGTCAAAGCTTCTCAGTGAGCAAAGAGATAGGTTATTCACTTGTAGGTTGTTCTCAGCAATTAAGCAAAGCAATTGTAATACATCTCTATTCATCATATTAAAGCAAGCACACATTGTGGTTTTTAGCATATTGTTTCCCCCAAGAAAAATATTGTGTGCATGTGTGTTATTTATTATTGCATGTATGAAATTTTTGTTGTAAATATTAACTTCCGCGGAGCAGTAGAGTAGGTTTGTGTCTTGTGATTTTGAGTAAAACTTCATGAACAGTTGCAAATCTACACCATAATTTCTATATTGTCAAACCAATAGTAGGTAAAACCATCACTGGCTTTTATCTGTGAATGCAAGATGAGTCATCATTGTTATTCAAGGAAAACCACACCACCTAGAATTACCAGCTGGTGGTCTGTAAAGGTGCAGGATTTCACCCCTACCAGATGCCTCTCAGTCTTGAAATGTTAATCTATTTGCTGACGTCCGAGGAGATGAGCTCTTATCTAAGCAGAAGCAGATTTAGGGTAACCTATACCCAAATATTATTCACTTACGTCTCATAAATAAAATTAATTTACTTATTAAAATCAATATAAAAGTAGTCAAGTGTAGGTTGAGTGGTTACAACGCGATGTTAACTCCCTCTCCACCTGTGTTTGATTCCTCAAAATATCATGTTAAGCATGTTGTGATAAGCCTCTTGAGAAATAGGTAGCCCCTGGGAGTTACTACACTCATGTTCAATACGGGATGTCGAGTGATTCTTGCTAAGTCATATATTCCTAGTATATTCATCTTATAAGAAGTTCAAATATACTTTTGGTGGTATAGTGGTAGCCAGAAGGTTTGATCTCGAGCCTAGCCCATATAACTCCAACAAGTTACCAATCCACCATGGTTAAAAAAGATCAGAATAAAATTAATATTATGTTAATAATATAAATACTTATTAAAAAAACCACACAACTATATAACATGTTTTAAATGATAAAGATACATCCATTAGATTGTGGTTTATTAGCCAAATTATGGACCAGGTTTGAATTGTGGCAAGCTTGGAGGCCAAATTTTGATGTCCATGAGATTGGCGTCGTTAGTTTCTCATAATATATTCCAATCCAGATTCTCTTTAAAGGTGGATATCATGGGAGTTTTATAGGGGAAATTTTGAATGATTCCCTTATTTTATTAATTGCAATGAACCCACATGGCATAAAGTAGACAGTGACAGGGTGTCTTGTTACAATACTCTGTGGTGAAAAGGTTACCAGTTCGAAACTCTATGGGCAAAAATTCAACCATGCTAAGGGCTGGTGTGGCCTAGGCTAAGTACAATCGCCGAGTGACTTTAATGGCTTAGATGCCCCTAGGTCACAGCTACTCAAGACACAAGCTAGGCGTGTTAGTCATCTGAGGACCCACATTACCTAACAACAAAAAAAATTGGAATAAGCACTTCATTTCTATTTATACTAGACGGGAGGGAGAAAGTTTACACATGAGAGACTTGTATATTAAAGGAGCCAGAACATGGAACAAATTGAATGCCAGTGAAAATCTGAGCTTTTACAATGCAAAGAATATCATCAATTTCATCACTCACCTCAGACCATAAAGGGGCAACGTGCCAAATCCCCCAATTGCGGTGATGTTACACCTACGAGTGGTCCTATTTACAGAAGGAATTCCATCGTGTTATCTGAATCTCATCATAGAGCTCCCTGCTACACCAACACTTGGAAAATGCAATTGGAACAGAGATATCCCACTTCAAAATCCCCTGTAAATTCAGATTGCTAATCCTACACAACTCGCCAGGCATGAATTTCGTTGTGCGCTCACATCCAATTTTCTCCCTTTCACACCATGAAAGCCACACACAAGCTTTCATATCAATATTCACTTCTTCAGTACCCTAGAGAAGAAGAATCATCATTGATTGAACTGGGGTGGTAGAACAAGAGCAGGCCATGAGATCGAGATTGATCCACACAAGGGAAATTAAATTGGGCACGCTTACATGGGGCAAGTTGTTGTACCACGCCAAGTCTAACTAACAACATATGCACCTGTCAATCATGAGAGGGCTAATGAGGAGATTAGAGTGAACCATCAAAATTACAATGTCGGGATTTATAGTGAAGGGGAGGTTCGAGGTGAGGAGGGGGCACAAGGGCACTTAGATGGGGGAGAAACGAGGGGGGGGCACTAGGAAGGGAAACATTGAATATTTATATGATTGACATATACCTTCAAATTCCATTAGTATCCAACTAGCCTTCATCGAGAAGGCAAGCCTTGTTGGCTTGCTAGTTTGCTTCTAAGTTTAGGTTTTTGAGGATGTGATAAAAGGTTATAGAGTTGGAGAAGGATTGGAGAATGATTTTAATACAATGATAAATAAGGCTTAATATATTATCTTTTGGTGGAGTACCCATTTTCAGATATCGAATTACAAGAAAGGAGTCACCAAGGATGACAATGTCTTTAATGCCACGCCTTTGAGCGAGAGTTACTCCCAAGAGAAGCCCATACATTTCAGCCTGGTTGTTGGATTTTCGCCCAAGGCCCCACATAAATATATCCTCTATGATTGCTTCAACGTTTAGCAATATCCCTCCCCCTCCTGCCACCCCTATATTACCATAACTATTTTGATAAATGTGGTTGATATGTTAATTAATTTTTAATTTAATGAGGATTTTATAGAGAATGAGTGCAAATTTATCCTTTATGATTGCTTCAACATTTAGCAATATCCCTCTCCCTCCAGCTACCCCTATATTAGCATAACTATTTTGATAAATGTGGTCGATATGTTAATTTATTTTTAATTGGAATGAGATTTTTATAGAGAACAAGTAATACATAGTATATTTGATATAACTATTTCATAAATGCCATAACAAGTCACTTACAATATGTCTTCCAAGAATTGAACCCACACAACTAAGAAACTAATTGTTCACCAAACTACTCAAGCAAAGATCCTTTATTGTTAATGAATGTTTTTTATTGAATATTGAAAGATTATTGTTTCTTTTGATCCAAACTTTTATCTTATTCTTATAAATGGAAGATGCTGACATATTTTGGTCATCTCCTTTATATCAATGGGTGGAATTTCAAAATTAACCATCTTACATCACTAAGTATTTTCACATTTACCTAATACAATTATAAAATTACAATATAAATTATCAAATAATAAAGGAGATTGTGTAATGACCCTACTAATATGGTTGTGTTAGTGTCAAGATTTAATAATATTACTTTTTACTATATAAAAATTACACAAATAGATTGTTTAGGTCGATAGGCATATATATTTTAGAATAGATCTTCCACACTTTTAATTTAATTATTAGTAATTATTAAGTGGATGGTAGAGATTTAACCTCTATGGAATATTCTAGAATATTCATAGTAGTATTCAGAGATCAAGGGCTAAGATTTATCTCCCAGTTAGTTATGCTCTTTTTTTTATTATTATCTCAAATTAATTAAATAAAAAAACATCATATCAATACATGTCATATTGGGTATGTGGTATTCATGAGCCATGGCATTGTAATGAGAGCTATTTACAAGTTCAAAATTTCCATAACAAATTGGGGGTGAATCTCCATAGTTAAGAATATTATTACATTTTTTTTTTTAAATGTATATATGTTTAACTCAAAAATTAATATTAATAATAATAATAACAATAATTTAAAATAAAAATATAATTTAGTTAATTTTAATAAAAAAATTTCTTAATCTAAACAATGTGATAAATACAAATGTTTTGATTTTTATGATAAAGTGATGCCTATAAGAGTTTAGCGACTATTTAATTTATATAACCCTACTGATTTTAAAACTTTATAATTTATTTGAATACATTATTTATAAAATTTTGTCTAACTTTTTTTCTTGTTTATCGTAAACATGGATTTGTAGTTTTTGAAAACTATTAATTATGAAAAACAATTCAAAAAACTATTTAGATTTTTAAATTAACTTTTTAAAAACAATTTACCAAATAGTAATATAACCAACACATATCTCTATATTATGCTAATGCAACTACTTTGTTATATTACTAATGGATCATAAAATAACAACTTTTATTATTAATGAATAAAAGGAGAGAAATAAATTCTACAAACGCATGATATATTTCTCAACATGTAGGTGAGTGGTAACTATTCACAATAAAATAATTTTTATTCATATATTTTTTATTGTATCGAGAGGTTTATTTTACAGCTTAGTATCAGGGTAATGTGTGATTTCCTCTTTGTTCAGTGTGGAATTGATACAGGTTCATTTCAAAATAAAAATTAAATATATTGTAAAGGAAAAAATGTCTACTATAATATAATAAAATCAAATCAAATATACATATTTAATTACTTTTAATTAAAAATATTATAAAACATCAATAATCTCATTCTCACTATGCTTGCTGATTGTCAATATTATTTTCCCTTTTAAATATTTCAATAGAAAACTAATATATATATATATATATATATATATATAGACACACACACGCAATTCATTTAATTGTTGATATACCAATATTGATCCATTTTAAGCACTGATCTAGTACTCACTAAGAGGGATCAAATCTCTTCATGTGCAAACCTTTTTTTAAATGCAAAATTTGAAAAAGAAATTGCATCTCTCTCATCCCTCGATAAATTCCAATGAATCTGTCATGCTTCTCTTTCTCTGTGTGTGTGAGAGAGATCTATTTTAAGCACTAATCTAACATGCACTGAGAGGGATCAAATCTCTTCATGTGCAAACTTTTTTTAAAATCCAAAATTTGAAAAAAAAATGCATCTCTATCATCCCTTGATGGATCCCAATGAATTTGTAATGCTTCTCTATGTGTTTGTGTTTGTGATAGATTTTTCATTGTTTAAATTGTATTTTTGAATGCTATGTAGAAAACATAACCTAAACTTGGAAGTCCAATAAATATTTGCTGGATTTCAAAGAAAATTGACAAAAAAAATACACATAAAAATGACCAAAATGTAAATTAGTGAGATCATTACATTTTAACCATAAAAACTTTTTTTTTCAATTGTTTATATAATATATACATTTTTTTTTTTAAATATATACATAGTTGATATTAAAATATTTTACATAACATGTGCATTGAAACATTTTATCTATGGACTGCGTTGTCCATATTAAAATGATTTTTTTTGTAACCAGGTTAGATCCATCTTAACTCCAAATCTATCAAGCATGGAGAGAGATCAAATCTCTCGAGGTGCAAACCTTTCCTCAAATTTTGCACTCAAAAAATAAGTTTGCACCAATTATAAATATTTATGCATGTGTTTGTATTGACATTTATTATGTATATGGAAAATGATATTTTTTAATATGAAATGGATTCACAGATTCATCTGCCCAGGAAGTGACAATGTTGAGAGAGTTGATTTGTGGTTAAGGTTGTGGTGTAATATAAAATTATAATTTAAAATTTTAATCTATTATTATTATTATTATTATTATTGAAGTTGTGGTATAATGAAACCCTATAAACGAACTTACTACTATGCAGAGCCACACATATTTTTGCATTTTTGCGGGTTTAACAACAATCAAATTTGTTGTGGATCACAGCCTATAACTTAATATAAGAATTTTAAAAAATTAATACACATATAGGTTATAATGTTTTTTACCTGAAACATGCCACTAGTTGAATTCTTCATGGATCACAACACTGACTCTAAAATTATAATTTAATAAAAGGGTTTTAAAAACTCAATACACATATAGGTTATAGTGTTTTTTTACCTGAAGTACAAGTTTTGAAACATGAAACTTATCCCTCCACAACCTGAAACTTGTCTGAAAACTTGGTTATTCAAATTAATTTCTTTGAATAAAATTAAAATTCATTGAAATTTTATGTCTTTAGATAGGTTGCATTAAAGAAGAATACCATGGGAAAAATCTATGGGTTATCAAAACTATTCGTAAAATATTTTATGGATGACCACATTGAACTTTTTTTTATAATGAATATTTTTAAATGGCACATATTTATTTTGTATTGATAATTGAATGAATTATAGATCTCCCTCTTATTATTCTGATTAGGAAGTACTTGATATTTTATATTTTATTTTTTAGCTTTCAATTACTTTTTTCCTTTGGACATTGAATATTTTAGTATATATAACATTAAAATATATTTTCTTTTAACATTTTCTTTCTCTATATAGATATAGATGAAGTTGATATAGATATAAATTAGTTAAGTTAGAACTTCAAATAGTTTATTTAAATATTGAGTAGAAATATTTTTGAAAAGTATAAGGTTTAAACATCTTACTCACACATTTTTTTTACTTCTAATTACCTAATCATTTTTTAAAGTTGATATGAAATTATATCACTTCATGTAGACATCAAAATATTTTATTTATTTCTGAGAGTGAGTGAAATATTTTACCACATTGAGTTGTAACATGAACAACAAATCAAATTACCATATGGATATTCATTATTTTATTGCTGAGAGTGAGTGAAATATTTTTACCACATTGAGTTGTAACATCAACAACAAATCAAGTTACTATATGGATATTCATTATTTTATTCGTTACTGAAAGTGAGTGAAATATTTTTAACACATTGAGTTGTAACATTAACAACAAACCTAATTACCATATGGATATTCATTTTTGTTTTCTTATTATAATCAACATTGTTTTGTTTTCCTATTTAGAGAATATTTCACATAACCCAATACTAGGGGAATATGCTATTTTGTTTATGCTCAATGTGGAGTTGACAATGTCTTTATTAAAATAAAAATAAAATATTCTCGAAATAAAAATAATGTCGGCTATAATAGAAAAAAATTGAATATGCATGTTAGTTAGTTTTAATTAAAAACATGGTCACTATGGTCACTCCATTTATTGTATATATAATTATAATTAAAAAAATATGGATTACAAGGCCATAACCTTTACATATTCCAATCTTCCTTGCAGATTTGAGATTGAGCATGGAGGCTCAATCCAAACCCTCAAGAGCTTTCCTGGTGACACATAAATTTTGGTCCCTTTTTGGAAACTAATTTTTTTCCAAAATTCCCTCAATATCCAGACACATTTACATTCCATTTTTCATTATTTTTGTTTTGATTTAGTTCAACGTCTTGTTTTCCTAGTGAAATACTTTTTCCTTTCTTCCCAACTTGAGTCCAACTCGTGTTTTCTGTAGATTTCAATGAGCCATTCTTCAGCAACTGCACGTTGTTGTTCTTGTAGTCTTCCTCATTCGCCTATTCTACCCAAGAAGTTTCCTTTCTAATATTATTCCTTGTGGTTCCGAAGGGGATCCGTGATCCACGAGGGTTTGCTACATTTCCTTTTTCACTGAGTCTAGAGAATCCTCATTGGCATCCATTTTTTCCTGATTGATTTTTGTTGCCTCTAATGCATTTTCTTTAGTAGTATTAACTTTTGGTTTATATTTTGTTCCTTTCTTATCTTGAGGCTCTTCCTCTTTGTATACTGTATAGTGATCGCTCTAAGCTCCTTCCCTCTATTTAGATCTTCGGTATATTTTTTTATCTTTGTTGCATTGAGGCTTGGGAAATTTTTAATTACATGCCCTATTTCATAGCACACTCTACACCAGAATGAAACATTTTTGTAGATGAGATTTTGGACCTAAAAATGATTTGGGGTTCTCAAATTGATTTTAGTGGGAAAACCCTTATTGAAGTCCATCTCCACACAAATTTGAGCATAAGTATTTTTATAATAATTTCATGTACCTGGGATATGGCAATAAAACTTTCTAAGAGAAGTCCCAATAGAGGATAAAAATTGGAGATTCCAAAGATGCAAGGGTGGGTTTAGGAGCCTTACCCAAACTAGAGTTATGGAGATTGATGACGTTAACAGATCAAAGGTGGGAGATCAAGGCTGCATGAAGAGACCGACATTGCCCACGAATCACAACCTAGATCAATATTGTCAAAAACAACAACTAAAAAACCCTAAGCCATGGGATACATATTTGGGTCATTCGTTAAATGAGGTTTCCAAGTCTCAAAAATCTATTTGTGCACATCCATCAACTGCAGCGAAAATCCATTAAACCTATAAACCAAACCTTGTTGTAAAAATTGTTAGAAAATTATATATTACAGAGCAATGGAACACATAAAATATTGCAAAAATATAAACACATAAAACACATAAAACAAGAGAGACACAAATATATGTGGTTCACCCAATTTTGCTACATCCACAGAGAAACAACCAGTCCTTCCTTTTATATTATCCAGAAAAATGAAGAGATACAACCTACAAGAGATCCGTTGTAATTCCCTCTTCTCTCTCACACAATCTCCTCTCTCTTTCTCACTCAAAATACACATATATATAGCCGCAATACAATTCCCTCATATATAGCGAGGGGTTGCCTTCTAGGGAAAAAAACCCTAAATTAAACATAACTTCTACCGTCAAATTTATGTCTAATGAATGACGATCAACCCCCCCTGGACTCCCTTGGCGGTGCGCAAAAATGGGCGGCAACGAACTGGGATCCAATGCAGCGATACCTTTGAATAAAGAAGATAATCATGATCTGCACCAAACAAAAATAATTCCCATAGCTGAAAACTTCCTCATCCAAAGGAACATTGAGGGAAGGAATTTCTTGAACTATCGGAAGGTTAGATCCAGATTTCAGAATGGAACTTTATGAGACCGAAGAATAGCTTTCTTGTCTGGCAACCATTCATGTAAGAAAAACCGTCCTCATAATCAAATCACTAGGATTCACCATTGATCATATTGCAGTAGAGATCCCAAAAAAAATCCATACGATCTAAGCATAGATCAGATGGCTAGGGAAAAACCCCAGTCGCCACAAGGGTTTTTAGAGCTTCACCCATATCTTATGATTTTTTGTTGATATTAAAACCTAATATCGTAAAAATACCCAATATGGTAAAATATTTCACTCACTTCCAGTTATAAATAAAATATCTTGATGTCCACATGACGTAATATAATTTCATATGAAATTTTAAAAACGATAAAGGAATTAGAAGTAAAAAAAAGCATGAGTAAAATGTTTAAACCTTATACTTTTCAAAAGTATATCAACACAATATTTTAATAAACTATTTGAAGGCCTATGTTAACTAATTTATGTCAACATCAACTTCATATATATCTATATATAGAAATAAAATTTTAAAAGAAAACATTTCAATGTTTCATATAATAAAATATTTAATGTCATATTAATAACTTAGGGTTTCAGGAACATGGAGGCTTCCATGTTGAATGGAAATCCCCACCACCACCAACATCAAGTGAGACTTAAGGTGCTTTGAAACTTGGCTAATGTGTATGGCTTGTGTGATCTCACATACGAGGAGATGTGCAACAAGATCTTTCTCTATGACCCTCTCATCGTGAGGAGTGACACCTAGGTCATGCACCAGGGCTTAGAATCATCCCGCAACTGACTCAAGGGCATTAGAAGGGTTAGGGTCGGGATTGATAATGTGGATCTTCAAGCTACCATTGAATACAAATATTTGGTTTTCAATGCTTTTTCTATGAACACAATAGTTGTTGTCGAGCATGGGATTGTTCTCATGGCCATCATCACACACAATGTGTCCTAAGCTGATGATGCCATGAAACATGATCTAGGGAATAAGGGGGAATTTATTTTTCCGCAAGGTTCTTCCTGCACCCAAGATGAATTTCCGCTCCAAATCTCCTGAAAATTTCAATCTTTGTTAGGTCATTCTTTGGTGGAACTTTCTACTTTCAGTTGAAAGAAATATATCTAGTATCTATCTTCATTACCATAATTCAAGATCGAACAGGTATCCCTTCCATCTTTATGCAACTTCTTCATGGAGGATGACAACTCTAGACATGCACATCTTGGTCCCTTTGTTGTCGTAGTGTGGTCCATTGTATGTATTTGTCCTCATATCTCCCCACAGGGTAATATTGTTCCTTGACATTGTTTCGGAAAGAGTTCCAAGTGGGTGTGGCTGTGAACGGAGAGGGTTCCTTGACCCTTTTCTCACATTAATTTTCCCACCAGTCCTTGACATGGGAAGTTGCCTTAAGAAGTACAAAACTAATCTTCTCTCTATCGAAGAAGCTACGGATTGAAAATAACCCTCTAGCAGATTCAACCATTTATCTACAATATTTGCATCTATTTGAACTTTAAATATAGGGATATCAAACTTGAATTGTACCTTGAAGGGGGCGACACCTCTGAAGTGATTGTTGGGTGAAGATGCATCGTAGGTGGGCATCTGCCGAAGGATTTGGGCAAATTTGTTTATCATTTTGTTCCTTTTATTCTCGAGGGCTTCTTCGAGCAACAATTTGATATGATCTCCTTCTCCCCCGTATTCCTTTTATTCTGTCAAGGCAGGTTGTCGATGTTAGCGGGGACAGCCTTGCAAGGGTTCAACCAGTTAAAGTCCCAACTCCTTATACCATGACCTCGTTGGTGACATGCATAGAAAACAGAGAAAGAGTGGAATGGAAATAAACAAAACTTTAATTCATTAATAACAAAGTACCAAAAACTATTACATGCAAAATGGAAATAAACTAGTTCAGGTGATGGTAAATTATCTCTAATAAGAGATGTGGCAGCTACATGCCTTATGAACTATGTTACAATGAGGCTCAAAGGCATTTTTATCATTAAGAAACAATGGGAAACCCTAAACATCCAAAAACCTAACCCTAGGAGATGAAGCGCCAAAATCTTGTGCGCCCCATTGGGGTTAATTGGAATGTCAACTTCCCGGGGTCATAACTTTGGCATACGGTCTCCCTTTTACTATCATTATACCTCATTTTGAACATCTCTCCATTTTACCAAAAAACCGTCTTTTAGGCACTCAAAATGACTTTGGAAATTTAGGACTCAAAAAACTGCCAAAAATAGTAAGTTGTGCTACAATTAAGGAAACTGGAAGAAACAATAGTGGGGGTCCAAGTGGAATAGATGGATGGACACCAATATCCACCTAGATCATTCAAACACACCAAATATTCTCTTATTCATATTTAGAATATTCAATACTTGCGACATCGCTCAAAAACCTACTTTAGATGACATATATGATCATATAGTTTCTTGGAAAATATCGTTACGTCATCCAAGTAGACGACCACAATCTAACCAACAAATCCACAAAATGTGATGTCCATGGCCCGTTGAAATGTTGTGCCAACATTAATGAGTCCAAATGGCACGTGCTTGAAAGCAAAAGTTCCCACTTCGTCCTAAAAGTGGTCTTTAATCTATTTGGTTTGTCTACCAACACTTGATTGTATCTGGAGAATCCATCTAGTAGCGAGAACATTTTTGGCCTAGATTTCATTTGGAGTATATGCTCCATATATTTCAATGACACTTCCCACATTTACCCACTTTGACAAACTCTCCAGGGTAAACATTGTAATAACCTCAACTTAAAAGTTCATCTAATAAAGTTAATAAAGGCAAAAATAATACCAAGGTCATGGGACACGTATTCCAAGCTGAATGTTCGGAAAAACATCCTAGTGGGTGTTCATTTGGTTTATTATGGCTAATGGTTAATTGGCAAAGGCATTGGCAAAGGATTTGAAAAAGGCAAGAGGCATTACTTGGAATTTACTTATAAAAATAATGGAAAATAGGAGAGAAGGTGAAAGGTCACATGTTTGCATGTGAGGAGGAAATTAAATGAAAAATAGAGGAAATTGAATAAAAGAGAGGCGTCAATAATAAAAATGATTTTAAGGATCAATTCACAGCTTTTGTTAGTTTAACCTTTTGCCATTTTTAGTTCGTAGCTCTCTCTCTATTTTCTCTCTCATACTCTTGCACACTTAGAGCATGCTTGGAGCACTCTAGCATGGGAGAAAGGAAGGCAAAGGAAGGACAAGAAATCGAAGGAAAGAAAGCATCAAGAAAATAAGAGTTGGATCAAGTGGCTACAATGGGATTACTTTGCAGGTATTGAGTTGTAGGTATGATTCCCTTTCTAGTTTTAGAATGCATGGTACATGCAGGTGTGTATTTGGTTCTCTTGTTGTCATTAGCATGGTTTTTTCCAGGTGTGATAGTGGTTTCAACATTTCCTTTCCATTTCCAGATATACATGGTGTGATGGGGTTCTTTCATTTGGTTTAGCTTTGGATTGTCGGATGCTTTTGGAAATGGGTGAGGTGTCTCAGGAAAATTCCTAAGGGCCTAATATTCCATTGACCGGTAATGGTGGGATTGCGGTAAAGCCTGAGGGTGGAGACAGGAAAATTCCTCAAGGTATTGGTGAAGAAATCCAGAGGCATCCAAGCTTGTTTAGGGCCTAGTGATCCCTTGACCAGTTTTGGCGGGTTTGTGCTAAAACCTAATAGTGTATGTTTTTGTTTGGGCCTAGGAATCCCTTGATTGGTAATGGCGAGATTGTGGTAAATATTGCTTGTGTAGGTTATTTTTTCGGGCTTAAGTGTCCCTTGACCAGTTTTTGCATGATTTCGGTAAAGCCTGAGGAAGTCCTGGTTTTTTTTTTGAGTCCCACATTCATGATTGGAATATGGCACGTGGCTGATTGGTTGAAAGAAAGATTTGGTTCAGCCCAATCTATGGTCGGGTGGTACATGTAAGTCCCTAACTTGGTTGGATTTTTCATATGTTAATAATAGCTCTTTTCCTATTGTATTTTATGCGTAAATGTATTTTTTATGATGTGGCTTTGATGGTTGTTCTATCATTGTATTTATTCTATTTATATGCAGGTTATACGCGTGGTTTTATGACAGATTCTATTTATGAATATTATCATTTTTTGATTGGTAAATGATTTATTATTGAATGCATGACCTAATAAATGTTATTGTAGGTATTATGAGAGGACATTAGACCTTCTTGATGATTTTTAGATAAGTATGAGACCCCTATGTTCATATATGCATTTATGACCTGTAGATTACATGTTCACAATGTGTTTGACGAAATGTATGTCATGGTTAGGCCTGGTTAGGTCAAGTTATTGAATAAGTTTTGCATTAATGGTTTTTCCTTGTGTCATTCATCATTCTGGAAAGTTATATCAAGTTCTGGGCAGAGGTCTGGATACTAGCCCTGAAAAAGTGGCTCAGATTCCAGGGTTGCATGCTCAGAACTGGGAAATATAGACTGTAGTTGCTGGGAGGCAGGGTTATCCATGCGACTGGAGGGTCACAATCATTGAATTTCCTTGTTATGCAAGTGACTAGGAGTCCAGATCACTAAAAAGGCAAGTTAGCTCAGGGTTTGGGCACCTAGAGTGGTTGTTTAGCTCTTGTGGGTTTTGTAGATCTTGAGGAAGATCAATAAAGTTTATGTTTGTTGATTCCACTTCCTTAACTATACTTACAAGTTTTAGTCATGTCATAGTATCCCTCAGCTCATGTTTACCCTGATAGGCCGGTGTAAGTGGTTAACTGTAGGAGGGCTAGTTACAGGTTGGTATGAGAGCATGGTTCAATGCTTGGACTGCATGGGCGGAATGTGTTTGTCATGCATGCATGCCAGTTGTCTATGTGGTTGTTATGTATGAATTATCATGGCTATGGTTGTAGTGCATGAGGTCATGGTATGCAGTTGGAATTAACATGCATGAGGTCGATATATTGATGTGATTGTAATTATACATGTATTGTGATAATTTGGAATAGTTTTGTAAACGAGATAGCCTCCCTTGAACTTAACTGATCTTTGTTTATTATGTTTATATTTTGGTTTCACTAACATGGTATATTTGCAGGAAGAAGAGTGTTACAGGCCATTTTTTCACATCTGGTTAATAGGCCTTCAAATGGGACCAATTCACATCCCTCAATATATTGTCGTCATCCCTACACAAAGCCCTAAACATGACTCTGCTAAATCCCTGAGTTTTTGCTCTTAATTGCTGAATTCCCAAGATTTTAAGGCCCATCACACCCTGGCCCTTTAGGGACCAACGTTGACTATGAGTTTTACCCTCTCCGCACTTGCGCTGATCAATAGCAAGTTGCTCAATCTTGGGGGTGCGCTGATTCTAGAAATTTGGGAAAAATAAAAAGAATCTCGAAGCTTCCTCTTCCATAAGCTTCTTGAGGTCGTTCCAACCATTTACCTTGCATAAACATTTGAATCCTATCTCATTCCACCTTGGTTAAATCACCATCTTATACCTTGAGCTTATCCTCCCATTACTTTTGGATCTCAAGCATAGATTAGTAAATGGATAACAACCATCCATGGGCAAGGGGTTGGCTTTTGGAGATTTATTCTACCCTCATGTTGTTAATTTGAGATTCATTATTCCATGCATTATGGTGACATAGAGGCACACTTTGTGGTAAGGAAAGGACAAGTCAACTTGGGGATCTCTTCTACAAGATCAACTCCTATTTTTGGTTGTATCTGTCTCTATTTCTATTAATATAAAGAGTAGATTGTTTTCATATATATGATGCTATGATTTCATGTATTTCAATACCATGTTGATCTATTCAATGAAGTGATTGAATTATGCTACATAAATGTCGCAGATATTTGGCTTGTCTTGTTTGATTGTGCAGGTTCTAATTATAGCGATCGAAGCTAGGGTTGGAGCATACAAGTTGAGGAAGGAGCAAATCTTGTGATAGATTCTAAGTAGGCCTCATCCCATCATTAAATTACTTTAAGAAAGACATTATTCCATTTTCTTTCTATTGTTCTAGATCAGTCTACTAAGCCTAGGGAAGACTCTTTTGTCAACATTCATAGATTCAATATAACAAAGAAGATCAAAGATGAATAGAAAAATGGTTGATTACAGTTCATGAGACTCCCCTCAAAGATCAAATGACCAACCAAGAGATGAGTACTCTCTGAACATAGTAGACACCTTAAGGAGTTTGAAGACAGAGATAAGAAATTGAAAAGTAGATAATGAGAGGATCATTTAGTCACAAGAGAGACTTGCTAGGGCACATGAGAAACAAGTAGAGGTCAATGCAGTCATCCTTCAGAGCTTGTTAGGTTTGTAGAGACATGGACATCCACATATCAGTTATCGACAGGAGGAAATAACTAATGGATCGTATGGTAGCAGGTCTCATGGTGGGCATAGGTCGGATAGGGATGACACAGTCAAAGATGGTAGGTTGTTGGATACACCTGATAGGAAAGGCAATGGACATGGGTTCTACTCTAGTTTTGGTTCAAACAGGTATCATGCTCATCATCATTATCATCCTTACAAGGGGAGTGACAGGGGGTATTTTCTAGATGAGTTCAAGAAATCTAAGCCACCTACATTTGATGGAGATTTGAAGAAAATGGAAGATGCAGAGGCATGGTTGCTTGGGATGAAGAAATTATTTGAGCTGCATGGTTACATAGAGAACATGACAACCATGAAAGATATTTTTAGTCTCAAAGGAAAAGTAGAAATTTGGTGGGAAGAGGTGAAGTGGGTCAGAGAGATTGGGACAAAGGATTTGAGTTGGCATGAATTCAAGAGATTTTTCATAAAGAATTACTTGTTAGAGAGGTATTATGATAGTAAAGCCAAAGAGTTCTATGAGCTAAAGATGGGATCGATGACAGATGAGGAGTACATGAATAAGTGCTCAGAGTTTTTGAGGCATGAGTCGTATCTTAAGGACGGTAAAGAAAAAGTTCAGAGATTTATTAGTGGATTACCATTAGCATTTAAGGATAGAATTGAGTATGATGAGCCTCAATCATTGGGAGAAGTAATTGCGAAGTTGAAGCACTCTTATGAGTAATCGAAGCATAAGACTGAATCTAAGAAAGGCTGGAAAGGGAATGACAAGATTAAAGGTAAATGGCCACTAAATCGAACAAGACCTCAGGATGCAAGTGAGAAATATAATTTTGTTCCTTAGAAGAAGTTTAACACAATTGAGAAAGGACATGGGTCACATCTTGGAGAGCAGTGGAATAGAGGTGATGGTAGGAGACAATTGCATTGTTGGATATGTCGTAAGGAGCATCTCAAGAAGGATAATCCATCGTATCAGGTTGATAGGCCTCATATCTATAATGCTCAGGAGGCATAGACAATTGGGGATGTTGGAAAAATCATTCCTCGAATTTATGCAACATTGGATAGCAGGCAAGGGGGTCACCAAGCATCTATTATCGAGATGGACGGTAAGATTTGCAATCAATTTGTTTGTATTTTGATTTACCATAGATCTAATTATAGCTATGTTAAACATGGCCTTGTGGATAAGTGTGGATTGAGAAAATAAGTGCATGTAGAGTCTTGGTTAGTGAAATTGGCTATAGCTACTAAGAAAAGAGTTCATCATTGGATAAGAGCTTATGCATTTGAGTTGAATGGTATGCCTACATAAATGCATATGAATGTACTTCCATTGGGATCATACAATATGATTTTGGGTATGGATTGGTTGTATCTTCATAGGACTAAGGTGGATTGTTATGAAAATGCTATTGAATGATTGGATGACAATGGAGAACAAAGAATCTTGCAGGGTAAGAAGAGGGGAAAATCAGTTAGAATGGTTACAGCTATGCAGGAAAATCACAATCATAGGAAAGGGTGTATATTGTTTTCATTGCTTGTTTCTAGTGATAAAGGTAAGGATGTTGAGGATGCAGAAGTCTCGAAGAGGTATCTGGTTTTGCAGTAGTTTCAGAATTTATTCCCAATAGATATTTTAGAGTTATTACCTCATAGGGAAGTGGAATTTTCTATTGAGTTGGTACGAGGAGTAGCACCAGCATCACATGCACCTTACAAGATGAGCTCTCCAGAGCTGGTGAAATTGAAGTTGAAGTTGAAGGAAATGCTTGACAAGGGATATATTAGGTCAAGTGTGTCGCATTAGGGTGCACCAATATTGTTTGTGAAGATGAAGGATGGTACTCTTAGGTTGTGTATTGATTACAGGAATCTGAACAAGGTGATTATCAAGAATAGGTACCCTTTTCCAAGGATCGATTACTTGTTTGATCAGTTGAAGGGAGAAGCAGCGTTCTTGAAGATTGCTTTGAGATTAGGATATCATTGGGTACACGTCAAAGAAAAGCACCTCTACTAGAGTTCTTTCTGGACCAGCTATGGGCATTATGAGTTTTTTGTGGTCCCTTTTGGTTTTCTAGTGCTCTAGCTACTTTCATGTGCTTGATGAATAGTGTATTGTGTCCTTATCTGGACAAGTTTTTTATTGTATTCATTGAGGATATATTGGTATATTCTAAGAATAAGGAAGAGCATGTTGAACACTTAGCAACAATATTGAGATTGATAAGAGAGAATCAGTTGTATGCCAAGCTTAGTAAATGTAGTTTCTTTCAGACAAAGGTACATTACTTGGGGCATGTTGTCTCCAAGGAAGGCATAACAATGGATCCGGAAAATATAAAAGCTATCATGGAATGGGAAGCTCCTAGGAATGTGGATGAGGTCAGATCATTCATGGGGTTAACAAGTTACTACAAGAGGTTCATCAGGAACTTCTTATGCATTGCCTATCCTATTACATCCTTGCAGTGAAAAGGGGAGAAGTTTGAATGGACAGAGGAATGTGCAACTAGTTTTGAGAAGTTGAAGCAGTTGTTGACAAATGCTCGAGTTCTAAAGATTGCAGATTTGGATAAAGAGTTCATGATGTGTACAAATGCTTGCAAGAGAGGACTTGGTGGAGTCTTGATGTAGAAGGGATAGGTGGTATGCTACGAATCAAGGAAACTAAATGAGCATGCATAGAATTATGTGTTGTGTGATCTTGAGTTGGAAACAATCATTCATGCATTGAATATGTGGAGGCACTATCTTCTTAGCAAGAGGTTTGCATTGATGAGTGATCACAGTGGGTTGAGGTACTTGTTTGACCAACCTAATCTGAATGCCAAGAAAGCTAGATGGTTGGCCACGCTTAGTGAGTTCGACTTCGAGATCAAGTAAATTAATGGAAAATAGAACAGAGTTACAGATTCTCTTAGCAGAAGAGTACAGGTAAACCACATAGCCAATATGATTTCATATGGGATAGATTTACAGGATCAGATTTACAGGTAGGAAAACAAGATGACATATATAGGGAGCTTAAGAACATGTTACAACAGTAGGGTACAAGTGAAAAGGATGTTAAATATCATCTCATGATAGATGGTTTGGTCAGATTTAGGGACAAGATATATGTACTAGACAATAGTGAACTCAAGAAGCTTATCTTGCAGGAATTTCATGTTAATCCATATTCAGGTCATCCGAGATATCAGAAGACATTGGCAGCGGTGAAGAAGTTCTACTATTGACTAAATTTGAAGAAAGAGATAGTTGAGTTCATCGCCTAGTGTTTGAATTTCAACAGGTAAAGGTAGAATGTAAGTATCCAAGTGGTCTACTACAACCGATTTTGATTCCAGAGTGGAAATGGGAGGTCATTTACATGGACTTCATTACTAGTTTACCGAGGACATCTAGACAACATGATTCCATCATGGTTGTGGTTGATAGGTTCACTAAGGTAACTCACTTCATAGAGTTTAAGTTTACCTATTCAGTTAGTGAGGTAGCATACGTCTTCATTAGGGAGATAATGAGATTGCATGGTATTCCTAAGAATATTATATCTGACAGATATGCCAAGTTCACTTCCAGGTTTTGGAAGGATTTATTTGTAGGTTTGGGTACAGATTTGGCCTTCAGTACAACTTATCATCCGCATACAGATGGATAGACAAAGAGGGTCAACAAGATTCTAGAGGACATGTTGAGAATGTATGTTATGAACCAACAAAGGAGGTGGGAGGAGTATCTTCCACTAGTTGAATTTGCTTACAACATGGGTATCAAGAGTCACTAAGGATGAGTCTGTTTGAGGAACTTTGTGGGAAGAGTTGTAATAATGCTATCAGTTGGAGTGATCTAGTGAATAGAGTGTTAATAAGACCAAACATGCTGGCAAAGATGGAACAAGAAATGCAGGTTATCAAGAAGAATCTAAAGGCGGCACATGACAGACAAAAGAGTTATGTATATCATCACAACGCATTTAAGGAGTTTCAGGTTAGGGAGCATGTTTACATGCACTTCAATCCCAAGAAGATCTCCTTGAGGATTGGGTCATGTGAGAAGTTGGCACCTCGTTATTGCGAGCCTTTTGAGATCCTTGAGATGATTGGACAAGTGGCCTATAGAATTGCACTGACTTCGATAGTGAAATTCCATTATGTTTTCCATCTTTCATTGCTTAAAATATATGTGTGAAAAATGTTGATCATGTTATTGATTGGTTTCTATTGCAGTTGGAGCCAAGAGGAGAATTCCAGCCAAAAACTTAGTGCATATTGTAGCAGAAACAACTCATGCTCTGAAACCGAGAAATCGAGCAAGTTAAAGTGCAGTGGAAGCACTTTGGGCCCGATGAAACTACATGCGGGATGGTTGTTAGATGCAGGCTATGTATTCTTAATTATTTTTTGATTGAGGTATAGGTTTGGTATATGTACATATATATGTACGGGTGTTATTTTAAATACTGCAATGAATTGTGTTACAAGGCTCTAATATCCGGTATGGTTGTCATGTTCTTTTGTTTGTCATGTTGTGGTTCATTATAAACACTGCATCGAGATGAGTTATAAATATCCATGGGAAGTATGTTTTTATTTTCAGTGGTCTTGCTAGTTATAGGTGTCATAGAACACCGAGGACGGTGTTCCCCTAAGGGGGGAGGGGTCTATAATAACCCCAAGTTAAAAGTTCATGTAATAAAGTTAATAAAGAAAAAAATAAGACCAAGGTCATGGGACACATATTACAAGTTGAATGTTGGGAAAAGCATCCTAGTGGGTGTTCATTTGGTTTATTATGGCTAAGGAGAAATTGGCAAAGGCTTTGAAAAAGGAAAGAGGCATTATTTGGCATTTATTTATAAAAATAATGGAACATATGAGAAATGGAAGGTGAAAGGTCAGAGGTTTGCATGTGAGGAGGAAATTGAAGAAAAGAGAGGCCTCAATAATAAAAAGGCTTTTGAGGATCAGTTCACAACTTTTGTCAGTTTAAACATTTTTTAGTTTTAGCTTGGAGCTCTCTCTTTATTTTCTCTCTCATACTCTTACTCACTTAGAGCATTCTTGGAGCACTCTAGCATTTTCGAAAGGAAGGCAAGGAAAGGAAAAGAAAGAAAAGGAAAGCAAGGAAGAGTTGGATCAAGCAGTTACAACGGGATTACTTTGCAGATATTGAGTTGCATGTATGATTCCCTTGCTAGTTTTGGCATGCATGCGACATGTAGGTGTGTATTTGGTTCTCTTGTTGTCATTGACATGGGTTTTCCCAGGTGTGACAATGGTTTTAGCCGTGCCTCTCCATTTCTAGATAGCCATGGTATGATGGGTTTCTTTCATTTGGTTGAGCTTTGGATTGGAAGATGGTATTGGAACCGGGTGAGGTAGTCTCCAAAAAATTCCCAAGGGCCTAGGAATCCCTTAATAGGTAATGGCGGGATTGTGTTAAAGCTTGAGGGTGGAGACGGTAAAAATCCTCAAGGTATTGGTGAAGAAATCCATATACATACAAGCTTGTTTAGGGCCTAGTGATCCCTTGACTGGTTTTACTGGGATTGCGGTAAAGCTAGGTAGTGTATGTTTTTGTTTAGGCCTAGGAATACCTTGACCAGTAATGGCGGGATTGCAGTAAATACTAGTTGTGCAGGTGCTTGTTTCGGGCTTAGGATTCCCTTGACCGGTTTTGGTGAGATTGTGGTAAAGCTTGAGGAAGCCCTACTTATTTTGTTCTGAGTCCCACATTCATGCTTGGAATATGGAACATGGTTGATTGGTTGAACGAAATATTAGTTTAGCCCAATCAATGGTTGGGTGGTACGTGGAAGTCCCTGATTTGGTTGGATTTTGCATATGTTAATAAGAGTTATTTTCCTCTTGTATTTTATAAGTAAATGTAATTTTTATTATGTGGATTTGATGGTTGCTATATCATTGTTATTATTTTGGTTATATGTTGGTTATAAGCATGATTTTATGACAGATTCTAATTATGGATCTTATCATGTTTTGCCTGGTAAATGATTAGTTATTGAATGCATGACCTAATAGATGCTATTGCAACTATTATGAGAGAGCATTAAACTTTCTTGATGTTTTTCATATAAGTATGAGACCTCTATGTTTAGATATGCATTTATGACACGTAGATTACATGTTCACAATGTGTTTGATGAAATGTCTGTCATGGTTAGGCTTGGTTAGGTCAAGTCCTTGACTAATTTTTTCATTAATGGATTTGTCCTTGTGTCATTCATCATTCTGGAAAGTTTTATCAAGTTCTAGGTAAAGCTATGGATACGATCCCTGAAAAAGTGTCTCAAATTTTGTGGTCACATGCTTATTACTGGGAAATCTAGAATGTAGTCGCTACGAGGAAGGATTATACATGCTATTGGAGGGTCACAATCATTGGCTTTCCTTTTTATGCAAGAAAATGGGAGTCCAGATCACTAAAAAGGTAAGTTAGCTCAGGGTTTGAGCACCTAGAGTGTTTTCTTAGCTCTTGTGAGTCCTGTAGCTCCTGAGGAAGGTCAATAGAGTTTCAGTTTGTCGATTCCACTTCATTAATTTTACTTAGGAGGTTGATTCATGTCATAGTAGCCCTCAGCTCATGTTTTCCCTAACAATCTGATGTAAGTGGGTAAATGTGGGAGAGGTGGTTACAAACATAAGATGAGTGTCATTATGATATGACCCAATTGCCAAGTTCTAGTTATGGAAGTGGGGCCTACAATTAGAAGGTAAAATGACATCCCTTATAGACTACATATCACTCAAGAGCCTACCAACCACCCCATATGATCAATGACTAAGATGGAACTCTTTTTTCACTAGGTTTACTCCTCAACCATACCCATAACACTGCATGCATGTAGTTGAGAAGCTACAACGACACCCACAAGCCTATCTCCATGTGGCTATGACACAAAATCCTCTGTTTTGTGCATACAGTCATGAGATCTATGCCACTTTTTGATGCTAGCCTCTACAAAACTACCTAGAACTTCCTAAAACTTTCCAAAATAATGACAATGATGATAACAATTCTAAACAATCAGAACTTGAGCAAGATCTTGACCTAGACATGCCTAATGCAAGATAGAAATTTTGTCAAACATATAGTAAACATAGAAGCTGCAGTTCATGAATGAATATATGATCATAAACTTCTAAACTTCATATAAGAATCACCAAGGAGGATCTATGCCCCCTATAGCTAGTTGCAATAACAATTGTTAGCCCATGCATTCATCAATCATCCAGTAACTTATCAAATCATGAACAAGATCCACAGTGATAATACATCATATAACCAATGTATAACTAGAATAGAAACCATGAAAAATAAGCCATTAGATCACCATAATAATCAATACAAATGCTCATAGATCACAATAGGAAAATAATTCAAATTAACATATGAAAATTCCAACCAAGTTAGGGACTTCCACATACCACCCAACCAAAGATTTAGCTAAACCAGATCTCTCTTTCAGCCAATCACCCCCCGACCATATTCCAAGCACGAATGTAGGATCATAAGGGTTAAACCAAAATAAAACCAACCAGGGTTTCGAGAGGCCAAACCACCTTAATCCTCAAGCACAGTGATCTCACATATACCGTACATAAATCACTAACATCAAGTAGATTGGTCTCTACCCAAGTTTTCCAGGGCTCCAGGAACTAGTAACTCAATCCACAACCTCCAGGGAACTTAAGTTGTTACAGGGCTCCAGAGATCTCCCATCTCAACCCACAGCCTCCAGGGAACCCAAGTTATTTCAAGGCTCCAGAGAATTTGTCCCAACTGATAGCCATAGGAAACCTAAAACCAATCATAAAACCAAATTGTGAACCCACTACATCGTGACTATCCAGGAAATGGCAAGGCATGGTTGAAACCATTGTCAATCTAGGAAATTCTCCATGACAATGACAACACATAACCAAGGAACCACATGCATATACCATGCATCCAAAAACTAGTGAGGAGATCACACATGCAACATTTTACCTGCAAAGTAAGCCTATTGTAGTCATTGATCCAACTATCTCCTTGCACTTCCTTACTTTCCTTTGCTTGCCATTTGCTTTCTTTCTTGTCTTGTTCCAAATCCAAGTGAATGCTAAAGTGCTCCAAGAACACTCTAAGTATGCAAGAGTGTAAGAGAGCCAAATACCAAACTGACAAAAGCTAGAACTGACAAAATCCATCAACTATTTCTCTGATGCCTTTTTATTATTGATATCTCTTTTTTCTTCATTTTCTTTCATTTTTCCTCTAATTTACCTTGAATGCAAATTTGTGTCTCTTTACCTTCATTTTCTCCTATTTTCCTTTATTTCGTAATTAAATGTCAATTATTGCCTCTTTTCGTTTTCCAATTTCCATAGACATTATTAAACCACAAGTGATTCCCACTATAATGTTTTCCCACCATCCAACTTGGAATACGTGTCCGATGACCTTGGTCTTATTTTATTTACATGGAAAATCAACCAGGGGTGGTTACATAGATGGAACAGAGTAAGTATCTTTATCTGAACCCTGGTTGAGATTGTGAAAATCAACACGTAGGCATATCTTGTCGGACTTCTTCCTAACAGGAACCAAGTTGGAAACCCATGTATAATAACGAATTTTGAAGATGATCTAAGCATCCAACAACTTCCTTAATTCCTTTTGAATCAGGGGTTTGAGCATCAGATGAACTTTCCTTAGCTTTTGTTGAAACAACTTTACCCCTTCTTTGATAGGAATCACATGTTGGATGATATGTGTGTCATATATTTAGATCATCACATGTCCATGTGAATACATCTCGATACTATTTTAAAAGATGAATGAATGCCTGTTGTTCTTGAGGAGAACAACATGTACCTAAGTTCACATATTTCAGACCGCCCTTGGTTCCCAAATTGACTTGTTCATGTGACAATGTTGAGCTTCGAATATTTCTATTCATTTGTCCACTGAAACATTGTTGCAAGTCAAATAATTTCTCAATAAATACCACACCCTTTGGCATAGTATTCCCTTTAGAAGCTTGAGTTTCTTCCCGCAAATCCTTTTCATGCTCATCTTCTTCTATAGCTACATCTTTGAAAATATCGACATTGGCCATGAAGTGAAATATCTATTGTTTATCATTTAATAAATGAAAGTTAGTTATGTTATTAGGCACATATGGCTTATAAATAATTTCTATAGAAAACCCATATTTTAATGGTAACATCCTAACATCTGTGTTGGTTAAAATATCTACAACAACATTATGAATTCTAGGAATAGAAGTAATATTGAATGCTTTAAAGGATGAAATAAGGTTTCATACCTCTTGTTGGTAGTTTTTCAAATTAGGTGAAACACAATAAATTGTATTTTGTACTTGACAGGTAACAATATCTAAGTCCCCAATTACCTTAAGCACTTCCACCAAACTCCCTACAATTATGGATTGAATTAAGCGGAAGACTGTGGTACCAAATTGATGCTCTACTTTCCAAAGTGTACAGAAAAATTTTACAAGAAACCATCAAAACATACCTCTAACATTCACAAATGCATGTAGAAGTCATTAATATCGTCTTCAACTTTCATCTTCTTATCAGGATCAAACTTCATAAGAAACTATTCCAAGTGCTTAGGCATGTGATGAAGATTGTCTAGAAGAGCAAGAGGCTTTTGAGCCATCCAATCCAATTTTTCATCATCCGTTGTCTTCTTCCTCCTCTTCACCCTATGATTATGAAGAGCATTCTCCTTAACCATTCAAATCTTCACTATTATCAGGATGTTCTTCTTCTCTTAGTTGTTCTTCATAAGAAAATGAAAAATCCTCCCTGTCACCATCCAGATTTTCCTCAATAGTTGGAAGTTCCCCTTTTTGATGTGTTCTTTGAGTAGGATTAGTTAAATCTTCAAAGGTTGTAATAACTAAATCTTCCACAAAAGAAACCAATGCACCACAATGATTTGTCTCTTTCTTTATTGGCTTATGAGGAAGAATAGCAGCAATAGGAAGCAATCTAAGAGCTCTTGCAAACTGATGAGTGATAGGCCCAATTGTCTAGGATTGATCGTAAGTGACTTCAAAAGCACATTCTGGACTGAGATGACAGGACTCTCCTATCTTGGGAATGTGAGTTGGATTTCCACTCATAACATTACTTCCATTCATGGAAGGTTCTTTGTTAGGATGTGGTGAATTTCTAGCCATAAAAGGGTTTCCCTCCTTCTAGCACCATAATTTTGATGGTGCTAGAAACTGCCAACACATAGGAGGTCTCCCCGATATGAAGTCTCAATTAGAATTCACATCGTTTGGTGTAGGAGCCCCATCCAAAATATGGCCGATTTGCAATTATCTTAGATATCTTCCTTGGCTGCAATAGTTAGCATTAGAGAGAAAAACACATGTACTTTTGAATGAGCAGGCAAGTAAGCTTTGTGGAATGTTCAATTGCAATATGTATCAAGGCTATTTCACCAGAAAGGAAGAGAAAGTGAGTCTTTAGAATAAAAGTAGTAGTGTTATTCTAATAAAGACACACAAACATACACATCAAGAATCGTTAACCATTTGGAGAAATAGTTCACATAGACATAATGATCATTAACATAATTACAACACATTCAACAAGATAAGCACCAAATTCAATTAAGTAGTTCAATTTCTTTAGTATATAAGAACACAAACACATATTGTAAACATCTAAAGAGTAGTTACTTACAACATTCATGATATATGCATGAAAATGTGTTTGCTCAATGAGCTTCTATTATTAAGAAAAATTTCAAAAATACACGGTTACAATGAGACACCAGTAGCTCCAATAGTGGAGCTTCAGGCTACTACATGCTCCCGAAAAGAACAATCTTCTCTTTAATGCCTAGTTGGAGGAGCCAAGGTTAAAATTCCTTTGTTTGAGTAATGCGGCATCTTTTATAACAACAAGGATGACCTTTCATATCCCCGTGACTCTTGAACTACCCTCATGACTCTTGGAATTCTAATATGACCTTTGGACTTCTTTGGAATTTTCCTAATGATTATTTTGACCATATGTGACTCTTGGAATCCCACATATTCACATTTACAATATTTTCCAAAATTACATCATCATGTGACGACCATAAGACAAGTCATTGACATTGATGACTTGGAACTCAATGACTTGTAACATGAAGTTATTTGAGAAGTGACAAAACTACCACTATGTCTTCAATATTTGCATTGTAGTTTCCTTCTACCCTCCAAAGGATCTATAGAGATTATAGAGTCTTCATGGGTCATTTTGATCATCAAGATACAACATTCCTTCAACTATCACAACATGGTGCATTTTTTCCTTTGTCTTCAAAATGACTCCTTGGAAAGCTTCTCTTGACAGATGTACTCAAACATCTTTGCCATTCTTACTAAGAACACCTGTAGGTATGGATCTGTTGAAGCCCTGAAAATTGGGTCTACAACAAGGGGGATACCCACTCGGTCTGGACCTTGGTTAGCAACTCCTTTTCTATTTTGTATAGTGGGTCTGACTGGGGATATGGGACCAGTTTCCCAATTTATGTGTGTGCGTGTGAAGAATTGATATTTCTCTTTCTAAAAGTTCCTAAGTGAGATACTCTAATTCTAACTCTAATCTAATAACATGCAAATTGTATTCTAATAAGCAGAAATATCTAAGTCTACACTAACCCGGGGTGTAATCCTTTTGTTACGCGATCTAAAATGATTTCAAATAACAATTGGTAATAAAGATCATTCAACTGTTATGAGAAAAGAATTCAATAAGGATAAACCACTTCATATAAAAATTTAGACGAAACAGTTGTGAAAAACATATCGCATAATAAGCTACTCATACATTAAGCATAAATAAATATCTATCACCATACAAAAGTTCCAGATGATAACTCAAGCATTCACGCATCAATATATAAACAACTGAACATGAATATCACTTTGACACAAAGGCAGAAATAGTTAAGAGATAGAAGTACCATTTATAACTAATTCTACTCATGAGCTTCAAGCGATAATGATTTATCTCTTCTTGATCCAACATCCACTAAGAGTACAGAAGTGCAACATCAGTAGCAGATATTAAATGCAAATATCAATAAATCTTGTTCCATTCATTCATCAAAACCTCCTCAGAGGGTACAAAAGTGTATGTTCTGGGGATAAGTTTTTGACAAATTTCAGGACCCTTCTCTAAATGCATGAGAAGGGTTTAAATACTACTAACTAAATCTAAAAATAACTTATTACAAAAATGTAGGATATGGTTTAAATGAACGTCCTCATTTTAGGCAAAAATAAAGCAAACTTAAAACTAAAACTGAATCTAAAACTAAAATTACTAACTATTTTTGTATATGTTCCTTGAAATCGCACGCATTTAGCATTTGTTTGAGAAGAGTCGGCTAGCCGAATTCCGATTTTAGTTGTGCTGTGAAAACAAAATCAGCAAGAGCTGGCACCATTTTCTCGGCAGAATTGATGATACACTTGAGAGTCATCCATTGGCTGTGTGGCTTTACCAAGTATGCCCAATAATAATCCCAATTCAATTTGGTTAACCTTTGGATTGCTTCTGCCTTTTCTTGAGCCTTCTGTCTCCAGTCTGTTTGTAGTTGTTGTTCATATGTACATACTATTTTGAAGATATTTCTGACAAATACCACTGGTTTTAGGATTCAAGTTTTACTTTTTACCTCTGTCGTTTCTTTCTTACAAATTTCTGGGCTTCCGGTGACTGA
Source organism: Pinus tabuliformis (assembly GCA_031772625.1). NCBI lineage: Eukaryota > Viridiplantae > Streptophyta > Pinopsida > Pinales > Pinaceae > Pinus > Pinus tabuliformis. Next base: position 1,346,803,523 of record CM062820.1, read on the forward strand.
GCAATTAGAGGTTTTCCCTTTCAAGAAGTTTTTCTCAGCGATGGCATAATCGCGCATCGGAAACTGCCTCCGTTTCTTGATTCGGGCTTCCTTGGTGCATTTTTCGCCTTTTGCACGTTTTCTTTTAGCGGATATAAAGCTCAAATTTTGTGAAAATAACGAATTCGTAAGCTCTTGACCCTGAGTCTTAAACTATTTGTTTCTGATATCAGCATTGTCCAGTATCCATTTAACCATGTCTGTGTATGGGAGAATTTTGGGCCTCGCCGCTATCCTGTGCAAGAACGAACAAGCTAGCTCTGTAATGGATGCCTCAAAAGAACCATGTGAGCCGGCAGTAGCTGTAACCTCCATCACTCTGGGATTCTCTTCTTCAAGTAGACTATACATGCCTTCCCAAGTAGACATACCAGCGTCTCTGTTACAGGCAGTGTCTATATACAAGGGCGCCATTTCTTTCTCTTCAGAGCTCTGGGCTTTGCCTTTCTTTCCCATGATATCTTGCGTACTGCTTCGTATATTTCTCTGCTCTCCGTTCCTGCAATTTACAAGTGAAGTGAGAATAATGATAAGGAAAGGTGATGGGAAAGTTTTAAATGCCGAAGACGTATAAAATATACCACCTTACGTGAAATGACTTTTCGATAAGCACGAAACCATATTCCATTAATAACTAGCAACTAACTCATTAATTAGCATTAAAGCGCATAACCAGGTGTCGGTTTATGGAAAATACTTCTTTTTGAACAACGAGCCCGAAAGATCTGCGATGAAGCAATTTTGTGATTTTCTTCGCAATATCGCAGATCGCAACATCGTAGAATCGCAACATCGCAAAGTTGCTAGCTCGCTATATCACATTATCGAATTGCCGCTCTATCGCAAAATCACAATATCTCAATATCGCAATATCACAAGAACGTTACATATGACAATTTTCGTTAATCTGTTTTCTGCGAAATGCGATTTGCGATATGCGCCATCGCATATTGGCAATTTAAAGTTTTTCAATGTAAGTGGTCTTTGATGCATGCGATGCGATATATGTTTGTTGTCCCGTATCGCGATCTCGCAATGTTAGAATTCGGCTTGCAAGGAGGTATCCTGTTATCCTTTTGCGATGCGATATTTCCTAAGGAAAGATTTTGTCTTACCTTATCATAGAACTTAGATTTTTAGATTTTTCAAGGGGATTTTCCTAAGTTTATGATGATAAGTTTTATTAAAAAAGGAAATTCAAGCACTAATTGATTTTTAAATTTTTCACTAAGGGTCCCCACTTATTTAGTATTAAGAATAACACTAAATAAGAAGGGGGGTTGTTGTTGGCCACAACAGGATCACTCATGGAAAGCAAATATTAGCCCAGAAATATCCTGCTGTATGATGATTCATGTAATGTACTAACTATGTATCAACAATGCAAAAGGGAGAGAGAGAGGGTCCTTTTGGGCGTAGCGCGCACTTGTAGGAGATAGATAGGGAGGTGCTTCTCATTGATAGTATGCCATGCATAGCTTTGCAAGAGGAGGAGGCAAGGTGAGCGCATGGCACAATTCCAAGAGGCAAGGTTGCAGGGACTATTCACTAGGACTACGCCATGTGCTAGGTAGGATGGTTAGGGCCACAACGTACAATTTCAAGGAACAAGGAGGGGCATCATTGCCCATTATAAGTGCACATAATGAGGTATAGGCAAGACTTGAAAGGGGAGGAAGTGTAAGTAGCAAGGAGAAGGGTCTTGCTGACTAGAATTGTACAGTTCACATGAGAGAGAGATGAGGTTATAACGTCATAGGGAACATTTCTAGATGGAAAGGAGGGTCACTTCTAGGCTCTAGAAGTGTGCAATACACTCTTCTTAGCTCGGAGGAGGAGTTGCAAGATCGAAAAATGTCTAAGAATGGGAGAGAGAAACATTGAAAAACACAATAAGTTATGGGTATAATCAAGAATTACACATCTCAAATCATTAGTATAACTTAGATAGAACACAATACTAAAAAATATACATCAAAACACCAATTCACAAACATTCTCCAAGTCCATCAAGCAAAGCATGAGCAGTTGCAACATATAAGTGTCATTTTGTGACTAGAAAGTGCACTATGACCCAAAAGTTCACTATAGTTATTCTTGATGATCGAAAGACACTTAGGAGGGACATGGAAACCTGGAACATGTGTGAAAACATTAAAAAAAAATATAAAAAAAATAAAAAATACTTGAAGACCAAATGTTACACTTCACATGATGACAAGTAGGCTCCAAAATTCAAACATAACAAAAATTTCGGAGGGTGTTGTAGCAACGAAAACACTAGGCAACACACTGGACGAACTTCAACTTCTCTGTCTAGGTATAGCTTTCAGCATAAAGTATAGCCCTTCAGGAAGTATTGAATCAACATTAGGATCACCCTATATTCACCACTTCTCATCGTTGAATGCATGGATCCTCCCATTTGCAGGGCTTAAACACATTCAAAGATATGTCAAAGCTAAACATTTTTTATTGGGAAAGTATAATAATGTACCAAACTTGTGATAATCAGATGTTAAGCACATTCCTCAGTGTTGGTTTTTTGCTAGTGAGCTTGTTCAGTACCCTTGTAAAGTCACATCAAGGAATCACAAGCATTGCTTCGCTGTCAGTAGGCATGTTCAGTACCCCAACAAAGTTGCTTGCTTTACCTATATGTATAGGAAGCCTTTGTTTTCTTCACCTATTTATTTAGTTACTAATAGAATGTTCAAAGGAACTTATTTTTTTTTTAAGGTAGAAGTGGGATCTTGTTTTATATGCAAGAGAGGTTGTTCCTTTCATAAAGGGATTCATATAGTGTTTGAAATTGATAATGCTCGTTTTGAGATTTTCTCCTTTCCTTTCTCTACTCGATCAATTCAACACATGAAAATACCATTAAGTAAAATTCCAAGTCAGGAATGAAGATCCAAAGGTACGGGCATCATAAATCCACTAGGAGTTTTCCATTTTGCATGACTCTTATTTTCCATTTAGACATTCTTGACTAAAGCACTTAGAGCCAAAAAAAGAAGGAGAATTAACAGATAACAAAGCATTGTAGTTGTCACAATCCCTTTTTATTTCCACTACATTTTTATTTTGTTCCATACATACAATCTCACACAAGGTCTTATTTATGTACACTGACAAAACAAAATGGAAAGAAACATGAGACATGATGGGATAGATAACACAAGACAAGAAAATAAAATTGTACAGAGGTAAGAACATAGCCCAGGGTTGCTACTGGAAGTAATGCTTAAGATCTTGGCCATTGACAGGAAGAGGATCAATCCTCCCATCTAAGGATTTCAGTCTATATTACTCCCGAGTCAGCAAATATTGCTCTTACACACCATGTTCCTCTTGACAAGACTCCTATGAATGCTTAGGTCAATGTTGAAGTCATTCCTGCTCACCCTACTACTGAGATTCAACTAAACTTTGAAGAGATCCATCCTATTAAAATATTATATCATCCACAACAGAAAGAAGTTATTAAAAAGAGCATGATGAAGAGGAAAGTTGATAGAGAAATTTCTCCTACAAACATTACTTCCTTAGAACTACTCTAGAGGAGTACTACAAGAGCCTCGCATGAAGAAATTGAAGAACTAACCTAGTATGCATGAGGGTTTGCTTCGACCAATATTGACAGAGCAACTCATATCAAACAATTTGTTCAAAATTGCAAACCCAATCACAAACAAAATTGCAGAAACAAATTGAGTTGATCAAAGATCAGTACTATGAGGAAAACAAACAATGAGATAATTAAATAAAGCCACTACAACAAGGTTTAAGGTAGGAAAAGTCATTAACTTTCAGTGTTACTAGGTTTAAACATGAGGCCCTTCAACTCCTTGCCCAATTTGTTAAACAACAACAAATATTTTGAGAAAAACTGAGCTTAATACAGGAGCGGCACAAGCTAAGTTTTAAATTGGTCGAAGAATTAGTTGACATGGAAATTCAATATGATGGGGCCAAGAAAAATATCAATGGTCTCTTAGAATGGTAAGCAGATAAGAAAAGAATGCAGTTAAAACTGCTCAAAATTGATAAGGTTCGCAAGTCCCTGGTTCCTTGAAATTGGAAAGTTAAAATTCATTTAACCAGAAACTTGGTAAACGACATGCAAGAACTCTCATGCTCCATTCTTCTTCTGTCACCTAGCCTCTTTTAGAGGTAAATTTACTTTCAAACTTTAAAGAGGATACATTGCCAGATGTTGAAACATTGCAAAAGAGTTTGTCAGATGAAACCATAGAGAAAAAAAAAATGTTGTCAAAGGTACATCTTGAGTTGAACGGCTAGTTTTTAATCAAGCTTCATGGTCATTTGCGAGTTCTAAAGACTCTCATTGACTTAATAACTCACATGTTGCCACTCCTTAATAATTATATTTTCAACTGTCAGTTGAACATGAAGCCACGATCACTATTGATATGTGTAGATATGCTCTTCTTGGTACATTGAACTATTTAGCACCATTTCATATGTGAGTGTGTTAAAAATTAATTTCATTAACTATTTAATCAAATTAACATCCTTTAGTTGCGATTATTAACATTAAATATTGAAAATCTTTACTTTCAATTACTATAACATTATATTTGTATGACATATGCATTTATAATACCCAGGGTAATAGATAATAGAATATTTTTACATTCATCTTTAATTTAGTTATCAAATCATTTTTATCTACTATTTTATATATTTACTTAGAATTTTTATTTCGGGTAACTCGACCCATTAAAACCAGTTGGAACCACCATTATCAATGGAAAAAGGTCTAATTTGTAGGAAATTTGTGATAGGTTAACCCGATAATGCAATATAAATCAAAGCAGAATACTATAACCTACTTCTACTATCAATTTGCGGAAGCTTAAAGATCGAGCTGAACAATATAACCAGGAAGAAGAATCAATGGCATAATACACATGAAAATGCTTTGGGGAAAGTATCAGATAAAAACCCCACACTATTGTATTATCATACATGGTGGAAATACATAGGAATTATACAAAGCCTTAGCTCTCACATCTAGCCAGCTCTCAGTACAATCCTCATAGATGCTCATAGGCAATCTTGGCTTCTCTCATGCCTTCCTCTCTGCCCTCCAAGCTCCTATTTCCTTGCGCTGTTCCTTGTGGATGATTTTCCTATTACCAAGTGGAAAAACAAGCCTTCAAAACTGCACAATCCTCAAGGATGAATCCTTGACTGCATTCATGAGTTTTCTCCATGAGAAAACACATGCAATTGATAGTACATTGTCCTTGAACATTAATCTCAACTGGGTCTTTCTCAAAATAGACATGCATGAGTTTCTGATGAGGGAATCTTCAGTTAACTGGAGTAGCACTCGTTGAGTGCATTAATGCATCAACTGACTGTTAACTCACTATTAGTTCCTCAAACAGTTTGGAACTAATTTAACTGGACTTAACTCAGTAAACTGAGTTAACTACTTAAAACTCAAACATAACTCAATCTTATCTCCTTAGTTTAAGGGATAACTCTTGCATGACTTCAGAAAGACTTCTAACTTGAATTTCTCCAACTAATTAATTTAAAATTAATTAATTAATTATTTCCAAGTAGCTGTTAAGAATAAATTCGATTTTAATTCACAATTTAATTCAAGGACAAATTAAATTGGAATATTCTTGTTGCCATATTTCAACACTCCCTCTCAACAAGAAAGGGATTATCTGTCACCCAGATCCTATCTCTATGCAACTCGAATTTACACTTTGACAATGCCTTTGTCAAAATATCAGCATCTTGCTCCTCTGTCGAAATATACTATAGCAACATGATCCTCCTCGCTACACAATATCTGAGATGATGATACCAGATGTCAATGTGCTTGGACCTATCATGAAATATTGGATTCTCAGAGATTTTGATACAACTCTAATTATCACAATAGATCACAGTTGGATCCATCCTCTGATCAAACAAGCCAACTAGGATTTTTTGCATCCAGATGGCCTCACATGTTGCCTGACTTGCAACCATGTATTCTGCCTCTGCCGAGCTAAGTGCAACTGACCTTTGTTTCCTGCTATATCAGAAATTGTCGCTCACCCAAGGTTGAAAATCCCTCCTGATGTGCTCTTCCGATCTAATGGACTCCCTGCCCAATCTGCATCAGTGAAGCCCTGTAGCTTCACTCCCTCTGGCTGTCTGTACCATAATCCATACTAAGATGTGCCTCTGAGGTATCTCAATACATGCTTTTCTGCCTTCCAAAACATCTTGGTAAGCTGAACCATCGCTTGACTCAGTTGGTTCACCGCATAGCACATATCTGGTCGTGTGTTCATTAAGTACATCAATGAACCCACAAGCTGCCTGTACACAATAGCCTCTACCACTTCTCTTGAAGTAGCAACCTCCTTCCTCTAGTTACCTGCTAGAGGATTCTGCATTGGCTTGCACTTCTCCATGTGGAATCTCCTGAGTATCTCGTTGGCATACTTGCCCTGAGACACAAACAACTCCCCATCCTTCTGCCACACTTCCATGCCAAGGAAGTAATGCATTAGACCCATGTCTTTCATCTCGAATTCTCTTGCAAGATCCTCCTTGCAAGACACGATCAACTAATCATCACCAATCAATATGATATCATCAACATAAAGTACGATGATCAACAGCTTACCTTTCACCACGATGTGGTACATGTTCACATCCACTTCACTCTTCGTTAAGCCCAACCCGATGAAGTAGTTGTCTATCCTGGTGTACCAAGCACGAGGTGCTTACTTCAGCCCGTACAACGCTCTCTTGAGTCAGCACACATGCGACGCATGATCGAAGGTCTCAAAACCTTTTGGTTGCTCCATGTACACCTCTTCCTCAATCTGTCCATTGAGGAATGCAGTCTTCACATCCATCTGATGGATCTTCCAACCCATCTGTGCTGATAGTGCCAACATAGATCTAATAGATGAGTACCTTGCGATAGGAGCAAAAGTCTCATCATAGTCAATCCCCTCGACCTGTGAAAAGCCACAGGCAACAAATCTTGCCTTATGCTTCTCCACACTACCATCAGCAGCTTGCTTTACCTTGTAAAGCCAACGGGAACACACAATTGACTTCTTCTCCAGTCTTGGAACCACATCCCAAACACTATTACGAACTATGGAGTCATACTCCATAGTAGCATCAACCCAAATCGGCTGTTGCACTGCTTCCTCAAATGAAGATGGCTCGGTCTCAACACATTTCCCAGCAAGGTCCATGTATCCAATGTACCTCTCAAGTGACCTCCTATGTCTGCGCTGAGAAGATGGTGCTCCCACATTCTCTCTTGCATCCTCCAACAATCTGTCAGCTTTTCTTGTGTGCTTCCATCCATCTCTGGAAGACTCTGCTTGAGTGGATGTCTCCACTCCTTGAACCTCTGCATGCAGCTACTCTGCATCAGTCTGAGGCTCCTCCTCCTTAGGAACCAACAGTTCATCCACAGTCTGTAGTTGGAGCTCCCTCTCAAGGGAAACTCGCATGGCCTTCTGCTCATCAAACTTGAGATCTCTGCGAACCACTATCCTTCGATTGGTAGGAAAGTACACCCGATAGTTGTGAGGTGAATCAATGTACCCCACAAATATCCCCAACTCTGCTGCTGGCTCCAGCTTCTTTCATGCATCCTTTGTCACATGGCAATATATCTCTAAGCCAAAGATCCTGAAGTAACCCACATCTGGTCTCTTACGGGAGAAAGCTTCCTCTGGTATCTTCATCCCAAGTATGCGATGCAGGCTTCTATTCTGCAAATACACCGTTGTGTTGCATGCCTCATCCCACAAGTGAAGTGGTAGGCCTTGGTCATGTAGCATTGCCCGTGCTGCCCCTACAATAGTTTTGTTCTTCCTCTCGGCCACCCCATTTTACTGTGGGTTAAGAGGTGTCATCAACTCTCGTTTAATTCCTTCCACTGCACAAAATTCCTTAAGCTCTTGAGAGACATATTCTCCACCATTTTCGCTTCTCAAGGCCTTGATCTTCTTCCCTGACTCTTTCTCGACCAAAGCTTTGAACTCACAAAACTTTGTGAAGGTTTGGTCATTCTTCTGCATGAAATAAGTCCAGCATTTAAGAGAGTAGTCATCAATGAAAATCACATAATACCTTTGCTTCACTGTGGATGCCGTCGAGAATGGTCCACACAAATTAGTATGAAATTGCTCTAAGATAGCCTCTGCTCGACTGTCTTGATCATGAAAGGAAGATTTGGTGTACTTTCCCAAGGTACAACCTTTGCATGTGTCAACTTGCTCAAGTTTACCTTTGGGAAGTCCTGTAGATATCTGCTGCATTATCTTTAAAGCCCCGTGATGCAAATGGCCCAACCGCCTGTGCCACAACTCACCAATTTCTTGGCTTTGCACCAATTCTACTTTCATACTCAATGCTGCACAATCATCTACCTCTAGTTTATAGAGATTCTTCACTCAAATCCATATCCTCTTGGTCTAACCCGTGGCTAGCCTTTCCTTCACTGAAGACAACATCATAGCCTTTGTCCTCCAACATCGTGACCGATACCAAGTTCTTCTTCACTCTAGGCACATACATCACATCTGTCAAGGTGAGAGGAGCTCCATGCTCCCTCTGAAAAGCAACCGTGCCCACTCCTGAAACATTATACCTTCTGTCGTGACCCATCTCTATGCGCATCTTGAGGTCATTCTCCTCCAAGGCACTGAATAAATTTTTATCACCGGTCATGTGGAATGAGGCTCCACTGTCAAGATACCAGACACAACCATCATCAATGACATAATGCATGCGATGAGGCTAAAGTCCATTTCGAACTAAGAGGCTAATGCCTCACCTTCCGATCCTTCCGAGGGTCCCTTCTTGGACTTCTTTGATGGGAAATTAGTCACATAATGTCCCATCTTGTGACAATTAAAGCATCTTACTTTAGACATGTCACCCTTCTTCCCTCCATGAGAAGAATTCGATTTGAAATGGGAAGCCTTCCCCTTCCCTTTCCTTGCCTTACTTGCTAAGGCCAGATTTTCTTCATCATTCTTCTTGGATGAAGAACCATCTCGTGTGCTCCTCGTGATATCCTCCTACATAAGATCCGACACAGACGTTCCCAATCTGGTAGTTTCTCCCTTCCATTCATAGAGTCCTGGTAGCTATTCCATCTCTTTGGAAGGCCAAGGAGAGCGAGGCTCGCCATATCATCATCGGAAATAATTATTCCCACACTGCCAAGCTCATCTCTACAGGTGGGGAGCTTGTTCAGATATGTGGAAATAGTGTCACCCTTCTCCATCTTGATTCTTCGAAGCTTATCCTTGAGCGCCAAATTCCTCTAGTCACTAATGTTCTAGTAGAGGTCCTTCAATGTCTTCCACATTGAAAATGGAGTATCCTTCCCATGGAGACTCGAGACAATATGGTCTCGAACTCCCTCAAGGATGATCCATCTCACCTTCGCCACACACTTCTTCCACTCAGCCAACTCTTGTGCATTAGCTGAAGCTAGCTTTGGGATTTCTTGATCTATGAATTCCTTTAAGCCAATGTCTTCTAATACAGCCTCCATTCTATCTTTCCATGCTATGTAATTCAAGCTACCTTCCAAGGCATACTCGAGTCTCAAGCCATAGAACACCATTGGCCAATCTTGAAGTATGATATGAATTCGATTTTCACTTGCAACCCCGAACTTCAAACTTCGAATTGTCTTCTCAGTATATTGTTCACAGCTCCGATACCATGTAGAAAATCTGTGATAGGTTAACTTGATAATGTAATGTAAATCAAAGCAGAATACTATAACCTACTTCTACTATCAATTTGCGGAAGCTTAAATATCGAGCTGAACAATATAACCAGAAGAAGAAGAATCAATGGCAAAATACACATGAAAATACTTTGGGGAAAGTATCAGATAAAAACCCCACACTATTGTATTATAATACATGGTGGAAATACATAGGAATTATACAAAGCCTTAGCTCTCATAGCTAGCCAGCTCTCAGTACAATCCTCACATATGCTCACGGGAAATCTTAGCTTCTCTCTTGCCTTCCTCTCTGCCCTCCAAGCTCCTATTTCCTTGCATTGTTCCTTGTGGATGATTTTCCTATTACCAAGTGGAAAAACAAGCCTTCAAAACTGCGCAATCCTCAAGGATGAATCCTTGACTGCATGCAAGAGTTTTCTCCATGAGAAAACATATGCAACTGATAGTACACTGTCCTTGAACATTAATCAGAATTAGGTCTTTCTCAGAATAGACATGCATGAGTTTCTGATGAGGAAATCTTTAGTTAACTGGAGTAGCACTAGTTGAGTGCATTAATGCATCAACTGACTGTTAACTCACTATTAGTTCCTCAAACAATTTGGAACTAATTTAACTAGACTTAACTCAGTAAACTAAGTTAACTAATTACAACTCAAATATAACTCAATCTTATCTCCTTAATTTAAGGGATAACTCTTGCATGACTTCAGAAAGACTTCTAACTTGAATTTCTCCAACTAATTAATTTAAAATAAATTAATTAATTATTTCCAAGTAGCTGTTAAGACTAAATTCGATTTTAATTCACAATTTAATTCAAGGACAAATTAAATTGGAATATTCTTGTTTCCATATTTCAACATAATTTGGGACCTTGACTGGGTGGACTCCTGAATTTGATGCAATCAATTTTGGCCATCAAAATTTTTGGCACTAGAAGGAGGTCCATTCGACTATGAATGGCAAGAAAATCACACATTAAATTTAATGGCCATTCCAAGTGTCAATCTTCACCCCAATCCTCACCTTCAACTTCTAGATCTCATTCTCATTCTCCACCTCCTAGATCTGAAGTTGCTCAACCCTCATGTACATCTCCCATCCTTGTGAAAAGATCCTCTAGTGAACCATCAATGAACACTCCCCTTCCTATTGAGCCCCGTGAGTCTCCTAAAATCCAAACTATTATACAAAATCTTGAAGGATTTTCAATCTTAGGAGAACAATCCTATATTCTAGAAGCTTATAAAGGAAGTGTCACATCTTCTTTAAAATCTTCTCAAGTTTTAACTAGAGCTCAAACTGACAAATTAGGAATCAAGCCTTTTGAGTTTCCTTTACAAGCTCATCGTAAGAAAAAACCCATTGTTGGATCTAATTCAACTGCTAGTGAGAACATCACACCTTCTTCACCTCCCCTTACTCCTACCATTCCATTAATTCCTTCACAACCTTTACAATATTCTTCTCTTCCACCTCTTGCTTATACTTCATCGGTTACATCTTCTAGTTCTCCATCATCATCCTCATCTATCCTTCCACCCTTATATAATCTTATTTCTTCAACATTCAGTGTTAGATCTTCCACCATAGGTCCTCTTATAATCACCAGAACGAAAAATAGACCTTGGTATTCCCATGGAGCTGTAAATATAACATCGCCTTTGCATCCCCTCCCTAAACATATAAGATATGGTTGCCTAAGTATAATACGGATGAAGAACATATTCACAATTTCATGTTGGCCATTAATCTCAATGGTGTCTCGAGAAGGATGTCGTCTGTAGGTTTTTCCCTTATACGTTTGAAGGATCAGTCGTTTGATGCATCAAAAGCTCCTGAAAGGTTTCAGACCCTAATTTTACAAAATGGGTCCCATTGGTAAAATGTGTCTTGTGAGTTGATTCCTCCACATTTTCCACTCTAAAAACATGGAGATGGATGAAAAATAATATAATGATCCAATCTGAATCACACCTCCCCATTTTGGGAGGCTTTTGTTCTCTAGAAGCTTCTAGTAAATGAGGTAATGAAATTTTTCCTCCACCTTCTCTTGGGTGTACCATTTAGCTTTTCTTGGAATTTGTCCTTTCAACCCAATCTACCAAAGGTCACGCTACCTCTATCTTGTAGTTTTGGACCTTTTCTACAAAACTATATATTTTGTCAATTTTCTTGAGCAACTGGTGCCAAATCCCCCACAGACAGTAAGACTTGTTCCTCTTCCTAATCTAGCATGGAAGACTCATAAAGTTTCATACTCTCTACATTCACAACTGAGTAAATGTGCATATATGGTGGTAAACTGAGTCGATATGCATTATCACCCACCTTTTCCAGTATCTCAAAGGGACCATACCTTAGAGCCTTGATTTTCGTACGAGGCCCCTATAACCTCTCCTTGTTCAATTGGAGCCATACTTTGTATCCCACCTTGAAATATTTCTCTGTTCTATGTTAATCATGCCTAGTGTTATATTTCTCTTATGCCTTCTACATTGTCTCTTGTACCTATATATGAATCTACCTTATCTTATCTATAAATTTTTCATCCCTCAAGGTGTCTCCAATAAGATATTCCCTCACTCCTCCTTACTACCCATATGTAATGTCCAAAGGTGAAGGCAACAAATATCCAAAACAAGTTTTAAATGGGGACTTTCCAGTAGAAGTGTGGACTGTTCTATTGTAAGAATGTCGTATATATACTAGATTTTCATCTTAGGTCTTCAGATTCTTCTGATTATATCCCCTAAATAGTTGCACCAAATTCCTATTGACTACTTCTATTTTTCCATTTGTCTGCGGATGGAATGTTGTATACCTCTCCAACTTTGTGTCCATCTTCTCCCACAGTGTAGTCTAAAATGCACTGAGAATTCTCATGTACCTATCTAAAATGATGCTCCTTGGCATCCCAAAGTGCACTTAGACCTATCCAAATAAAAAAATTTGTTGCTTCTTAAACACTAGTGCTATTTTTACAGGGCATTAAAACACACCTTGTTGAACTTGTCAACTATCATGAACTGGTAGTCATGTCCTTGTTGAATTTTGTAGTTATGATCAGTCTTCATAATTGATATTTTAGCCCTTTATATATAATGAAAATGTAAGACATGTTTTTCATGTCATTTTATTGATTATCCCATGAAATGATTAACATAAAGCATGTTCATCATGTGGTTTCAAAAGATTTTTTTTATTTTTAATTTTAATTTTTCGCTCCAAACTTGTCAAGTCGGCCCTAGTAAAGAGACACCCATTCAAACCAACCAACACACTATATATAAGGCACACGACCTCCTCCACAAAGCACCATTTGATCTCACACACAACAAGATATATTCTAAGCATCCAAGCGAAAAAGAAGAAGAAGGACGAAGAAGGACAAAATCATCTCAAGCATCTCTCTCTCTCTCTCTTTGATTTTGCACGTGTGAAATTTTGGGCAGCAATATCTGGGTAAAAAGGCCAAATTTATAGGTCGTTTTGGGAGGTTGAATTTCAACCTAGACAGATCAAGGAAGGATGTGTTTTTTGGGTAGAAGATTGACTTGACAAGAGGGATATTTTACCAAGTTTGACCATAACATTGTTGGTCAGTTTGACCATCACAGTTGACTAGAAAAATTAGGTGTATCTCTCATTGAATTGAAGAATTTCTCTAAGGAAAAGGTTGTTGGGTTTTTCCCCTAAGTGGTTTTTCCCATGAAAAATATTGTTATGTCTTTGTGCATTGTGATCTATACTATCCTTATGCAGTTGTGGTTGAATTTCCGAAGTTCAATTGCTTAGTAATAAATTGGAAATGCTAAAAGAGTATTTACATCATTAGAAGTAATTATGAATTTTAAGAAATTAGTGCTTGTATCTATCGCAGTTGAAAAATCAACATGATTTCAGAGCTTTGGTGAAGGAAATGACATTAGGATCACTCTATGAAGTCATTCTTGCAAAGAATGATGTCCTGGATAACTAAACATATAGATAATGAAGGGGAAGTTAAATATGAGAAGGATGACATCACAACTAGCAGTATTATTGTAGCTTCTATCAGAGATCATTTTATTCCCTATGTCACAAATCTTGACACTTCAAAGAAGATGTATGATGCCCTAGTTGGATTATACACCGTCAAGAACATTGGTCAAGAAATGAGATTGAAGAATGAGCTTTGTGATGTTAAAATGTCAAGAAATGATATTGTGGCCTCATATTTCATGAGGATCTCTCAACTAAGAGATCAATTCAAGAAATTGATGAAATCATTTCTGATCAAGAACTTGTGACTACAACAATTAATGGTTTTTATGACTCATGGGATTTGTTTGCATCTAGTATATGTGGGAGGAAGGAGATCCCAAGTTCTGAGGAACTATGGATGTCATGTACTCGAGAACAATCTAGACTCATATCAAAGGGAATGATTCAAATATCTGAAGAAGGTGACTCTCAACATCATGTTCAAAGAAGGTTGGAGGAAGAAATAAGTTTGGCTTTCAAAAAAGAAATGAACATAGAAGACCTAAAGGTAGAACACATGCTCTTTGAGGGAAGAATAATATGTCAAAGGTTCAATGCTATCGTTATCATAAATTTGGTCTTTATAGAAGTCATTGTCCTTAAAGATTGAATGATATAAAGAGAAAGGGAAAGAAACATGCTACCATAATAGGCATTGACGAACATCCAAAGAAACCCAAGAATGAAGATTTAGGTGACAAATATTTCTTCTATTTCTCTGCTCTTACAGGTTCTATTATAGATAGTAATGGCTTGTGGTTGGTAGATAGTGGTTCCTAGAGACACATGACAGGAGATCGTGACAATCTCAAAAGTATAATGGAAAAGAAATTATCTCAAAAGATAGAGCTTGGAGATAACGAAAATTATGCAATAAAATGCGTTGGAAAAAAGTCCATTGAGATGGAATCAGGTGATAACGTTCATCTTAGCAACATACTATATGTACCAATTTTGAAAAAGGATTCGGTTTCTATTTCATGTTTGGAAGATAAAGGAGATAGAGTAGCATTTTTTGATGGTAAAGTCATTGTATGTCTCAAGGGCTCAAGTATAGACTTTGCTAGACTAATTAGAGTTCGTGAAGGAAGGTTGTATAGACTCTTGAATACTTCAACTCAAGCAATAGTGCATAATGATATCACTCCATGTGAACTATGGCATAAAACATATGCTCATCTTCACTATAAATCTTTGCCATCTTTAAATCAGATGGTTTCAGGTGTTCCAAAATCCCAGACAGAGAATGAAGGAGTATGCAAAGGTTGTGCACTTGGGAAGAATGTCAAGAAGTCTTTGCCAAGAAGTGAAAGTAGGTCCAAGGAAATTTTGGATCTAGTTCATTTTGATGTATGTGGTCCAATGCCAATGAAATATCTTGGAGGCTTTCTATACTATGTAACTTTTATTGATGACTTCTCTCACAAGACATGGATTTACTTCTTGAAGACCAAGAATGAAGTCTTCAAAAAGTTTCAAGAATTCAAGGCTAAATTAGAGAACTTGAGAGGAAATAAAATCAATATTCTAATATTAGATAATGGAGGAAAATACACTTCCAAGGAACTTGTTGCCTTCTATAAATAAGTTGTGATTAAGAGTTAGTTGATAGTCCCTTACAATCCAGAACAAAATGGAGTTTCTAAAATAAAGAACAGCTCCATTGAAGAATATGTTAAGGTAATGATGCATGATATAGACTTTCCCATGTTCTTATGGAGTGAAGCATACATGGTAGCATTATATATTCAAAATAGAAGTCATCATCGAATCTTGGAAGACAAGTCTCCTAAAGAAGCATTCACTAGACGGAAACTAAAGGTTAGACATTTGAGAATATTTGGTTGTCTAGTTTACATACATATACCCAAAGATAAAAGGAAGAAACTAGAGCCTTCAGGAATGAAAGCAATATTTGTTGAATACAGTGATTCATCAAAATCCTATATAATTTATGTTCCTAGACAATGATAGGTTGAATTCAGTGGGAATGTTAGCTCTAATGATAATGTAACCTATTGTAAGTATAAAGTTCCCATGGACTCTAATGATGATAAAGAATGTGAAGCTCCCAAGGAAGAAAGATCAAGCCCATCCAATCCTTTAGAACATCTCCGAGATCATCAAGAAGAGTAGAAGGGCCTAGTGAACCAATGGATCCAGTCGTTGATCCATAAATCAAGAAGAATACGACTTGGCTTAGATCTACTTTACAAAAAGGAGAAGGACATGCAGCTCCATGTGGCACCTTCAGGGAAAGCAAGAGACTAAAGAGGAATTTTGGATATGCATAAATGATGACTAATATCATCGGATTTTGAACCCTCCAATTATGAAAAGGTAGCTAGCCAACAATTTTGGAAGCATGTGATGATGGAAGAATACAATCTATTATGAAGAATGATGTATGGGAAATTGTGACTAGACTTGAAGGGAAGTCACTGGTGACCTCCAAATGGATATACAAGATTAAGCATGTAGTGGATGGTAGTATTGACAAGTACAAGGCAATATTTGTGGCTAGAGGATTCTCTTAGAAATAGGGAGAGGATTACAATGAGACTTTCGCTCCAGTTTCCAAGTATACTATTATTAGATATATTATTTCAATTGCTACTTCTATGGGTAGGAATTTACATCAGATGGATGTAAATATTGCTTTCCTCAATGGTGTGATTGAGGAAGAAGTGTACATAGAACAATTTCAAGCTTTTGAGGTTCATAGGAAGGAGTCTCATGTTTTCATATTGAAGAAATCCTTCTATGGACTCAAGTAGGCACCTAGAGCCCAGTATTCTCGAATTGATAACTACCTCACAAGACTTGGTTTCTTGAAAAGTGATGATGATCCAAACCTATATATCAAGGTTGAGAAGAATGAACCTGTGATTTTATTATTGTATATTAATGACTTATTTGTGACAAAAGTAGAGCATCTCATTATTCAGTGTAAGATAGAGTTAGCCTATGAATTTGATATGAAATATCTTGGATTGATGCATTATTATCTAGGACTAAAAGTATGGCTGAAGCCTGGTGAAATCTTCCTTTGTCAAGGAAAATATATTATCAATATCCTTCAAAAGTTTGGAATGATAGACTATAAATCAATGGCAACTCCCATGGTGACTAATATGAGGAAGTTAAGAGAATCTTAGTCAAATTTGGTAGATCCATCTATGTACTGGAAGTTTATTAACTCCTTGATGTATTTGGTTAATATCAGGTCGAACGTTTGCTTTGCAGTGAAAACTATGAGCCAGTTCTAGGTGGAACAAATACATGATCATTGGATTGTAGCAAAGCATGTATTGATATTTTACACGATACAATTGAATATGTCTCAAATGGTGATATACAACTACAAGGATATACAGATTCAGATTGGGTAGGGAATACAGAAGACCAAAAGAGTACATTAACAAATTGCTTCAATTTGGGCTTTGTTATGATTTCTTGGATGAGCGGGAAGCAAACAGCTGTTACACTTAGCACTGTCAAGGTCGAGTATATTGTAGTCATTTTAACGAGTTGTGAAGTAGTTTGGCTTCAGAAGTTACTTGAAGGACTATTTGATTAGGTGTTGGAATAGGACTATGATATATTGTGATAATCAAAGTTGTGTGAAGCTTACAGATAATCTAGTTTTCCATGATAGTTCGAAGCACATCGATATCAAGTACCACTTCATTTCTGACATGGTGCAGAAGGGAATAGAAAAGCTCCAATACATCTCTAATAATGACTAGTGTAGAAAATCTGATGTAGGTTATCCCGATAATGCAATATAAATCAAAGAAGAATACTATAACCTACTTCTACTACCAATTTGCGGAAGCTTAAAGATTGAGCTGAACAATATAACCAGAAGAAGAAGAACCAATCACACAATACACATGAAAATACTTTGGGGAAAGCCTCAGCTAAAAACCCCACACTATTGTATTATCATACAGGTGGAAATACATAGGAATTATACAAAGCCTTAGCTCTCAGTACAATCATCACAAATGCTCACAGGCAATCTTGGCTGCTCTCCAGCCTTCCTCTCTACCCTCGAAGCTCCTATTTCATTGCGTTATTCCTAGTGGATGATCTTCCTTCAACCAAGTGGATGACCTCCTCCAAAACTGCGCAATACTCAAGGATGATTCCTTGACTGCATGCATGAGTTTTATCCAAGAGAAAACACATGCAACTGATAGTACACTATCCTTGACTTTAATCTCAACTGGGTCTTTCTCAGAATATACATGCATGAGTTTCTTATGAGGGAATCTTTAGTTAACTGGAGTAGCACTAGTTGGATGCATGCATGCATCAACTGACTGTTAACTCACCATTAGTTCCTCAAACAGCTTGGAACTAATTTAAATGGACTTAACTCAGTAAACTGAGTTAACTAATTACAACTATCAATATAACTCAATCTTATCTCCTTAATTGAAGGGATAACTCTTGCATGACTTCGAAAGACTTCTAACTTGAATTTATCCAACTAATTAATTCAAAATGAATTAATTAGTTATTTCCAAGTAGTTGTTAAGACTAAATTCGATTTTAATTCACAATTTTATTCAATGACAAATTAAATTGGAATATTCTTGTTGCCACATTTCAACACTCCCTCTCAATAAGAAAGGGATTATCTACCACCTCGATCCTGTCTCTATGGAACTCGAATTTACACTTTGACAATGCCTTTGTCAAAGTGTCAGCATCTTGCTCCTCTGTCAAAATATACACTGCAACAACATGATCCTCCTCGACCTGTGAAAAGCCACGGGCAACAAATCTTGCCTTATTCTTCTCCACACTTCCATCAACAGCTTGCTTTACCTTATAAATCCAACGGTAACTCACAACTGACTTGTTCTTTGGTCTCGGAACCACGTCCCAGACACTGTTACGAACTATGGAGTCATACTCCTCCACCATAACATCAACCCAAATCAGTTGCTACACTTCTTCCTCAAAGGAATATGGCTCGTTCTCAACACATTCCCCAGCAAGGGCCATGTATCTAGTGTACCTCTCAAGTGACCTCCTCTGTTTGCGGTGAGAAGATGGTGCTCCCACATTCTCTCTCGTATCCTCCAACAATTTGTTAGCTTATTTTGTGTGCTTTTGTCCATCTCTGGAATACTCTGCTTGAGTGGATGTCTCCACTCCTGGAACCTCTACATGTGGCTACTTCGCATCATTCTGAGGCTCGTCCTCCTTAGGAACCAACAGTTCCTCCACAGCCTGTAGTTGGAGCTCCCTCTCAAGGGAAACTCGCATGGCCTTCTACTCATCAAACTTGAGATCTTTGAGAACCACTATCCTCCAACTGGTAGGCAAGAACACCCGATAGTTGTGAGGTGTGTCAATGTACCCCACAAATATCCCCAACTCTGCTATCGGCTCAAGCTTCTTACATGCATCCTTTGTCACATGGAAATATACCAATAAACCAAAGATCCTGAAGTGACCCACATCTGGTCTCTTATGGGAGAAAGCTTCCTCTGGTGTCTTCATCCCAAGTATGCGATGCGGACTTCTATTCTGCAAATAGACTGATGTGTTGCATGCCTCAGCCCACAAGTGAAGTGGTAGGCCTTGGTCATGCAGCATTGCCCGTACTACCCCTATAATAGTTATGTTCTTCCTCTCGGCCACCCCATTCTGTTGAGGGTTATGAGGTTTCGTCAGCTCTCGTTTAATTCCTTCCGCTGCACAGTAGCCCTTAAACTCTTGAGAGACATATTCTCCACCATTGTCACTTCTCAAGGCCTTGATCTTCTTCCCTTACTCTTTCTCGACCAAAGCTTTGAACTCGCAAAACTTTGTGAAGGTTTGGTCCTTCTTCTGCATGAAATAAATCCAGCATTTACAAGAATAATCATCAATGAAAATCACATAATACCTTTGCTTCATTGTGGATGCCGTTGAGAATGGTCCACACACATCAGAATGAACTCGCTCTAAGATAGCCTTTGCTCGACTGTCTCGATCATGAAAGCAATACTTGGTGTACTTTCCCAAGGTACAACCTTTGCATGTGTCAACTTTCTCAAGTATATCTTTGGGAAGTCCTGTAGATATCTGTTGCATTATATTCAAAGCCCCATGATGCAAATGGCCCAACCACCTATGCCACAACTCGCCAATGTCTTGGCTTTGCACCAATTCTGCTTTCGTACTCAATGCTGCACAATCATCTACCTCTAGTTTATAGATATTCTTCACCCGAATCCCTATCCTCTTGGTCTGACCCGTGGCTATGTGTCTTAGGAATGCCTTTCCTTTACTGAAGACAATATCGTAGCCTTTGTCCTCCAACATCGCGCCCGATACCAATTTCTTCCTCATTCCAGGCACATACTTCACATCTGTCAAGGTGAGAGGAGCTCCATGCTCCCTCCGAAAGGAAGCCGTGCCCACTCCTGAAACACTATACCTTCTGTCGTCAGCCATCTCTATGCGCATCTTGAGGTATTTCTCCTCTAAGGCACTGAATAAATTTTTATCACCGATCATGTGGAGTGAGGCTCCATTGTCAAGATACCAGACACAACCCATCATCGATGACACCATGCATGCGATGAGGGTAAAATCCATTTTGAACTAAGACGCTAATGCCTCACCTTCTGATCCTTCCGAGGATCCCTTCTTGGACTTCTTTAATGGGCAATTAGTCACATAATGTCCCATTTCATGACAATTAAAGAATCTTACTTTAGACTTGTCACCCTTCTTCCCTCCATGAGAAGAATTCGATTTGGAATGGGAAGCCTTCCGCTTCCCTTTCCTTGCCTTACTTGCTAAGGCCAGATTTTCTTCATCATCATCCTTGGATGAAGAACCATCTTGTGTGTCCTTGATCTCCTCCTGCATAAGATCCGACCACAGTCGTTCCTAATCCGGCAGTTTCTCCCTTCCATTCACAGAGTCCTGGTAGCTATTCCAACTCTTTGGAAGGCCAAGGAGAGCGGGGCTCCCCATATCATCGTTGGCAGTAGTTATTCCCACACTGTCAAGCTCATCTCTGCAAGTTGTGAGCTTGTTCAGATATGTGGAAATAGTATCACCCTTCTCCATCTTGATTCTTTGAGGCTTATCCTTGAGCGCCAATTTCCTCTGGTCGCTATTGTTCTGGTAGAGGTCCTTCAATGTCTCCCACATTGAAAATGGAGTATCCTTCCCATGGAGACTCGAGACAATATGGTCTCGAACTCCCTCAAGGATGATCCGTCTTACTTATGCCACACACTTCTGCCACTCAGCCAACTCTTGTGCATTAGTTGAAGTTGGCTTTGGGATTTCTTGATCAATGAAATCCTTCAAGCCATTATCTTCTAATACAGCCTCCACTCTATCTTTCCATGCTATGTAATTCAAGCTACCTTCCAAGGCATACTCGAGTCTCAAGCCATAGAATGCCATTGGCCAACCTTGAAGTATGATATGAATTTGATTTCCACCTGCAACCTTGAACTTCAAACTTCGAATTATCTTCTCAGTATATTGTTCACAGCTCTGATACCATGTATAAAATTTCTACAAATCCAACTTCGATAATGCAATATAAATCAAAGCAGAATACTATAACCTACTTCTACTATCAATTTGCGGAAGCTTAAAGATCGAGCTGAACAATATAATTAGAAGAAGAAGAATCAATCGCACAATACACATGAAAATACTTTGGGGAAAGCCTCAGCTAAAAACCCCACACTATTGTATTATCATACATGTGGAAATATAGGAATTATACAAAACCTTAGCTCTCACAGCTAGCCAGCTCTCAGTACAATCCTCACAGATGCTCACAGGTAATCTTGGATGCTCTCTAGCCTTCCTCTCTTCCCTCCAAGCTCCTATTTCCTTGCGTTGTTCCTAGTGGATGATCTTCCTTCAACCAAGTGGATGACCTCCTCCAAAACTGTGCAATACTCAAGCATGATTCCTTGACTGCATGCATGAGTTTTATCCAAGAGAAAACACATGCAACTGATAGTACACTGTCCTTAACTTTAATCTCAACTGGGTCTTTCTAAAAATAGACATGAATGAGTTTCTGATGAGGGAATCTTCAGTTAATTGGAGTAGCACTAGTTGGATGCATGCATCCATCAACTGACTGTTAACTCACCATTAGTTCCTCAAACAATTTGGAACTAATTTAACTGGACTTAACCCAGTAAACTGAGTTAGTTAATTACAACTCAAATATAACTCAATCTTATCTCCTTAATTTAAGGGATAACTCTTGCATGACTTCAGAAAGACTTCTAACTTGAATTTCTCCAACTAATTAATTCAAAATGAATTAATTAATTATTTCCAAGTCGCTGTTAAGACTAAATTCGATTTTAATTCACAATTTAATTCAAGGACAAATTAAATTGGAATATTCTTGTTGCCACATTTCAACAACTAGATAGTTGATATTCTTATTAAGCCTTTTTCCAACGAAAATTTTATATACTTCAGGGACAAGCTTAGCCTTGTTGAGAATGCCTCCCTTAGTGTGAGGGAGTGTTGATGATATAGCATCAGGGAGAGATATTCTCCCTATGTAAAATATGACTGGAATTAGGGAGAATGGTCCAATAGAGGAAACTAATTCTTCTTGTGCCAAGTATGTTCATTAGAATTAGGAAGAATGTTCCTAGAAGCCTAGGATCAGTCAGTTGAGTGGGTGCCTTTCAACATTAGGCTTTGAACTCTCCAAATAGGTTGAGTGAACTCATTTAGCATCAGACCCAGAATTTCTCAAGTAGAGCGTGGCCTTTAGAGATTCACCATGTGTCAAAGATATTGACCAGAATGGTGGTGAACCAAGACTATTTTGTATACCATGTGTCAGAAGTACCGGAATTATGGTGGCTAGTTGATGTTAATGATTTACCATGTGTCAAGAGTATTGACCAGGATTATGGTGAGGATACACCATAGGTCGGAGCTAGTGATCAAAATTATGGTAAATTGTTTATGTTGTTTATTTACCATTTGTCAAAGTTGTTGACCAGGATTATGGTAATTGGATAATGTTGATGTTGAATTGTAGAGCCTTTTCTTAGAGAAATTTGTCAACAAGAAACATAGTCATAGTCATTATGAATACCACCCTAGATAAGAGAGACAGTTGAATTTTGTGTCTATGGTCGGTCTTCATAATTAATATTTTATCCCTTGATATATATAGCAAACATGTAAGACATGTTCTTCATTTCATTTTATTGATTAACCCATGAAATGACTAACATAAGACATGTTCTTCATGTCAGTTTCAAAAAAGAATTTTTTTAATTTTTGGCTCCAAAATTGTCGAGTGGGACCTCCTTCAAGTCTTGACCATGGTGAAGGCACACCCCTTCAAGCCAACCAGAGCACTATACATAAGAAACTTGACCTCCTCAACAAAGCACCATTTTATCTCACACACAACAAGATATGTTATGTGCATCCAAGCGAATAAGAAGGACGAAGAAGGTCAAAGAAGGATGAAATCATCTTAAGCATCTCTCTCTCTCTCTCTTTGGTTTTTCACGTGTGACTTTCTAGGCATATTTTGGCCAGCAAGTCGAACTTTTGGGTAGCAGTTTCTGGGCAGTAGGGCCAAAATTCTGGTTAGCGGTTTCTAAGCAGCAGGGCTAAAATTCTGGGTAGCATATTCTGGGCCGAATAGTTGAGTTTCTAGGTAGTTTGTGGGAGGGTGAAGTTTAACCTAGACAGATCAAGGAATGCCAATTTTGTTGGGTAGAAGATTGAATTGACAAGAGGTTTGTTTTACCAAGCTTGACCATAGCATTGTTGGTCATTTTGAGCATCGTAGTTGACTAGAAAAATTAGGAGTATCTCTTGTCGAATTGAAGAATTTCTGTAAGGAAAAAGTTGTTTGGATTTCCCCCCAAGTGGGTTTTACTAGGGTAAATCTTGTGTTGTCTTTGTGAATTAAGATCTCTATTGTCCTTATGCATTTGTGGTTGAATTTCTAAAGTGTAATTACTTAATGATAAAATACAAGTGCTAAAAGAATAATTACATCATTAGAAGTAATTATCAGTTTTCATAAATTATTGCTTATATCTATTGCACTTGAAAAATCAACAGTCCCTTCCCAGTTGTTGGTAAACCTCCCACAAATTCCATGGAAATGTTTTCCCAAGGACGAGTGGGTACATGTAAGGGATGATATAGACCTTGTTTCCTAATTCTAGGCTTGTCAGTACAACAAAGCATGCATCCTCTTATGAACCTAGTTACCTACTCATGCATCTTGGGCCAATACACATACCTCTACAAGTTTGCCATTGTCTTCTCCTTGCATAGTGCCAACAACAGAATTGTAGATGACTTCCAAGAGGACCATATAGAAGGATGTAAGATTCTTCCAAAAAATATGGCATGAAGAAAGCAGCATGACATGAAGCAAGGCCAGATGAAGACTAATGGATGACTTTTGATGAAAGGAATGATGACATGACTAAATCGTGGATGAAAGTGATGGATAGCCTATGCCCTATGTAGAAGCCACAAATATGAAGACTCCTAGACAAAAAAAATCATGACATCGAAGGAAAGAGCTCTTCTAGTAGTTGATCGAGGTAGGTCCGTAATTAAGAGGGAGCCTGAAAGAAAGTTTCTTACTTGGAAGAAACTTGGAAATTCTTAATCCAAGAGGGAGATTAGGTACATTCCTTCCAAAGGAATGAGTACATTCCATTATTGGAATTGATATGTCCTCCCTAATTGAGAGGGAGATATAGACACACCATTATGGTATTGACCTAGGAAGACAGAATGGAGGATTAGGTAATCATCTGGCATCTGATAAATCTTTAAGGATAAGATAGGGAATCTAAGATAAAAGTAGTCATGGACCAATATTATTTGAGGAATTTCTATCCAAGATAAGAATAGTCCAAATAAGGTCATACTCTCTGAACACCAGGGTGGAGTATGTACTTTGAGAGACAATGATTTTGGTGTCTATGAATCATTGGTCTCACCAGCATTGTGCTCTGATCATGTGGATAGATTTGTTATTCAAGGCCTTGCTATATGACAATGTTGGTTGATATGATGCTAGACAGATGGGTTACCAATCTGATTCTTCTTATGAGAAATTCTTCAAATTGAGAATGACCAAGTACCATTATGAATACCTCCCTAGTTAAGAGGAAGTGTTCAAAAGTGTAACTAGGTTCGATCTTCATAATTACATGTAATTGTGACTTTTGTAAATGATGTAATGAAAATTATTTTTGTAAGCCTAGCTTCATGGGTTTCATGAGCAAGTGATTTTATTTTAGATGGCTCCCATTGAGAGCCTTAGGATTGGTCATTAAAAGTCAAGAGGTCTATGTCATGCATGAAGAACCCTTTGTTGAAAATAGCAACAAGAAATTTAAAAATAGAATCCAGAAATTCCAGTTTAATTTGTCCTTAATTTAACTAAGAATTAAAATCGAATTCTATTCTCATAGCAACTTGTAAATAGTTAATTAAGTTTAATTAACTTAATTAGCTTAGGAATTTCGAGTTGGAAGTCTTTCTAAAGTCTGTTATGAAACCAGCTCACAAAAATATAGAAAAGAGAGATAAACGCCTTAGAAATCAGCCTCTTCGAGGGGGCAACCTCCTTTACATTACACAAATGAACAATTCTTGGATGACACAAATTACAAGACCTCCTTTCTATATATAGGAGTCTAAGGGGTCATAATATAATCAAAGCCGACATAAATATAACAATGTAAGGGCACAATAATAACAATAGTGGGCTTCTATGGGGCACAATAATAACAATATGGGGACTATATGGGCACAACAATATAATAAGGGGGTTGTACTAATAACAATAAGGGTTACACTAGTAGTATAGGGACCTAACATGCCCCTCTCCTTCAAAATGAGTTGTCCTCAACGCTTGAGTTGTTCTTGATGCTTCTATATAAAATTCTTGTCCTCCCATGCGAAATCTTCAGCAAGTAAGTTCTTCCACTTGATCAGATACTCTGAAATTGATCTATTTCGTAGCTGTCTGGTTCTTGTTTCTGTGACTACTCCAGGATCCAATATGATTTTTCCTTCCTCGTCAAGTTCTGGTAATATTGTTTGAACTGGGATCTTCTTTTGTAGGCTTTAACCCCGTACAGAAATTACCTGCATACAAATTCTAAAACACAGAAAATAAACAATGCGAGAAGTATTCGAAGGCCCACGAAGTATTCGAAGGCCCTTCTCTCCAATATGTCCAAGCCTTTGATGCTACAACATGGTCTTTTCTCCAGAGACCACTATATTTTCTGCTCCACTTTCAGGAACTGCAGAACTGTTGCACCCATCACTAACACTGCTACCTTGCAACTTGTACAGAGTTCCAATCAGAAATCCCCGCATCAATACCAGTGCTCCCCGAACCATTTTGTAGGTATCCTTCTCGAACATTGTTTTTACACCTGCATCATCCAGCTTGCTTATAGAAATGATATTTTTTCCTATTGCAGGAATATGTGGAACACCCAGAAGTGTTCTAACCCTTCCACCTTGCAACTTCAACTTTACTTTTCCGCGACCAATGATTCTAGCCTTCCTGTCACCCCCATGAAGACATCACCACCATCATATTTCTCATACTCGTAGAACCAATCTCTATGGGGAGTGAAGTGAAAGGATGCACCTGAGTCAATCAACCATGCCTCATGATCTACATGTGTATTTGAAGAAAACAAGTACACATCCCCACCTTCATCTGAGGTGGTTTTCGCCTCTGCAAAAGGAGCATCATCAGACCCCTTTCCTTTATCAGGAGCTTTAGATTTACAGTCCCTTTTGTAGTGCCCTTCCTTTCCGCATTTACAGCACACCACCTTTACAGGTTTTCCTAGAGATTTAGATCTCCCTCTAGATTTAGATCTCCCACTCAATGACTTATTTTTGTTTTTGTTCTGGGACCGTCCTCATACAGACAATGCATCACCATTCTGGCTTTCCATATTTTTCCATCTCATCTCCTCCGTCAGCAAGGATGAGACTATTTCATCAAACTGCAAGGCAATTGCATTGCTACCCATTGCAATAACCAAACTATCCCATGAATCTGGTAGAGAACACAACAAACTGATGCACTTATATTCATATGAGATTTTAATATCAACAGATGCTAACTGACTTACCACAGTATTAAATGCATTTAGATGCTCTGTCACTGAGTCTCCATCCTTCATCCTCAGGTTATACAACTTTTTCCACAGGAACAGTTTATTCACCAGAGACTTAGATTGGTACAAAGTCCCTAACTTGTCCCACAAAGCCTTCGTCGTAGCTTCCCCTGATACATTCAGCAATACTGAATCTGAGACACACAATCGTATTATTCTCTTTGCCTTCCAATCCAACTTCTTCCATTCTTCATCAGAAACTCCCGTTGGTTTACTACCCGGATCTACCGCGATCCACTGATCTTTATCCACCAACAGATCCTCCATATTGAGTTTCCACAACTCAAAACTCTGACCATTAAATTTCTCGATCTCTATCTTTCCACTGCTCACCATCTTCTTTCACCACCAGAATCGATCTCGCAGATCTCCCACTGAACAAGGTCTACCACAGGCCCAAGCGAAACCCCTCAGCAACAAAGGCGTCCCCTTGAAGCCAAAACAACTCCGATACCAAATGTAGGTTTTAACCCCATACAGAAATTACCTTCATACGAATTCTAAAACATAGAAAATAAACAATGCGAGAGCATAACATATAAAACACACATACACAAAGATTATCCCCTAGATCCCAAAACTAGGACTACCAGCTTGATTTTTCATTATGTTCCTTTCAGTGTTACAATACATATTTATACATGCCGAAGCATCCAATACCATGGACCGAAAAACCATCGCGTCTAAAACCATGGACCGAAAACCATCGTGTCCAAAAACATGTGCGAAAATCATGCACAAAACCATAGGTGGGTCCGCCCAACCTAACATAGGGTAAACCAAAATTTTCCAGGGTGCTGCCCCGAACCCCGTAAAGTGGGGTTACGGGTGCCCCTCAAACCCCCTGTGACCTCCCCCCCCTCTAACCCTCGGTTAACTACGTGAGCTAGTCATGGAAAGAATATAACACAACCCAACATCTTCAACTGTTGAATGAGTGGCAACACTTCTTCGTCCTTCTTCCATTCATCCCTTGCTTCGTTTATCCAATTTGGTTGGATAATAGAAATAGCACAAAGCAATGCTTCCACATCCTCATCCTTTCTTGAGAGTGCATCAGCAACAACATTTTGCTTCCCTTTTTTGTAGAAGATTTCAAAGTCATAACCCAACATATTTGTGACCCATTTTTTCTATTCTTCTAAGGATAATCTTTGTTCTAAAAAGTATTTAAGACTATCATGATCCATTTTTACCTTGAAGTGTCTTCCCATTAAGTCAGGTCGCCATTTCTTAAGTGCATGTAGTATTGCCAACATTTCATTCACATAAATAGCTTGCTTGAGATGTAGCTGTAAAAATACCCAATCACCTGCATCAAAACTTCTTTCACTGTGATGTTGATCTGCTTGTTGTTTCATTCACTTCTGCACCAAAGTGGCGTTATCCTTTAAATGTTGGAGAACTTGTTTTTTATGCTCGATGTGATATTTCACTGCTTGAATCTTTTTCTTCTTGATATGTCCTTCTATCTTGAGAGTTTGAGGAGGGGTAATTTCTTCCAATGCATTACAAGATATGGTCGGATTCATTTCTTGATGCTCGATGTGATATTTCACTTCTTGAACACTTTTCCTCTTGATATGTCCTATATTGGTAGTTTGAGGAGTGATAATTCCGGCCAATGCATTACAAGATACGGTCGGATTCATTTCTTCTTTCTTGATGTGATCTTTCACTTCTTGAACCCTTTTTTTCTTGATATGTCCTTCTATCTTAAGATTTTGAGTGGTAATTCTTGCCAATTCTTTACAAGATATGGTCAGATTCATTTCTTATTTCTCTCGGGTTGGTTCCTGGCACATATCCTCTTCTTTTGATGTTTCTTGATCCCTTTCTTCCTCTTCTTCATAATCTATGTAAAATAATTTCTTCTTAGCACACTTATGACCTTTAATGTATTTGTTATCACA
Organism: Pinus tabuliformis; assembly: GCA_031772625.1. NCBI lineage: Eukaryota > Viridiplantae > Streptophyta > Pinopsida > Pinales > Pinaceae > Pinus > Pinus tabuliformis. The sequence continues at coordinate 1,346,832,499 of CM062820.1, forward strand.
ATTGTAACAAAGCCCTTTTGCTCTTTTTTCTTCCAATTGTTGTGGAGTCAACCTTGTAGGTTGTGGAAGGCTAGGAGAAACAACACTTCCATCTTTATATATGTGAGGAGTAGACTTCCTTGTTTCCATAATTTTGCTTTCCACTTTTCTTGCCAACCTGAATGCCTTCTCCAATGAATCAAATTCCCAAAGATGAACCTCATGTTGAATGTTATCCTTTAAAGTCCCTATGGAGACATCAATCCTTTACTTCTCTGGAATATCATTTTCCCTTATATTCAATTTTTGAAAGTCGTCAATGTGCTCTACCGTTGAACACTTTTGTTTGAGATTTAGCAATTACCTAAAGAAGGTGTTTCTCTTTGTATCCTCATAATGTGTTATCATTTCCTCCGTGAAAATTAACCACGTAACAAGTGGTTTATGAGGAAAATTCCCTTTATACCATAAAAATTAATCCGGTTCTAAACATGAAGATGCAATATGTACCTTTTGTAACAGTTTCACCCCATGTAGAACAAAATATTGCTCCATTTGTAGTATCCAATTTACCGGATCCTTGCCATCAAACTTCCTCATATCACATTTTCTTGATTTTAGGAACTCAATCTTGAAACAAATGTAACTCTGTAATTTCATATCTCCAAGTTCTATAATTGTGTCCTGTAGTAGCTCTCTAAGTGTTATTTCTAACCCCGCAAGTCTGATCAAGATTGGATTCTGCAGGGAAGAGTTATGTCAAATCTTCCACGATGACCTGAGTATAGAATCGTTCAGTAGAGCGCACTTGTACGAAGTTCCACGTTTAACTGTTTCAACCTTAGGAGCTAAAACCAATACACAAAAAACTACAATCTGTACTTTTTTTGCAACTTCTTACGAAATTTCAATCTGATGCTCAGAGAGAAAGTTATGACAATTTTCCCAAGGTCACCTGTTTAGGATGTAATTCGGGAGCCTGCAGAAACCCTAAATGTCTTGGATTATATCTCCAAAAATATAGCGAAACAAGATCTGAAATTCGGGCCCGAGCTTCACCAAAATTGCGGCTCAAATGGGTTTTAATTTCAGAGTCTGAACCTTTGCAGAAAAACAAATATAGCAAAAATTCCACGATGACCTGTTTGAGATGGAATTCTAGATTTTTTCAAAACCCTAACTTCCTCAGATCATATCTCCGAATATATCGCAAGATAAGATCTGAAATTTTGACTCGAGATGTAGAATGATTTCAGCTCAAATGGTTTTTGGTTTTAGCTTCTGAAAATTCGTAGCGAAAAGGTTATAGCAAAAATTCCACGATGACCTGTTTCAGATGAAATTCTAGATCTTGCAAAACCCTAACTTCCTCAGATAATATCTTCGAAAATATAGCGAGACAAAATCTGAAATTCGGACCCAAGGTTCAACGCGATTTAATATCAAATGGGTTTTTTTTAGCTACTAAAACATCATGAAAAAAAAAATATAGCGAAAATTCAACGATGACCTGTTTGGAGCAGCGAAACCCTAGAATCCAAAGCTCTGATACCAAATGTGATGAAACCAACTCACAAAAATATAGAAAAGAGAGATAAACGCCTTAGAATTCAGCGTCTTGGAGGGGGAAACCTCCTTTACATTACACAAATGAATAATTCTTGGATGACACAAATGACAAGACCTCTTTTCTATATATAGGAGTCTAAGGGGTCATAATATAATCAGAGTCGACATAACAATAGTAATATAAGGGCACAATAATAACTATAGTGGGCTTCTATGGGGCACCATAATAACAATATGGGGACTACATGGGCACAACAATATAATAAGGAGGTTGTACTAATAACAATAAGGCGACACACTAGTAGTATAGGGACCTAACAAAGTCATGGATATGTTCTCCCTATATTTTAGGGGTCCAGTATCAATTTAATTGTGAGTTGTAATTAGATAACTCAGTTTACTGAGTTAAGTTCAATTAAATTAGTTCCAAACTATTTTTGGAACTAATAGAGAGTTACCAATTAGTTGATGCACTAGTGCATCCACAAGTGTCACTCTAGTTAACTGAAGATTCCCTCATCAGATACTTATGCATGTTGATTATGAGAAAGACCCAGTTGAGACTAGAGTGCAGGGATAGTGTACTATCAGTTGTATGTTTTACTGAGTTGTAAATATCATGCATGCAATCAGAGAAGGACCTAATTTTGGATTATGCAGTTGTGGATGAGGAATTTCCCTTTAAATATGGGCTAATCCTCTCAGTAATTGGGCAAGGAATCAAAAGCTTGAAGGCTAGGAACTTGGATAAGTATTTGCCAAAGGAAGTCATCAGGCAGAGGATAGGAAATACTTGTGCAGGTTGAGCTCAAGTTTGAGCAGAGCATATTGTATTCATCTAGATTCTTTGACCAGGAATGCCACAAGGAAATAGGGGCTTGGAGAGCTGCAGAATTGGCTAAGTGTTGGCTAAGAGCTTGCTTGTGAGCTAAGGATTGATTATACTGAGTGTTGGGATTGTTCTTGTGAGAAAAAGCATCGTATTCTCATCTTAGATTTCTGATATATGCAATACAATTAATGGGGTTTTGAGATGTGGATTTCCCCAAATAAATATTGTGTTATGTGCCATTGATTTGTCTTCTTCTTGTTCATATTGTTTTCATCGATCTATTGGTTTATGCTAGTTCAAACTAGAAGTAGATTCTTGTCTTTTTCTTTAGTACATTGCATGAGCTTGTGAATCTACAGGAAATTTCTACATGGTATCAAAGCTAGATTTGTAGGAAATTCTACATGGTATCAAAGCTAGATTTGTAGGAAATTCTACATGGTATCAAAGCTAGATTTGTAGAAATTCTACATGGTATCAAAGTTGAGAACAATATACTAGAGGAGATTTTGAAATTTTGAGATTTGGGTTACAGGTGAAATTCGAATTTGCAATACATACTTCAGGATCGACAGAAGGCATTATACGGTTTGCGGCTTGAGTATGCCTTGGATGGCAGCTCGAATTATATAGCCTCAAAGGACAGGATGGAGGCCGTGTTGGAAGACAATGGCTTGAAGGAATTCATTGATCAGGATATTCCTAAGCCACCAGCATCAGATGCTCAGAATCTGGCCGAATGGAAGAAGTGTGTGGCAAGGGCGAGGAGGATAATCCTTGAGGAAGTTCGAGACCACATTATCTCGAGTCTCCATGGGAAGGAAACTATGCATTCTCTGTGGAAAGCATTGAAGGACCTTTTCCAAAATAGTAGTGACCATAGGAAGTTGGCACTGAAAGATAAACTTCGAAAAATCAACATGGAGGCGGGCAACTCAATTCCAAACTTGACCAAGTTCACTCAATGTCGTGATGAACTTGGAAGTGTTGGAATCACGGTTTCCAAGGATGATATGGTGAATCTTGATCTTCTAGGAATCCAAAAATTTTGGCATAGTTATCAGGACTCTGCCAATGGTCGGGAGAAGCTGGCAGATTGGGAACAACTGTGGTTGGATTTGATGTAGGAGGAGATCAGGAAGAACACCAGAGATGGGACCTCTTCCAAGGAAGTGGAAGAGGATTTTGCCTTAGCGAGTAAGGCAAAAAAGTCCAATGGAAATAAGTCCCAAGACGAGGAGGGTGGAAAGAAGATGGACTTGACAAAAGTCAAGTGATTTCACTGTCATGAGCACAAGCACTATGCCAAGAGCTACCCACAGAAGAAAGCAAGCAAGAAGGATCTAGCAGTAGCGGCAGCAGGTGAAGCTCTAGGTTCATAATTCAAACTTGATTTCACTCTCATTGCAAGCATGGCCAACACTGCCATGGGAGGCGTGTGGTATCTTGACAGTGGTGCCTCATTCCATATGACGGGGAATAGAGATCTCTTTAGTGATTTTGAGGAGAAATACCTCAAGAAGAGCATAGAGTTTGGAGATGACAAGAGGTATAGAGATACCAAGATCGGTACGGTTACCTTTCATAGGGATTCTGGCTCCCCTCTCAGGATCACTGATGTGATATATGTTCCAAGACTAAAGAAGAATCTTGTTTCAGTCGTGATATTGGAAGACCATGGCTATGATGTGGTTTTTAGTAAGGGAAAGGTTTTCCTTAGACACATCACCATGAGATAGGTGAAACAGATCGGTTCACAGGTCAAGAACATGTATGCTCTTGAGGTTCAAGATGCATGCAAAGCCTTAAGGAGCAAGGCAAAGGTTAGAGACTTGGCGGTTGAGAGGGAGAGTAAATTACCTCTCAGCATGTAGCCCCAAAAGAAGTAGTCTCAAACAATTGCGGAGCAGCCACAATTGGAGAAGCTAAGAGGAGACCAAGTCAAGAGATCCACTCAAGCAGAGAAGAAGCAGTGTTAGACAATTGTGGAGAAGCCACAATTGGAGAAGCTAAGAGAAGAATGAGTGGAGGCATCCACTCATGCAGAGACCTCTAGTAGGGGGGAATTTCGAGCCAAGTGGCCAGAGGGATCACATGCAGTCGTACCTCTAGGTGTGAGGTGGGGCGACATGAAGTGATAGTCACACGAGGGATGAAATTGGGTAGGGTCCATTGAGAGGTTTTAGCTCATGGATCATACCTTGCTACGGGAGCCCAAAGTACATAGTAGCGGGAGGAATCAGTGGGATTGATGCAGTCAAAGATCAAAGTGACATAGGCTAGAGTAGTCAGATACTGAAGAGCACATAGAAGGGTTGATAACAGTGAAGAAAGGCAGAGTCAGCAGAAGCGAAAAGTTTTCAATTTAGAGAAGCTTAGAGGAGACTGAGTGGAGGCATCCACTCATGTAGAGACCTCTAGTAGGGGGAAATTTCTAGCCAAGTGGGAAGAGGGATCACATGCAGTCATACCTCCAGATGTGAGGTGGGGTAATGTGAAGTGATAGTCCCAAGAGGGATGAAATTGGGCAGGGTCCATTGAGAGGTTTTATCTCATGGATCGTACCTTGCTACGGGAGCCCAAAGTACATAGTAGCACGAGGAATCAGTGGGATTGATGTAGTCAGAGATCAAAGTGACATAGGCTAGAGCAGTCAGATACTGAAGAGAACATAGAAGGGTTGACAATAGTGAAGAAAGGCAGAGTCAACAGAAGCGCAAAGTTTTCAGTTGTCAGAGGCAATAGCAGTGAGAGACTTTGATGATAGATGCATCATACTGATTCAAGTTGGAAGTTTTTTTTTTTTTTTTTTAGATTTCCTAGAGCAACAACACTAGAGAGAAGTGTTGCATGCAGAACATTCCAAAGGTTCACAGTCGGGATCGATTTAAATTCCTTTCTTGTTGAGAGGAAGTGTTGAAAATAGCAACAAGAAATGTTAAAAATAGAATCCATAAATTCCAGTTTAATTTGTCCTTGAATTAAACAAAGAATTAAAATCGAATTATGTTCTCATAGCAACTTGTAAATAGTTAATTAAGTTTAATTAACTTAATTAGCTTAGGAATTTCAAGTTGGAAATCTTTCTGAAGTCATGTACATGTTCTCCCTATATTTTAGGGGTCCAATATGAGTTTAATTGTGAATTGTAAATAAATAAATCAGTTTACTGAGTTAAGTTCAGTTAAATTAGTTCCAAACTATTTGTGGAACTAATAGAGAGTTAACAGTGAGTTGGTGCACTAGTTCATCCACAAGTATCACTCTAGTTAACTGAATATTCCCTCATCAAAAAGTCATGCGTGTTGATTCTGAGAAAGACCCAGTTGAGACTAGAGTGCAGGGATAGTGTACTATCAGTTGTATGATTTATTGAGTTGTAAATATCATGCATGCAATCAGAGAAGGACCTAATTTTGGATTGTGCAGTTATGGATGAGGAATTTCCCTTTAAATATGGGCTAATTCTCTTAGGAAATGGGCAAGGAATCAGAAGCTTGAAGGCTAAGAATTTGGCTAAGTATTGGCCAAAGGAAGTCATCAGGCGGAGGATAGGAAATACTTGTGCAGGTTGAGCTCAAGTTTGAGCAGAGAAAATTGTATTCATCTAGATCCTTTGACCATGAATGGCGCAAGGAAATAGGGGCTTGGAGAGATGCATCATTGGCTAAGTGTTGGCCAAGAGCTTGCTTGTGAGTTGAGGATTGATTATACTTAGCACTGGGATTATTCTTGTGAGAACAAGCGTCATATTATCATCTTGGTTTTCTGATATATGCAATACATATAGTGGGAATTTGAGCTGTGTCTTTCTCCAGATAAATACTGTGTTATGTGCCATTGATTTGTCTTCTTCTTTTTCATATTGTTTTCATCGATATATTGGCTTCCACTGGTTGAAAGTAGAAGTAGATTCTTGTCTTTCATTTAGTACATTGCATGAGCTTGTGAATCTACAGGAAATTTCTACATGGTATCAGAGCTAGATTTGTAGGAAATTCTACACCCTTCTTGGGGATATAACAATGTATTTGAGTCTATAATATGTCTAGAAATCCCTCCAATGACAAGCACTAGTTCTGCTCTTGAAGTCAGCCTCAAAACAGTGAAGAATTCATGTCGTCTCTCCATGAAAAGACACACCCCTTCAGATGGACATGTCAACTTATTTATAGGATGAACTACTATCTATCTATATATATATATATATATATATATATATATATATATATATATATATATATATATAAGTGCAGGCTCTTCGCATTTCAGACAGAAAAATCTGAGAATATCTCTGATATTTTCGGATGGCAATTATAGTGAGAAATTCGGAAGTCTCTCTGTGGTTTCGTAAGGGCAGTGGCAGTGAAGATAAGTTCAGAACTCTATTACAGTCATCAAGTAAGTTTGAATATTTGTTTTTGGGTGGATAGATACAATAAGAAGGTACAGTGAACAGTTTGGGAAAATCACAGTTAAGGGAATTCAGATCCCTCTTGATTTCGGGAAGATGAGCATAGTGACTAGTTCAGATCTACTTGATCAACATTTCGGATGAAATGCAGAAGATTGTCTCAGTAAAAAGGATTCAGTCAAGTGTACAAGCTGACAAAAGATAAGCTCGGTGTCTCCTTGTCTCGGTGGCACATCAAGTGCAGAAAGACAGTATTGATGATACAACAGTTCGTTGCAAACACAGTTCGTTGATGATACTACTGTGTTGAGTTTCCATCTCAGAGAGAAGGGCTCGGTGAAGGAATCAGTGAAGTCAAGAGAGCAATGAAGATCTCGGTATCAAAGGCAGTGATGAAGATCTTGGTGATGGCAAGGTCGAAACGAAAGAAGAGTGATTGTCAAGAGGACTTGTGTCTTGATCTTGGAGAGGCTACTAGGTCAAGGGTCTTGGTCTTGGTATTCGTCAATTGGAATCTCTATAAGAAGAATTTGTGCAGGTTTTCCTCTCAAAGAGTGAGAGGTTTTGGCCCTGGATGACAGCCTACATTTTGTGTCTCTTGTTTATTTATGTTCATGCATTGGTAACTATTTGATGAATAAGAACAATAATAATCTAAGTAAAGAAGATCGTAATCTAAACAAGTAAAGGAATTCACAAGCAGTCACTAATTGAAGAGAAATCACCTAATAATAATGCCCTAGATTTATCAAGAAAAACAGATCTGATAAATTGTACTTTAAAATCCAAAATCTACAATATTACAGTTTTATCTCTCTTGAGATTTATAGATTTGTAGAATATTGTTAATATGAGTTACATGAAAATTAAAATTATGTAAAAAATAGAGAAAAATGAAATAAAATATCACAAACACATCTAACACATTATATGACCTGGGAAACCCTTTCCGGAGAAAAACCCAACTGGAAAGTGAGGTCGCTCCACTCTCTTTCTCTAAATGGAAATATGGTTCTAAGTAAAAAGAAGTATGGCCTATGGAATGTGGGCTACAGTGCAAAAATCCTCTATATGTGCTCTATCTCCTATCCCTCTTGGTTATTTTTGCTCAATTATGGAACAAATGCACTCAAAATAATGGAACCCCTTTTCCTCCTAGTGGCCTAGTTATAACACATCCCAATAGCCTATTAGTGGTTAGGTTTGACTACCTCAACTCTTATCCATAGTTACAATATAAACTCTTATAGAGTCTTCTTCAACAAAATCATGTGGCTAGCCCCTTTTTCATGAATGATGGGGGTTGTCTTGGCATCCTCTCAAAATATGGGGGTGAAAATAGGCAAGTCAACTTCTGAGTGGCATACATTTTGTATATAGATTCTGATTGATGTGATTCTTGAACCATTGGAAAGGTATTTGTGTGTAGATTAGGAAAATAGTTGTTGCACTAAAGTGACAAAGTCCCCCCCCCCCACCCCCCAAAAAAAAAAAAAAATCATTTGATGCCTCAAAATTATCCGAGAAGGTTTCAGACCCCAATTTGCCATATTGGGTCCCGCTAGTAAAAAGGGTCTTGTTAGTTGATTCCTCCACCTTTTCCACTCTAAAATAATGGATATGGATGAAAAACAATATAATGATCCAACATATATCACACCTCTCCTTTTTGGGATGATTTTGGTCCCCAAAAGCTTATACCAAATGATTTGAAGAAAATTTTCCTCCCCCTTTTCCACTCTAAAAGAATGGAGATGGATGAAAAACAATATAATGATCCAATACAGATCACACCTCTCCTTTTTGGGAGGATTTTTGTCCGCAAAATATTCTACTGAATGATCTGAAGAAATTATTCCTCCACCTTCTCTTGGGTGTACCATTTAACTTTGCCTAGAAGTTGTCCTTTCAACCCAATCTACCAAAGGTCATGTTGCCCCTATCTTATAGTTCTAGACCTATTTTGAAAAATTATATCTCCAGTCAACCTTGTTTGAGCATTTGGTTCCAAATCTTCCATAGAATGTAGAACCTGGTCATGTTTCTGATCTAGCATGGAAGGCTCATAGAGTTTCAGATTATCTACATTCACAACTGAGTAAATGTGTGTATATCTTGGTAAACTGAGTCGATAGGAATTATCACCCACCTTTTCCAGTATCTCGAAGGGACCATACCGCAAAACCTTGATTTTATTACCAGGCCCTTGTACCCTCTCATTATTCAACTATAGCAATACTTTGTTTCCCACCTTGAGATATTTCTTTGTTCTATGCTAATCATGCATGGCCTTATATTTCTCTTGTGACCTCTGCATTGTCTCTAGTACCTGTATATGGATTTATCTGGCCTTCTCTATAAATTTTTCGGCCCCCAAGGCATCTTCTGTAAGGTCTTCCCTCACCCTCCTTGTTTCCCATATGCAATGTCCAAAGGTAAAGGAAACAAATATCCAAAACAAGTTTCAAATGGGGACTTTCTAGTAGAAGTGTGGATTTCTCTATCGTAAGAATGTTGTATATATACCATATTTTCATCCAAGGTCTTCATATGCTTTTAAATATATCCCATTAGTAGTTTCACCAAATTCATGATGACTACTTATGTTTATCCATATGTATGTGGATGGAATGTTATAGACTTGTTCAACTTTGTGTCCATTGTCTCCCACAATGTAGTCCAAAATGAACTGAAAATATTGTGTCTCTATCTATAACGATGCTCCTTGGTATCCCAAAGTGCACCCATACATGTCCAAAGAATAAGTTCACTTATTATTTCACATTAATGGTGTTTTTATAGGCCATCAGAACACACATCTTGTTGAACCAGTCAACTACCACGAACAAGTAGTCATGCCCCTTCCTGGTTATTGGTAAACCTCCCACAAAGTCCATGGAAATGCTTTCCCAACGATGAGTGAGTATAGGTAAGGGATGATATAAACCCTATTTCATGTTGTGGGGCTTATTGTTACAACAAAGCATGCATCTTCTTATGAAACTAGCCACCTTCTCTTCCATATTGGGCCAATACACATACTTCAGCAAGTTGGCCACTATCTTCGCTACACCAAAATGCCCTACAACCTTAGAGGTGTGAGCCTCTCTAATCATCTATAATCACTCACCTTTACGAACACATAGTTTATCCAACCTTTAGAGCAACCCATTCTAGAGGTGGTAGTCAACGGTGTTATCACCATCATGCACATGACTCTGACTCTGCAACTAATAAAACACCTCCTGAAGTCCTCATCTTATGAATATGCCTCTTTGTATACAGCATGGGTGATTGGATCATGTGCATCAAAGCTCCCAAAGTTGTTATCTTCGATGTGGGTGGCCTTGAAATCATGTTGACCGACTTGTTTGTGTTTCCCTTCTTATACTTAAGCACTAAATGAAATTGTTGTAGAAACCCAATCCACTTGTAATTTCTGATTTGTTGTAGCTTACTCTGGGCCTGCAGGTACTATAGTGGATGGTGCTCTATGTGGATTATTGTCTCCTTTCCCATCAGATAGTGCTTCCACTTCTTCACAACTTGCACTAGGGCATTGAGCTCCTTGTCGTAGGTAGGGTAGTTAAGAAATTCCCCATGAAATACTTCAGAATGGTAGCATACAAGACTTCGCCCTACATCAAGACCACTCCCATAGCATACCCACTTGCATCTATCTCTAGTTCAAAGGGATGTTGTAAGTTTGGTAATGATAGAACCAGTGCTTGATTGATCATCTTCATTAGCTCCTCGAAGTCCCTTCATTGACCCTTTCCCCATCGAAAACTCTTGCCTCTTTCCATTATGGCATGGAGCAGTGATGCTACCACTAAAAACAAGGCTATGAATTTCCTTAGATACTATGTCGCCCCAACAAAACTCCTAACCTCATAAACATTAGTAGGCACCAGCCATTTCATGATAACCTCCATCTTTGCAGGATCTATCTTCATCTCTCCTCCACCTATCACATACCCCATATACACCAAAGAATGTTGTGAAAACTCACACTTACTGATATTTTCTAGTAGTTTGTGCTTCTTTAATGTCTCCAACACTTGCGTCAAATGTGAGATGTTCTCCTCCCATGTTGCATTGTATACTAGTATATCATCCAAATAAAAAATAACATATGAATCTATAAGTGGGTGTAGTGCATCATCCATTAATCTCATAAAGTTAGTTGGTGCATTACATAGTAGAAATTCCATGACTAACCACTCATACAAACCTTCCCTAGTTTTGAAATCGGTCTTCCAGGTGTTACAAGTTATTTTGTCGTATCCAAATAAATGGCCTTGAACCCAAACCTATCATCATATTGCAACCATTCCCTACAAAGCCAAAAGAATTCCCTTTCCAGAAGTTACAAGAATCACGGATTACATTGGATAAAACCGCTAATTTTGTGGGTCATCGCACTTACCTTTAAGGCATAATGCATTGACATAGGTTGCACACATGGAAGCTGCACTAGCAAGCACAATTTTCTTTCCCAAAAAGTGTGTTGATAGCTAGAAACAAGTAAAAAAAATGAAGTTTTTCTTCCTAGAAGATTCAGAAGTGGTTTTAACCATTTACTGTTGAATCAGATCTCAACTCCTAATATTGAGGTCTTTTCTCCTATCTCTTAGAACTTACCTCCCCCTTATGTGGATCTGAGCCCTAGAATGGTAAATCCAAAACCACCTCTTTTACCCTATAAATTCACTGCCTCCTATAGAGTCTCGATTGGCTTTTGGAGACTCTAAGTTATACCATTATGCTACTCATTTGTGTCTAGAGGTCCATAATCGATCCATGTGTTTGAGGTGTGATTGAAGGCTTACTATTGTGGCAAATGAAGGACAAGATAACTGGGAAAGATTCATAAGGACAAGGCCTACAAGGGTTGTAATATTTTCCCGTCATTATTAATACAAATGCATTGTTTGTCCTATACTTGTGTCTTATTTATGCATATGTAGAACATGAACCCTTAGCTTCTTGTTTAGAGTTGTTTGTATATGTTATTTGTATGTTTTGGTTCTATTGCTTGTTTTGGATAGTTTTCATGTTCCACTAATAGAAATTGGAGTTGGAGCTGAAGCTAACAAGCCAAGAGAAGGAGAAAGCTTGCATTAGATTCCAAGTAGGTATTTCTTCCATATTTCAAACATCTCTAAGGAAATAATTGCAATTTTGTCTTGGTTGTTTCTAGATTAAGCCACTAGGTCTAGGGAGATTGCTTCTATCCACAGAAGGAATTTCTCCATAAAACACCAATATCTTCTTCTTTGAATTGAACATGATGATATCCAGACTTTGAGTCTAGCTTGGTGAAGTAGTTTAATTGTTGTTACTGATCCATTAGATCATATATGTTGTGCAGGGGGTACCTTTCCTTGAGCATGATCTTTTTTCAACGCCTTATAATCTATAAAAATCCACCAAATCCCATCCTTATTTGCCACAATGATGATGGGTTACCCACATGGTGATGTACTTAGTCAAAGGACACCCTATTCCAGTAGTTATTGCAACTAATTCACCTCGCTTGCTTCTATAACGGACTACTTACACAACCCAAAGTTCGACAATGGGGATTCTGACAATACTTGGATCTATTGCTCCAATTCCCTCTTAGGTGGTAACAATTTAGGCTCCTAGAACACATCCATGTGTGCCGGTAGAAACTCCTCTAGTTTTTGTTTTTGTTTCGTAGTACACCCCTTGAGGGATGCCTTACCTTTTATTGACTCTTCTACAAATTTATTTTCTCTTAAAAATAAACAAAACATACTATTTGCTAGATTTGATCAATTTCTTGGCTTGGTTGGCACTTACCAATGAAATTTTTGACTTACCTTTGTGTGTGTTGATGGTGAAAGATTTTCCATCCTCGAAGAGCCAATATTGGTTGGCTCTCCACATGAATATTACATCTCGTATATGCATGTAGGGACTCCCAAACATAACTCCACATTCATCAAGGGGAACCACATCTAGTTCTACTTCATCAATAAAATCAACATTGATGGCAAATCTAATTTTGCATTGTTTTGTTACATTCAACTTTGCATCCTTATTTACACAACCCAATGGATATGGGCTTGGATGGTCACAAAATTCCAACCCCAACTTCTTGACTACCTCTGCTACATTGACATTTTCCTGCGATCTTGAGTAAAACAGAGCATCAATCTTGGTCTTCTTGACCTGTATCTTTATATGGAAGATTTTGGTCATTTCTTTCTCTTCCTATTGTTGAAGGCTACTGAGGTTCACCTCCTATAGTGATGTACATATGATCTTCCCATTCATGTCTAAGCTGATTTGAACTTGGTTGCTCGAATCAGTGGCCATGGGATTCTTCTTCTTATTATCTTTATTTTTGTTCTTCAGGTTAAGATCCAAATGCAACTTCTAGCACTTCCCCTTTGTATGGCTATCAATTTTGCAGTGATTGTAGTGGTTATTGGGATATTTGCATTGTTGTGTTGTGGTTGTTGTCTTTTTATCTTTTCCCCCATTTTTCTTCTTCTTCGCCTCCTTAGAAGCATTTTGTTTCTTTTTTTTCTCCATTCAACTTGATCTCCCTTTCTTTAGGCCTATGCTTTCCAAGTAATGTGCTTTTACACAAGCCTTATCCATCGATATGTGCTTCAACAACATCACCTGATCCCCCAAATGGTAGTGTAGACCCCCCAAATCTTTGAGGAATACATTTGTGTTCTTTAGCGATATATCTAGCATTGACCATCTTTTTGAAATCTGCAGTGTACTCCTACATGCTTTGCCCCTACTTTTTCCTGAAGTAGTGCCACCAGATCCATTGGTCCTCTTCATAAACAGTAGGGTAAAAATATGAATTTATGAGGGTTTTGAAGTCCTCCCACTTAGTCATTGGAGGTTCTCACTCCAATTTCAAGGTCTTTGTGTGGCTTTCCCACCAAGTCAAGGCATGGCCTTCTAATTTCAGTCGCACAAATGAAATCTTTTGTTCTTCCTCCATATGATGGACACTAAAATACACTTCCAATTGTTGCAACCAATGATTTAGTTTCAGAGCGTTGATCTCACCGTGGTACGGCTTTATATAGACATTTGCTTCCATTTTGAACATGGACTATGAATGATTTATGGCACTCAAACTAGGTTGATATTTTTCAAGTCCTTTCTTCGACTAGTTCTCCATTTCTTCATGATCTCTTGATCTTCCCTTTGATTTTTCCTCTACATTAGAACCCCAGTCTTCTCTGAATATCCAAAGCTTAGGGTCATCATGATGAGATTTACATTATAATATATTTGTGACTTGTTGTTCCAGCTGCGAAATCCTTTCCTCTATAGGATCACAAGGGTTATTCACATATTCATCCGCCATGATTAGGGTTTTACGACTTATGGCCCAACAGATCTAGATCCCCTACAAATCTCCATAATATACCCAAAGAAACCTAGTATGATACCAATATGATACATAAACTATTGTGGATATTGCACATTTCGTCACAACATATTTGATAAATTATACTTAAAAGTCCAAAATATACACTATTACAGTTTTAAAGCTCTTTAGATTTATAGATTTGTAGAATACATTTAGTAACATATGCCTGCAAATTAAGATTATGCAGAAAAAGAGAATGGTAAAATAAAAGCTGACAAACACATTTGACACACGATATGACTTAGGAAAGCATGTCGGGAGAAAAGCCCAGGTTGAAGGTAAGGTTGCTCCTCTCTCTTTCTCTAAATGGAAATATGGTTTTGAGTGCAAAGAAGTATGTCATATGGCCCATGGGCTACTACAATGCACAAATCCTCTTTGTTTGATTTATCTCCTATCCCTCTTGGTTATTTTTTCTTAGCTATGGAACAAATGGACTCGAAAGAATGGATCCCCTTTTCCTCCTGGTAGCCCGGTTATAACATAGCCTGATAGCCTACTAGTGGTTAGGTTTGCTATCTCATGTTAGAAACCTTTGAGCATTACTGAGAGGGGGGTGTGAATTAGTAGTGTGATCTTAATATCAATTTTTACCACTTTAAACTTCTTTATTGAATCATGCACCATTAACCAAAAACATACCATATCATCACATGAATATAAACAATATAAGAATCTAAATCATAAACCATGAGAGCAACATAAACATGAACAAGAACACAAGAAAGAATCAACACATGAGACACAAGATATCTGGTGGAAAACCCTTCACCGGGAAAAAAACAACCCTTATTGTTGTTGTACTAGTCTAAATCTTTTATTAAGCAAATATAGTCTTTTTACATATATTGCTAACTTTGATCAACTAGGAGACTCGACCTCATATACAATCAACTGACTCTGATAATTACGGAGACTTGATTCCACTGATCATCTTGGAAGACTATGTTCTCCATGGATCTATGGACTACCATCCATTGAAATCCACCATGGTTAACCGATCCTCACCCAACTCTAATTGGACCATCCAACTACCATTGGATTGAGAAATTGTTCCTTTTGTTGAAACTTTGCAGTCATTGCTCCACATCCACGAAGTCATTGCTCTGCTACTCTATGGGAAACTCCTTTCATCTATTTTCAAACTGGATCCCAAGACTTCCTACTCAACTTGATTCAGCTTTATAATATGACCTCTAGCAGCAAGACAACCTCATCAAATCAATCAACAACACCACAAATATATGCTCTCCACTCTAGCAAAATAATGGCCACATAAACTCTGAAATATCATCATAATATCAAACCCTCACATCATAATGCAATGTTTCATAATACAATCAACAACACAAGACACTAGGGCTATGTGCCAAATGTAGCAACAACTCCTACAAAAACAAGTGTGAGAGTCACCAACAACAACTATCTAGGAGCATACAAAACTCTCCAAAACAATCTCCACTACAACAGCTTCAAATCTGATCTATTATGTAGCATGCTTCAGTTATGCTCACTATGCATCCATTAACACTCATACACTGAAGCAATTCTTCTCACAACTAGGTCTGAAGCCTATTTCCTCAATGCAACCTTCACTCATTCACTCACACACTGAACCAACCAACAACCAGCTCCAAAATGATGAATATAAAACATATAGGGTGAAATTGAGCTTGGGGCTAGGATCAAGGGTGCACAAATTGGACCAAATCAATCCACTAATACCACTAATTGTGCACTAAATGAGTTCACATCATTGGAGGACCTTTTCAAACCATTCTTGACCTTTACAACTAATTCTAGAAGCCTATGGGAATTTCTATGCTAATTTCCATCCGGTTTGCGCGAGGAATACAGAGAAATTCTCGTGAAAATCCTCAATCGCATGCATAACACAGGCTAAACTCGATTGGAACTTTCAGTCGCTCCCACAAGCTTGTCTGACAGCAACTACATCCTTTCAATTTCTCTCACAGGCTTGGCTCCATGCGACTGGGGCTAAGGATGAAGAAAAACATCAAGACTTCAGGTCAAAACCTCTGCAACCTATTGGATCCTCTTCTTCAACTCCTGTACATCCCTGCAAACCTTGGACATAGTATTTGACACATCTACAAGTGGATCAAACAAGTTTCCCAAGTTTCAATGCAAAGTTGACCAAGAAGGCCAATAAACAAGGTGGCCAGAGTGTCAACAAGTCCTCCACTCTCCATTGACATCTACATAAGCTACAACACCAATGAATAGACTTGAAACACCTTTGCAACATAGTGTAGCACCTCAACAACATCATCATCATCATCATACCAACACATTGCAACAAGTCATCAAGTGTGCAATCATCATAGGACCAACATCAATGTTATCATTTGTCAATCTTTACATCACAAGGTTGACATCAATGCCAACACAACTAGCAACAACCATGCTACAAGGAATGGCATTAACACATCAGCTAGACAACATATGGTTAACATCAATGCCAACATGAGCTAGCTGGATCCATGCATACCATAATGCCATCAATCTCCCCCTTTGGCATTGATTGCAACCATACACAAACTCTCCATACCATCATCTGTTATCACTCCCCCTTTGACATCAATGGAAAAGGGACAACTCCATATGAATAGGGAATCAAAACTAAAGCACAAATATCGAAGAAACTAACATGGCTGAAAAGTAATGCATATCAACCAATAACCATCGTCTCACATCAGTAGCATCAAGCAACAAATATAATCAAGCATCATCCAAAGTAGCATACCAACCAACAACCTCTAGCAGAAACAACAATATGCACAAGAGGCAACCACACAAGCGTCATATGTAACATCATCATAATATGCAACCATGAGCAACATCAAGTGTATGCAACAATATCCATATGAGCATTAATCCATCACTCTCCATAACAACTGAATAGCAGTAACATCAATCAACCTCTCTACTCAAAACATGAGGTCAAAAACTCCAACTGTCATAGCATAGTATGAGGCACACCATGAACACATCCAAGTAGATCATAATGGCAACAATGGATGGCTGGAATAAACAAGAGAAAACAGATGCTCCCCCTGAACAAATGCCATCTCCAAAATCAATCCATGTTGTAGTGAACCACTTCCGCTGCAAACAATGTTTCCTTTTGACAAATAGAAGCACCATATGGACCAAGACTCCACATGACCATGACTAAATGACATATAATATTATATATACATGGTTTTAGTAGCAATATAATACCTCATACATTACCATTACATGCCCTCATGACCCATGACTACAAGACCCAAAGATAGTACAATATAAGTACATGGCTTCATGACCATTTTACATGAATATATCAATAATTACATGGTGGTTATGATCATCTCCTATGGACCAATGACTCAAAAACATGATACATCATGGCTATTACATCATCATTAGCCCATACATATGGCTGCAAAATAGACTCATGATACTTTGTCTATCACCATAATGACTCAACTTACTAAGGAGATGACTCTCAACCAACATAAGATGATGAAACAATAAAAAGTGCATGGTTTTAATAATCATCATATAACAACCCATACATGGTTGGTCCATGTCTCAAATATCCTCGATACATGGTTGTAACAAAGATTCCAATCTATGCATGGTTGTACAACTTTTCAACCAACTTGTAAGTGAAACCAAAAGCATATATATGGTTGAAAAATGTACTCTTTTTCACTCATGAAAACACATATAAATCTGCCACAAATGACTGATTGAAAAGCAATGAAGATAATTCTAAATATCACATGTAAATTCAATACCATGCATAGCTCCCACTGAACTCAATATACCTCCAATAGACAGGTTGATCCTATGGACTTGAAAGTGCCTGAGGCTCAAATGAACTCATCGCATGTTGCTACACTAACTCGTACTCATCAAGCTACCAAACCCTCTCCCTGAGGTTGTGCACCTCTCATGAACTCTTCAATCCTCTATAAATATGTAGGAAATAATCATGGATTGCGTGAGGGGATGCTCTTCACTACTTGAATAGTTGTTGCTCTTTCTTTCTCCACACGATCTTTGGTTGCTTCTTTTCTTCCTTCATCTACTTCTTTTCTTCCTTTACTGGTTTTCTGGTAGGTTCTCTTTGTTTTTTTTGCTTTTGTCAATTTTGGCTTGAGTAACAAGCCAACAAATAATCTCTTGCCATATGGCCAAAGTTATGACATGTGTAGCACTCTAGATGGCCAATATATGTAACAAGAGGTTTAGATTTCTTATTTATCATACTAGATCTAAACCTTGCATGAAATTTGCTTCTCCTCCATTGGTTAGATATGCAATCAGTGGACAAACAAGTTACATGAGTAGCAATAACCATAAAAAGCATGATTATACTTGTTGGCCAATCTCCTTGGTTGTTGATATTGTTGCAAGATCTGTTGATCTGATCTGTACACTCTGCTCCTACAGTTAGTTGCAACATGTCCATACTTGTGACAGTTGTAACATTGTACCTCATACATCTAAGGAACAAAAGGACTTTGCTTCCTTTGAAATCTAATAGAGCTACCACAATGATCTCTAGGAGAAAATGATTTTATAAATGTAGGAGCTCCTTGAGATTTTCTTCTTTGTTGTCGTTGGTTCTACTTCTAATTTCCTTAGTTTGTACTCTTGTTTCTGGTATTGTTTTCTAAGGGCTTCTTGGGTTATTCTTTGGTATTTTTACATGCACTCAAACTAGACTCACCCTTTTGAAATCCAAGACCACATTTATCCAATGGTGATATATGGATCTGAAGAAAACTATCCAAGGCCACGCTGCTCTTCTCCATCTTCCACTGCTTTCTCAAGGATACTAATTCAACTTCTAATCTCTTACGTTGATCTTCCTTCTCTGAGTATTGCTTCCTCATGCCTTCCTCGACTTTTTCTAATTCTACCAATTTTACTTTTAAGCTCGCAATCTCTTCCTTGAGTTTGGCCTCCTTATCATCATAAATATGCAATAATTTTTCTTGATCCTTGCATGCAACTATTAGTTTAGAAATATCAGCTCTAAGAACCTTAACATTATCCTCATCTTCACTAGGAAATGAAACATGATCAAAATCTGAATCCTCAAAATTGTAACTCAAAAGAAAATCATCAACATTTATATCTTTGGATTCATTTTGCTGCAAAACCTTTGGTTCTTGATCTTCTGATTTTTGCACATTATTTGTTGAACAGCTTTCACTAGGAAGATGAGACCCTTGTGGCTAAGCTTCCTTATTTTGAAGGCCATTTATTTTCTAAAATCGTTTCCTCTTATTCTTGCCCATTTTGGAAAAAACAAACAAACAAACAAAAACAAACAACAAAAACAACAAGAACAAAACAAAACAAAAAACAAAATTTTTGCCAACAAACTCCAGATCTACTCTCCAACAATCAAGTTGCAACCAAGATCCCCACTGTGATACTAATTGTTGAAAACCCTTGAGCACTACTAAGGGGGGTTGTGGGGGGGGAAGTGAATCAATAATGTGATCTTATTATCATTTTTTACCACTTTAAACATCTTTACTGAATCGTGCACAATTAACCAACATCATGTCATATCATCACATGAATATAAACAATATAAGCAGCTAAATCATAAACCATGAGAGAAACATAAAAATGAACAGGAACACAAGAAAGCATCAACACATGAAACACAAGATATCTGGTGCAAAACCCTTCATCGGGCAAAAAACCACCCTTATTGTTGTTGTGCTGCTCTGGATTTTCTATTAAGCAAATATAGTATTTTTACATAGATTGTTGACTGTGATCAACTAGGAGACTCAACCTCTTATACAATCAGCTGACTTTTATCAATCCGGAGACTCGATTCTATTGATTAGCTCGAAAGACCATGTTCTCCACGGATCTACAAAAAACCATCCGCTGAAAGCCACCACAATCAATCGATCCTCACCCAACTTCGATTGGACTATCCAACTACCATTAGATTGAGAAAATGTTCCTTTCGTTGAAACTTCACAATCACTACTCCACATCCACAAAGTCACTGCTCCTCTACTCTACGTAGACCTCCTTTCATCTATTTTCAAACTGGATCCTAAGACTTTCTGCTCAACTCAATTTAGATCTGCAATACAACCTTTAGCAATAAGACAATCTCATCAAATCAATCAACAACACCACAAATATATGCTCTCCACTCTAGCAAAATAGTGGTCACATCAAATCTGAAATATCATCATAATATCAAATGCTTACATCAAAATATAATGCTGCATTATACAATAAAAAACAAAAGACATTATGGCTATGTTCCAAATACATCAACAACTCCTACAAAAACAAGTGTGAGAGTCACTAACAACAACTATCCAGAAACATACAAAAATATCCAAAACAATCTCCACTACAGTAGCTTCAAATCTGATATATTTGCAACATGCTTTAGTTTTGCTCACTATGTGGCCATTAACACTCGTACATTGAAGAAATTCTTCTCACAACTAGGTCTAAAGCCTATTTACTCAATGCAGCCTTCACTCATTCATTCACACACTAACCAACCAACAACCAGCTCCAAAACGATGAATATAAAGGATGTAGGGTGAAATTGAGCTTGGGGCTAGGATCAAGGTTGCACAAATTGGACAAAATCAATCCACTAAGACCACTACTTCTACACTAAATGTGTTCACATAATTAGATGACCTTTTCAAACCATTCCCGACCTTTACAACTAATTCTTGAAACCTCTAGGAATTTCTATGTTAATTTCCATATGGTTTGCGCGAGGAATACAGAGAAATTTTCGTGAAAATCCTCAGTCACACACATAACACAGGCTAAAATGGACTTGAACCTTTAGTCGTTCCCAGAGGCATATCTACCATCGACTGAAGCCTTTCAGTCGCTCTCTCATAGGCTTGGCTCCATGCGACTAGGGCTAAGGATGAAGAAAAACACAAAGCCTTCATCTCATAACATTTTCCACCTATTGGATCCTCTTCTTCAGCTCCTTTACATGCTTGTAAACCTATGACGTAGCCTCTGACACATCTACAAATGGATCAAACAAGGATCCCAAGTGTCATTGTTAGGTTGACCAAGAAGGCCAACAAACAAGATTGTCAAGAGTGCCAACCAGTCCTCCACTCTCATTGAAATCTACATAAGCTACAACACCACCAAACAAACCTGAAACACCTCTGCAACATAGGGTAGCACCTCAACAACATCATCATCATCATCATGAGACCAACACACTGCAACAATTCATCAAGTGTGCCATCAAGTATGCCATCATCATAGGACCAACATCAGTTCTATCATATATCCATCTATACATCACATGGCTGACATCAATGCCAACGTAATCTTCTAAATGCCAACACAACCAACTGCAACTGTGCTACAAGGAATGACATCAACACATCAACTAGACTACATAGGGTTGACATCAATGCCAACATGAGCTAGTTGCCAGCATGAACCAATGCCAACATCATCTAGTTGGATCCATGCATACCATAATGCCAACACCTCAACTCTTAACTAGAGTTACAACATAGACTCTTATAGAGTCTTCTTCATCATAATCACATGGCTAGCCCCTTTTTCATGAATAATTGGGGTTGATGTGGCATCGTTTCGAATTATGGTGGTGAAAACAACAACGTCAACTTGAGTTGTATAACTTTCATATACGATCTTTGATTGATGTGATTCTTGCGTCATTAGAAAGGTATTTGCGAGAAGAATAGGAAAACAAGGTGAGGCACTAAAGGGACTAAGTCACCTAACCCCCCTCCCCCCCAAAAAAAAAGTCTTTTGATGCCTCAAAATGCTCCCGAAAGGTTTCAAACCCTAATTTACCAAGTTGGGTCCTACCGGTTAAAAGGGTCCTGTGAGCTTATTCCTCCACTTTTTCCACTCTAAAAGCATCGAGATGGATAACAAACAATAATATGATCCAATATAGATCATGAGGGTGAAAATAATTTTGATTTCCAATGATACATATTGCTCCACCAAGAATTTTAATTGCAATTGAAACAAATTCATGTCACTAGATGATTCAAATTCATGAGTGACAAAGGTTTAGCCCCAAGTCTTGTCTCTAAACTATGTGAATTCATAAGTGATAAAGGTAGAGTCATGAGCCTTGTCATTGGACAATGTGAATTCATGATTGATAAAGGTTAAGCCCTGAGCCTTGTCGATGGACAATGTGAATTCATTAATGACATAAGTAGAGTCACAAGCCTTGTCATTGGACATTGTGAATTCATGAGTGATACATGTTGAACCTTTGGCCTTGTCATTAGACAATGTAAATTCATGAGTGCTAAAGGTCGAGTCTCGAGCCTTGTCACCAACTAAAGTAATTTCAAGAGCAATAACAGCTGAGAAAATATCCCTATCACTTAGTAATTGAAATCTAGAGGGCCATTACTTTACAATGGAACACTAATTCTAGTGATATCATCATTATTAAAAATATCACTAGACGTATAATAAACAAGTTTGAGCACAAAGTAGATCTTCAAGTAAGCATAAAGATAGGAAATTTCCATGGCCTTGTCTCTTGGAGGGCATCTAGGGGCATGAGTTAGTTATATCTGAGAATCTTAGGCCTTCGTATGCATTATCCCTAATGAAATATAACTTTCTTCCTCTAGAAACTAAATTTTACCTCAATTTTGAGCATCTTAGAATTTTGTCTAAATTTTATTTCAACTTTGAGCACATTAGACTTTTTTCTAAAATTTACCCCAACTCTAAGTATGCTAGGATTTTGTCTAAAATTTACCTCAACTTTGAGCATCTTAAGCCTTCCTAGGCATCATCCTTGATTAAAGATTGCTCTATTTCTCTAGAAATTAAAATTTACCTCAACTCTCATCTTAGATATATGTTTGCCAAGAGAGACTATATATACAAGATGAAATCAATTGGTTTACAATCGTATTCTAGTTGTTCTTTCTCTACATTCATAATTTTGATATAATATTTTATTTAGAGAATTTTATTGTTAAGGTGTATATATTACTAAATTTTAGCATATGCATATATAACTCAAAAACTAATATTAATATATAACCATCCATACAAAGATTGTTCAATAATCTTGCACCCACTCTTAATAACCAACCAACCATTAGTATACATGTTGTTTAATGACCTCAAAGCTACACCCACTCTTAGTAATCAACCATTAGTACAAAGATTGTTTAATGACCTCAAACCCACTCTTGATAAACAAACAATTCCTTCATCATTGAGCATTCAAGTTTCAAACTCCATCCATTTGAGTATACAATTTCCATTAAGTTAAATTCACAAACTCCATATAACTAAAAACATAAGAGAGCTTGAAACTTAGAAGCAAAAAGATACACACAAAAAAATTATTATAAAAGAGCCACACGAAAGTGTATATGTCCAATTCATATAATCATCTTGTTTATATTAAATAATTAGCTCCCTTAGTTTTATAAAAAACAAGTCCTGAAAGGAAGCATAGTCCCTGTCATTCAAGTGGAAATTATGTTTTCAAAAAAATTACAAATTGATATATGAATTGGAAAAACTACATTTATATTTCAACATCACTAGTCAAACAAATGTATAGTCATAATGTGTAAAGACACCTTAGTAATTCATAAGTGTCGTTATTTATTTATTTTCTTATTATTATTATTTCTACTTCAATGTCATCAATCTCTAGCTGATGTCCATCTAGATAATTGATTGACATGGTTTATTTAAATGTGTTTATACATTGACAAATGGAATGTAAGCTAAAAGCATGTGGCAACATCCCATTGTTTGTTCTTTTCTTCAAACGAGGACCATATTGGTGCCTCGTTGAATTCAACCATTTTATTGTCATCTCATCCACGTTCAAAAATGTTGCCAATGCTCTCACTTAAATCATATCATCCATCGAATAATATGACAAGGCATAACATTATATAATGAATAACCATGTGAAATATCGAAGCACTAGGTTTAACATTAAAATGAAGATATAATTTGTTGGATGCAAGCGCACCAGCGTGTTGGGATTTTCATTGTCAAGTGTTGATAGATACTCAGTTTCCACTATTGTTTGTGTGTGTGTGTGTGTGGAAAACACTCAAATTTTACATAGACACACAAATTGCACACCAAGAATCAAAAAACAATTGTGTGGTTCATTGAAACATGATATTAATAAGATCTGCAACCAAGTCATTTGAACAAAATCCCATGCATTCTTATTGCATGATTATAAGGTGGTTCTATCACAAGCAGAACACTTTACGGCGTAAACTCCATACATAGAACACTTAAGTTATGTAGACATCAGAGAACATCATACTCCTCCAAATGGCATTCATTGATTTCCGAAACAATGGTCATATTTGCTTAACTTAGAACTTCTTCCAAAATGTTTTGTATCATTCACAATTTCAATTTTTTAAGTTTTTATTTTTTAATAAATGGAATAGATTAAATGACTTTTCAGGGAAATTATGAATATGGATGAAACAAATTTAATTTTTAAAGTTTTTAATTTTAATAAATAGAATAGATTGAATGAATTTAAAGGATAAGTATGAATACAAATGAAATAAAGGATTATATGGCAAATAAAATAAGTAAACAAAAGAAACAAAAATGGGAGTATTATGTAAATTTGAAACTTGATATAAGTATAAATAACTAAACACATAACATCATAAATGAAATCACTAACGCTTCAAAAGAAGTAAAATTACTCAATAAATTAAATACAAGACAGATAAGGAATTCCACACTTCAAAATCCTAGGCAGGTGCCAAAGGGTTGCCAACCTAAAATGGATCCCTAGTTACGATTATTGCTAATATTAATTGATAATCTTTGCACACAACTATGGGAATAAAATCCAATCCAATCTCATTGGGTGAGGTTTCAAGTTTGAATCACAAGCCAGGCAGTTTATGGAGTTTTACCACATTATTCACTTCACAAAAAGCATCATACCACTCACAATAATGTTAACTTTTGGAACAGAGGTCACTTCTGTGTAAATCATGAAACGTTTATGGACTTTAAATCTAATGAAAAATAAAGAACTTATAGCGTTTGAACGATAATTCACAAGAATTTTTAAACGTCAAGGAATAAGAATTTGTGTCTGAAGAATAAAGGAACTTGCATCTAGGCTTTAGAGAGACAGAGAGATTAATATGATTCAAGAAACCAAAATACTCGTAACATATGTAAGGTCTAAACTTTTGAATTCTTTAAACTAAAAGGTAGAGAAAATGTTGCATAGCATTTTTGTCGAGCAATAGAGGTTAAAGAGACAGATCTCCCTAATCAAATCCCTGGCTTGTTGCACTAGAAAGTAAAGGCAACAACCTTTGTGTCGTAAAATAGTGGCGAAGTTCCTCCTTCAAGTCTTTCTCTTCTTTAGCTGTAGCAGAAAGAACTATGGTGCTAGTTGCCAGATTTGGGAAATTTATGAGCCATAGGCATCAATTGTTTTGTCTGGATTAGGGAATACAAAAGTTTAGGAATGTCATCGCAATTGAAAATCCAACTTTTTAGATCGTCTCTCCATATCAATTGAATCCAATGGATTTGAGAGCGACAAAAGAATAGATTAATAGCTAATATGTAACTTCCCTCCGCCTCCCATAATTGTCGTGCAACACCTAAAATTTTGGCCTATGAATTGGACACATGTGCCACTATACATTTTTTTTAATATTGGAAAAAAGCATGTTGGCAAGCCCTTGTGAAGCAAAGTGACCTGAAGTTAAATCCCCCCAGACATGTCTCACCAGCAGAACTTAAATATATATATATATATATATATATATATATATATATCTTGTTTTAGCCCACCATATATATATATATATATATATATATATATATATATATATATATATACATATCTTGTTTTAGCCCACCATTAGGATGAGAGTAATTGTTGTAACAATTGTATTCCCAAGGGACTATAGTACCTATCATAAAAAATCTATTCCCAAACCATAGTAGAGATATTCTTTGGGCTCCTCTAATTCCATGGTCAAATTATTAGTATAAATTATGTCTAATAATTTAATCATTATAAAAATAGCTATAATTAGGATGTCTTCAGCTCCCTTAATAGTAAAATAATGGCTAATCAAAAACAAGATCATCATGAAAAATATGTTGCCAAAAGCATGATGGCCACGAATACTGGCAAGTTCTCAGGGTTAGCAAACTTTATCGGCGACATGGGACAGATGGCACTAAGCCTGAAATAAGAGATCTAATTTTTTTCCAACTAAATGTTAACAAATCATTTTTAAATTTTAATAATATCATTTTATTTATTTCTAAAATTAAACATTATTATTTGCATTGGTCAATGCTAAACTAATAGTGCTTAATAGGTAAAAAAAATTCTAGAGCCCCACCTGGGTAAGGACTAATAACACTACATAGATATATTAAGATGTTAAGTTGGTAATCTAGATTAATTTAGTAAATATTGATTTTGTAGTTTTAGTAAATATTAATCTTTTAAGGTCATGATAATTATATCTAGTTGATTTGCAAATAAGAAGCTTAAAAAAATTTTAAATTTAAATTTAAATTTAAAGGGTGAAAATTTCCACTTAAACTATATTAGTTTCCACATTCCAACACAAGTTCATAAAAATATCATTAACATGTACATATTTTTGGTTATTAACAAATAATTTGCTATAAAAAATAACCACTTGATTGGTTGAAATAGGAAATTACATGAATCAAAAATTTAATGTTGTTTTGTTTTTTAAACCTACAACTTTTACCTAGATGCACAAAGTCTTTGGAAACCTACAATTGGAAGCCAAACCTTTCATATGAATTTGTTCTCCTCACAATAAGGTCAAAAAATGGTAAACTAGAGGGAACTATATGGTATTTTATTACAAAGCTTGTCTACAATCAAATTTACAAGAATCGACGCATGTAGTGGGTTGTGACCATTTAGAGAATGCTATCATCAAGATGCATGTATTATTAACAGAGCAAGCATATTTGTACAATTCAAAACTAGCTCTAGTAGTCCACTAAATTGGAACTATGGGTATAAATGTGTCGAATGTTTTAAAGTAAAAATTTAAATATTATGTCAAGGTCAAGCATTTATGATTGAATACAATGTAATTAATGCACACATATAATATTTTAGTGACCAAAGGAGTGATGCATTTGAATATAGGATGTAGCGCACCTACATGGTCTTTATGCATAGCCAAAATGAGGTTTGAAATATAGAATCCATTGTGTATTGTGGAATGCACAATTTATAAAGAGGTTTAAATAACATGCAATTTATAGCTTTGCCTATAAAGAAGAAAATTAAATTTCTCAAAATAGGTTAGATAAGAAATTCATAGACCCAATATGAAAGACAACTTTCTTATTCAGGGGATTAGCTTCCCTTCTACCTTATTTCTTTTTCCTTCAACTGAGACATGCCTATGAAATATTTTAATTGGAAAATACAATATTATGAGTGTTGTAAAAATATATTGACAACGACCTCAATGAGGGTGACATGTCAATAGATATTGGGGATGGTGGTATGGGCTTGCCACCCTACTCTTCCCCTAGACATCACATAAGGCATCAGGTGTCAGCTAGGCAGCATGCACGCATGTGCAAAGCCGCGAGGCACTAGAGGGTGGCCATTAGGGATATTAATGTTGATTACTCTGCTCATTCATTTCTTGCACTAGTTGAGAGGTTGTTGGCATGCTCAAAGAGGGATGAGGAATCAGAGTTAAAGGGGCGGAAGAATGTACGGTAAGAAATACGTGTGGGAGCTTGGGTTTGAGGATAATTTAGAAGGGAAGGATTTCTGCCTCAGCTAAGGGGCAGAAGGAGGCATTCTGTGTGGAATTGCAAGAGTAAACCTCAGGGAAAAGGAGTTCCAGGGAGTGGAGAGGAGGATTTACAGAACAATACTGCACGGTGGGGGAATTCCTAAGGCGCAGATTGACATAAACAATGTTGTTGGCTCTTAAGATATGTTCTCAGATCTATTGTGGGTTATTCATATCAGCTTGAAATCTTTATACCTAGTTGTTTTTTCTCCATTGGATAATTGCATATGTATGGTATTATATATCGATGGGTTTATTAGGATAGAGTGGCTAGTTAGAAAGGGGAGCTTTGGGTTGTTTTATCCATCTGCATTGTGGAAGTTGGGTCATCTGGAACCTTGATGGCGGAAGGTGGACCATCACCTCAAGCGCTTGAGTGTTGCAAGTGCCCTGGATTCAGGGTGTTTATGGCTTTGGTGTTGACGAGGAAGGGTAATGATCATTTGGTTGGTTGCTAGAGTGGCCATGATAGTTCTCAGTGTCTTCTCCATATAATTTGAGCGCTCTTCATCTCTTTCCAGGAGCCAAGGGAGTATAACCATTATAGAAGATATATAGGGGCATGGTAAAGCAATTTTCCTCATGCTAATCCAGGTGGTCCTTGTGGGGAATTGTGGTGGTATTTCTTAAGAGTGGCATTGGCTTCGGGGGACGTGGCTATTCAGGCTCTCTCAGAGACTAAAAAAACCAAATTTAAGTGTTGAATATGCCTTTGTAGAGAGGTTGGGTGCACTGAGATATGGAGGGTTAGGGCTTGCAGGGTTGTGTAATGACCAAAAGTCGTATCTGCAGCGGAAAATATTAAAATAATTCGCAGACAAAGACATCCATTGTAGGATAGAAATTGTATAATGTATATTGTATAAAAGAATGAATGTAGGATGAGTGCAAATGAGAATGAGGGTCCTGTATCTATAGCCAAGATAGTACCCTTTCACTAACGATTATGTCCTTAGGGACATACCTTTTCATTAATTGCTAACTAATTAATCATTAATATTATTTGTTGTCTTTTACATTATTTGTGTTTTTTTTATTATATAAATTTAGTTCGTTACATTGCCTTCCCCTTCAAAAATCTTGGTCCTCAAAACTTACTGATGAAGGATCGGATCTCTTATGTCGTTCGAAAAATCTTCTTGTTTCTAAGCTTCCATATTTGTTGATACAAGATGATATGATGCTCTCAGCGATAGATAGAATTGTTGTATTGAAAATGGGTTGTACCATCCTTGATTAACCTTCTAGGGAATCTTTTAATCCTTGGAGATGTGTGGTGAATAGTTACCGTATGACTGGATTGAGCTCACTTCAATATTATTCGAGACATAAGTTTGTTATTTATGTTCTGCGTGATATAGACTTGTAAATTGATTAAGGTGTCTACTATTGTGATTCAAATGTAGATAAGGAATTTTTCTTGTTTGAACTTCCTTAAACGTTTTTATGGTAGTTTCTTGATTTTCCTCAGGCATTGTTGTTGTTGACTTGACTACTGAATCCTCATTTGGGGTGTCCATCGTTTGAACAACAACCTCTGAGTACATCTTTATTTCAGTAGGATTGGGATTTGCCTGAACTGTGAGATTAGTGGGGTCGATGTTTGCTTCTTCTTCCCCAACTTGGACTACTACATCTAGCGATTTTGATGCTTCTTTTGCAACAATTTTTTCGAACCTATTCGTCAATGATTTCTTATCATCCTTAAGTTTTTTAATCTGTTTGAGCAGATTTTGGTTATGATTTTTGAGACGTAAGCATTCCTCATTTTCTAAGTCAGCTTTATTTTGGCCTTCAAGCTTCTCGTCTTGAGTTGTGATATTGATTGGATCAATATTAGTTCCCTTATCTTCAACCTGGACTGTTACATCTGGAGACTTTGATACTTCTTGAGTAAGTTGCTCTAACTTGTCTTTTAATGACTTCTTGTCATTCTTAAGCTTTTTAATTTGGGTTAGTAATTTTTCACTATGATTCTTAAGTCGCAAGACTTCTTCATTTCTATCAGCAGTGATTTTGTCAATTTCATTTTGCATATTTTGTAATACTTTTTTATCTTCTTGAAATATTACTTTTGAAATATCTTAGATGTCTTCTGGTGTTACTGAATTTGGTTGCACGGTAACATCCTGTCAAGCTAGGAGGTAACTCCTCAAATGAATTGTGCTTATTCATTAAGACTACTTATGGTTATATACATGAGGGAGTGACTCTTGGGTTTCACCTCCCGATGACTCTTCATTTTCACTTATTTACTATTTACATTATTTACAAGTGTTCACCCAATCCCCATGATTAAGTGTCAACATTCCCCCCCCCCCCCACTCTTAATATTAAGGGATGTTGGTGAGTCCAAGCATCGTTCTGAATCTTTCAAGATTTTCTCTTCCAAGCGCTTTGGTGAAGATGTCTGCAATCTTCTCATTTGTGGAACAATGGCGTAGATGGATTGTCTTGGCCTCAACGTGATGTCAAATCAGATCGTATTTTGTATTGATGTGATTTGTTTGATCATGGAACTTTGTGTTCTTGGCCAACTTTATTGCAGAGGTGTTGTCAATCATGAGTGGAGTTGAATGTAATTGTTTTACCTGCAAATCTTCCATAATTTTCCTAAGCCACACAATTTCTTTTGTTGCCTCAGCTGCTACCACATATTCTTCCTCTGCTGTGGAATCTGCTGGAACTGATTGTTTGCGTGATCTCCAGGAGACAACTCCTGATCCAAGACTCATAGCATAACCTGAAGTAGATAACTCTGTTTCTTTGTCAACATCAAAGTCTGAATCAAAGTATCCAATCAAGCTAAAGTTGCCCACCTGTGTATACTTGAGTCCAAAGTCTTGAGTTCCCTTCAAATACTTTAGAACTCTCTTTACAGCACACCAATGTCCCTCACAAGGCTTTTGCATAAACCTAGAGAGGATTCCAACAGCAAACGAAATGTTTGGTCTAGTAGTAGTCAGGTAGTTGAAACTTCCTACAAGTTGTGATCTATACTTTGTTGCATCCTCAAATTCTTTTCCTTCAATGGATGTGAGCTTTAAGTTTTGTTCAATTGGAGTAGTCAGAGGATTGCACTCAACCATTTCAAACATGTTCAATAGATCTCCAATATACTTCTTTTGAGAGAGGAATATAGAATTTAGATGTCGAGTTAATTCAATACCGAGATAGTAGTGAACATAGCCCAAGTCAGTCATTTCAAAACCTTTCCTCAATTCCATCTTTGTGGATGCAATGTAGCTCTCATTGTTCCTTGTCATCAAAAGATCACCTACATATACTAAAATATATACAACTATTTTGCCAAATTTCTTGACAAACAAAGTTGCATCATCAAGATCATAATGTTTGAAGTTGAGTTTCAGAAGATGCTCAGTTAATTTTTCATACCAGGCTCGCGGTGCTTGCTTGAGGCCATACAAGGATTTCACAAGTTTTCATACTTTATGTTAATGTCCCGTCACAACAAATCCTTCAGGATGGGACATAAAAACATGCTCTTTCAGATCTCCATTCAAGAAAATAGATTTTACATCCATTTGATGGACTTTCCAACTTTTCTGAGCTGCTAAGGAAAAGAGTGTCCGGATGGCAGCCCATTTTGTTGTGGGGGAAAAAGTTTCCTCATAATCGACCCCTTCCTTCTGTGTAAAACCTTTTGCCACAAGCAAGGATTTGTGCTTGTCAAGTGAGCCATTAGCTTTATACTTGTTCTTGTAGACCCACTTTCAGCCAATTGGTTTGGTTCCCAATAGAGGATCAACCAGCTTCCAAGTGCCATTATTTATCAAGGCATCATACTCCTTTTGCATCGCTTATTTCCATTCATCATGAGAAGTGGCTTCTTTGAAGGAAGTTGGTTCAAAATCTGTAGACAATTTCAGTTCACAATCATAAGAAACATCCATATCGACAGGTAAATCATAATCATCTACATCACCTCCATTTTGCCTGGTTGAATTTCTTGTTCCTATCTTTCCAACCTCATCAGGATGAACACTTTCAAGTGTCTTTGTCAGCCACTTTGGGTGACCTTTCTGAGATGGTCTAGTTTGCTTTGTTGATTGAGTCTTCCAATTTTGTTAATCACATCACTCAAAGTATCATCAGTGGTTGGAATTTCATGTGGGGGAGAGAGTGCTTCAGAAGAAGATTCCACAGATTACTCCAATATAGGAATCCACCCTTCAATATGTGGAATCTGATTATCAAATTCTTGAAATTATTTTGCATTTCTGAATCTATCCAAGCGATCAAGTTGCCACTAAACAACATTGTCATCTTTGGAATATTAAAAAAATATTACATCTCTAGGTACACCAAACTTTTTATTAACTTCATCATAGAGACAGTATGCTTTGGAGGTATTTGAATACCCTAAGAAGATACACTTATGACTCCTTGCACCAAGTTTGTTTCTATGTACCTTTGGTATCAAGGCATAACAGGTGGAACCAAAGACCATGAGATGCTTTACCGAAAGAATGTGGCCATACGACATTTCATAAGGAGTCTTGTTTCTAATAGCATTAGATGGACAAATATTCTTTACATATACAACACATAGAACTGCATCAACCCAAAACGTCAATTTTACATTCTTGAAAAACATCACAGAACATACCATATTTAAGATTGTCCTATTTATAAATGTATAATCCTCAATGTTTAACTCTAAATTGGTTATGTCATATTTTTTGTTGCCAAAAAAGTCTAATTTTTTTATTGTATTTGACTATGGAATCCCTAATTGGTTTGCGAATTTAAGCTTTATATAAATTTTTACTTTGGTAGGGGAGATATCAATAGTGACATCTTTTCTCGCAGTAGACCCTATAATTCTAAATAGCATTGAAGCATAATTACGTGAAGTTTCTAAAAATATTCCACTGCCCATTTTACTTCTTTTTTTATATACGAGCTTAGGGTTTTTTAAAGATAGCACCCTTTTTTTTAATATATATATATATATATATATATATATATTCAAGTTAATTAAATTAATTAACTCATATAAAATAATTAATTAATTGTAGTTGTATCATATATATATTAACTTATGGCTCATATGTATGTTAATATATTTTTAACATATGAACCCAGTCGTGACTTTAACACAACCGCATGACCCAACAATCATGACTTAACCATGCACCCAACCTTGACAAAAAATCCACAGAAAATGTCAACGGTCGTCGGTCAAGTGCGAAGTGACAGGAGTACGACAGGCAACGGGGGTTGTCGTTGTGGGAAAAAAAAATGTTGCAGGCCAGGTATGACGGAGGTGCAGCGATTTGATGATGCAACCGTGTTGCGTCCAGGACAAGCCACGACTGTGCTAAACAGTTTGTGGAGAGAGAAACAAGATTGTGTAGGAATTGTTACGACCACGGTACAGGAAACAACGAAATGGTTGGACAAACTGTGCAGCAATGACAACAGTGGACAGAGGTAGCGTGATGGCAACGGTGATGGGAATTTAGACATAGTGGATGACAAGGATGGGTGCCAATGACAGTCTATGGGCGGATTTCAACAATGGTGGTTATAGTCAAGATGGTGGCTAGGCGGATAGAATAACACAGCCGGATAGGGGATGCAATAGGTCGAAGACGAGTGACGGTGACATCAATATAACCTTTTTTTTGGTTTTATAATATGTTGTTTTTTTTCACTTTCATAAAATATATGAAGGTATTTTCATTTTTTTAATGACCAATGGCCAACTGGCGAATTGGAGAAGCTCCAAACTCTGGTGTAGCAAAATGCTTTAATTGCGATGACAAAAAGGCTGTCAGGAGGATGATGACCAAAGGTCGGATCAGGCGTGGCTCTGATACCAATGTAATAACCAAAAGTCGTATACGCAGCGAAAAATATTAAATTACTTCGTAAACAAAGACATCCATTATAGGATAGAAATTGTATATTGTATATTATATTACATAAAAGAATGAATGTAGGATGAGTACAAATGAGAATGAGGGTCCCGTATATATAGCCATGTAAGTACCCTTTCACTAACTGTTATGTCCCTAGTAACATACCTTTTCATTAATTGCTAACTAATTAATCATTAATCTTATTTGTTGTCTTGTACATTATTTGTGTTTATTTTTTATATAAATTTAGTTCGTTACATCGAATTGCTTCATCATGTGGTTGGTTTCTAGAATGGCCATGGGAGTTATCGGTGTCTTCTCCATATAATTTGAGCGCTCTTCATCTCTTTTGGGGACCCTAGGGAGTATAACTATTATAGAAGATATATAGGGGCATGGTGACGCAATTTTCCTCATGCTAATCTAGGTGGTTCTTGAGGGGAATTGTGGTGGTATTTCTTAAAAGTGGCGTTGGCTCTGGGAGACGTGGCTATTCACGCTCTCTCAGAGACTAAAAAACCAAATTTAAGTGTTGAATATTCCTTTGTAGAGAGGTTGGGTGCACCGAGATATGGAGGGTTAGGGCTTGCAGGATTGTCGAATGTAGCATGAACAAGGTCAGGGGGAGACTGTCAATCCTCTACTTTCTCACCCTTTTCCATTTGAAAAGAATTCCTTTGCTTTAGATGGAAATGGTGGGTTCATGTTGCATATAAGAAACTCCTTGGACCATCTCAATTGAGTTAGGCAAGATTACCACAATGATATTGTGGACTTCATGTATTATATCCAGAAAAACATGTAGGAGATGCATGATAGGATGGTAAGCCTGTGGAGAGGACATTGGCGCATCCAGGAACAATTAGACCATTTGGAAACCCAATTGACATACATGAACAGGCAAGTTCACTATGAATTCAAACCCCTGCCATCTCTTGGTTCGAGCCCTAATAACCTTGTTCCAGTAAATTATGATGATGTTTGATGTTAATTGGTTGTATCTTGATTTTTTAAGTGTTTTGGAATTTATTGTGTGTCAGTTTATGTAAATCACTATCATTTTGGAAGTTTTATTTGGGCAGACAGATGTTGGCCAATAAATCCAGTAAGAGTGAGGCCAACACGTGTTTGAGAAATGATATGAGAAGATGTAACTTTTTGAATTAATAGAAAAAACTTGATTGATATATATATATATATATATATATATATATATATCAGGCCTCTTGTCATTACAAGGGAGACACCATATCAAATCTTAGAAAGTGGAATGGAATGGATTTGATTGTGAGGCTATGTCTAAATGAAAGAAGGAGGTTTGCATCAAAGTGTTGACAATGTTGGAAACCACCAACACACAGGGGGTCTCCCTGATATGAAGTCCCAATTAGACTTCACACCATTTGGTGTAGGAGCCCCATCCAAAATATGGTTCGGCTGCCATTATCTTAGAGATTTGCCTTGGCTGCAATACTTAGCATAAGAGAGCAACATGCATGTACTTTCGAATGAGCTAGTAAGTAAGCTTTGTGAAATGTTCAATTGCAATATGTATCAAGGTTCTTTCATTGTAAAGGAAGAGAAAGCGAATCTTTAGAAGAAAATTAGTAGTACTATTCTAATAAAGACACACACACAAACATATGAAAGAATCATCAACCATCTAGCGAAACAATTCACATAGACATAATGATCATTAATATAATTACAACACACTTTCAACAAGATAAGCTCCAAATCCAATGAAGTAGTTCAATTTCTTTAGTACAAAAGAACATAAACACATACCGCAAACATCTAAAGAGTAGTCTTACAACATTCACTATATATGCATGAAAGTGTGTTACCTCAATAAGCTTCTATTATTAAGCGAGACAGCACTAGCTCCAATAGTGGAGCTTCAAGCTACTACTTACTCCCTAAAAGAACAATCTTATCTTTAATGCCTAGTTGGAGAAGCCAAGGTGAAAATTCCTTTGTTTGAGTAATGAGGCTTCTTTTATAACAAGAGGGATGACCTTCCATATCCCCATAACTCTTGCAGTACCCTCATGACTCTTGGACTTCTAATATGACCTTTGGACTTCTTTGGAATTTCCCTAATGAACATTTTGTCCATATGTGACTCTTGTACTCCCGTTTCATCATGTGACGACCGTAAGACAAGTCATTGACATTGATGAATTGGAATATTGTGATTTGTAACATGACACTACTACATTTGGGCAGAAATTCCGACGGCAGAATCTGACGGAACAGATAAAATCGGAAAAAAAAAGTGTCGGAAGTTAAATTTATTTTTTGTTTTATTTTTCTAAAATCCTTACTCTCGTCGAACATCCAATGGGAGTTCTTTAACAGTCGAATATTCTATGGATTGCCTTATCTCGTCGATTATCTGATGGTTTCCTATAATCCCTCTTGTCATTGAATATCCAACTGGAGTTCTTTTACCGTTGTATATCCGACGTTATATCCAATAAAAAAAAATGTCGTCTAATTTCTAACAATTGACAAATAATCGTTGCATAACATTCAATTCCACCATTGATGGCCTTTTTCATTGACAACTTCTAATATGGGACTACTTTACGTTGATATCTATAATATATTAATATTATACTATATGATTATAATATAAATTATATATATAAAGATATTTTAGATATATATATATATAGAGGGAGAGAGAGGGCCTAACATCATATAACTTTGACATAGTTGTTATATATATACATATATTAGTTGTGATTGTTTTGAACAATTATAGGTTTATTTTTGAGGTTAATTTTTGAACAAAATCATCATTGAAAGTTTGGTGAAAAAAATGTCACATAACATTCCTCAATGATACCAAGAATACGTGGAAGGATCGGCATCAAGGGCCTCTGAGGATCGAAAATATTATTGCCCTTATAGAAATTACAAGGGCTTGAGGCCAAGGAGATTTCTAATAAAATCAACTAAAAAGCATTGTAGAGACTATGGACACACTAAAGGCGGACATGAATATCATCCACTTGTAAGTTAAATATTATATGTCTTTGTATTGTACATTGTTTTTGTAAATGTTTATATGTATATTATATTTTAGATTGTAAGTCTTGTATTGTAAATTTATTATCTTTCTATTGTTAATGTATTTTATAATATTCTTTTAGGAGGTGTTTGAACTATGTTGTCATCTTGATGTGGACTAGAAATATTATTTGATTATTTTCGTTAGGGTTGATTAAGGGGTTAGGTCGAGTTAGGGGTTAATTACTTTATGGGCTTAGGGATAAGGGGTTATTAATGTTTAAGGGTTTAGGGGTTAGGGGTTAACGACTTAGAGGTTAGGGGAATGGGATTAAGGTGTTAGGGGGTTAATGTATGTTTAAGGGGTTAATTTGGACCTAGAGGATTTAGAGGTTAATCATGGGTTTTTATGGAGCATTATTAATAAGTTTTTAAAGTATATTATGCAAAATATGACATTAAGAAAGAATATGACATTATAATGATGAATGCAAAATAAGATCAATATGTTTTTTTATTATGATCATGACTATATATCTCAGAAAGTGTCTCACTTCCTACATGTCAAGAAAAGTAACATCTTTCTTATATTTTTTCAACATATTCTTAAATATCTTGATAAATTGCACAAGCATCATCATTGATTTGTTGTCTTTGTTTCTTGGTCTCACCTAAGTTGTCTTTCTCTTTGTCTTTGTTTTCCTTCTATATTATATTTGTAAACTGCTATTATATCAACGTTTTAATACTTGCTATACATACTAATATTACTTTTTTTTATTGTAATTATATAGTATCGACCCCTTAGGGCATTGCTCGACGAGGAAGAGGTGGTTGTAGTACAAGTGCTTGTTCAAGAACATGGAACGATTAATATTGAGGATCAAGCTAATGATCCTATGGGACAAATAGATTGATCCATGAGACAATTAATAATGTTGGAATGAATGATGATGGCAACCAATATGATGATTGTGCTTTTGATTTACCTGTACTTGAGATGGCAACTAAACCTCTTTATGAAGGCTCAAAAACATCTCTTCTCTTTGTTGTATTGTTGTTAGTCAACTTAAAGGTGGTGAACGGCTTGTCAAACTGCATCATTTCACTAATTTGGAATATTTGGATGCAATATGTATGATCAATATTTTTTAGTACACTAGCCAATGCTATTTATTTTATGTTGTAGATTATTAGGTGAATTTCTATTACCATCGTTAATTGTTTTACCTCGCAAGTACCGAGATTTACATGCCATTATGAAAAATATTGGAATGGAGGTCAAGTTATTCATGCATGACCTAATGATGATATTCCCTATTATAAAGAACATACATTAAAAGACAAATGCCCAAAATGTGATGAGAGTAGATATCAAACTAATAAAGTAACAAAAAAGATGCCTCGCAAGGTTCTTCGTTATATTCCCATAATTCCATGTATGCGACAATTGTTCAGGTGCAAAAGCATAGCAAAACTTATGGATTACCATGAAAGGAATATAAGTGAAGATGGTCTTCTTTGAATGCCAGCAGATGGATCTACATTTGGGAATATAGAGGAAATGTGGCTAGAGTTTAAAAGAGAACCTCATAATCTTAGGCTTTCATTAGCAATTGACAATGTCAATCCATTTGGAGAGCCCATATCTACTTACTCGGTGTGGCCCGTTTTTGTTATCAACAATAGCATTCCTCCGTGGAAGTCAATAAAGAGGGAGCACATAATGTTGACAATGATTGTTCCAGGTATTAATTTGTTTAAAATATATTTTTTTTAGCGCAATAACATCTCATTTGTCTTGTTTGTTTCATAATTATGTCCTATATTTTCTTGTTAATTTACTCATATATGTTCAATTATGCCTTATAATTATGTCTTAATTTTTTTTATTTACTCATATATGTAGCAATTATGTATTATATGTTCAATCAATTAGGCAAGTATCAGGTCAAAGATATGAATTTATATGTCAAGCCTCTTATCAACGAGTTAGTAGAGTTATGGAACAATGTCACTATATATGACATCTCTAGACCAGTAGTTGCACAAAGATAATTTCATTTCCATGAAATGATTGTACGGATAATTTATGATGCCCCAGGGCTAACACATTTTTGTGGTGTGTTATAATGTTACCCTGCACTTTAATAATTACACTGAAGGTCTTTGTCTATGAAGTTTGTTGGGAAAACATTGTTTGCCCCAACCAATCCTGAATCCCCATTTTCGTTGTCCTCCAATGAGTTAAAAATTGATAGGTAGAAAGGGTGGGTCCGTGAGCCAATAAATTTATGAAGTCCATAGACATGAGACAAACATGAGTATTCAAGAAGGTCTTTAATGTTGATGGAGCAATCTTAGAGGCTTCGTTCGTTGCAGTACAAGGTTGTGGTTCCTCAACCCAACACCATCATGTCTGGTTAGGAACATTTAATAGAGAAGAAGACGTCGCACGGGCCTATGACTGAGTTGCACTCAAGGTCTAGGGTTGGGACATGTTGTGGCCAGCAACAACCCCCCTTCTTATTTAGTTTTATTTCTAATACTAAATAAGTGGGGACCCTTATCCATAAAATTCAAAAAATAGATTAGGACTTGTATTCCCTTTTTGAATAAATCTTACTATCATAAAACAAGGAGAATACCCGAAAATCCCAAAAAGACTTGAGTTTTATGATAAGTTCAAACAAAATTGTTCCTTTAATAAAAAGCGTCGCATCGCAAAAAGGTAATGGATGCCTTCCTACAAGCGGAATCCTAAGATTGCGAAATCGCAATGCGACATCACGCATCAAAAGACCCTCATCGCATCGCATGCCTCAAATATCACTTAAGCTGAAATGCCTCAAACGCCGATATGCGATGGCGCATCTCGCAAATCACATTTCGCAGAAAACACATTGTAACAGATGATTGTCACACGCAACAAATTTGTGATATTGCGATCTGCGATATTGCGAAGCAAATCGTAAAATCGCCTTATCGCAGATCTGCAGGGCTCGATCGCAGATCTGCAGGG
Organism: Pinus tabuliformis; assembly: GCA_031772625.1. Classification (NCBI taxonomy): domain Eukaryota; kingdom Viridiplantae; phylum Streptophyta; class Pinopsida; order Pinales; family Pinaceae; genus Pinus; species Pinus tabuliformis. Next base: position 1,346,872,566 of record CM062820.1, read on the forward strand.
CTCGTTGTTCGAGAAAGTTTTTTCCATAAACCGATGCCCAGTTATGCGCGTTAATGTTAATTAATGAGTTAGTTGGCAATCATTAATGAAATATGGTTTTGATCTAATCGAGGAGCCATTTCACATAGGGTGATATATTTTATATGTTTTTGGCATTTAAAGCTTTCCCGTCACCTTTTTCTTATCATTATTCTTGCCTCATTTGTAAACTGCAGGAACGAAGAGCAGAGAAGTGTACATAGCAGTGTTCAGAATATTATGGGAAAGAAGGGTAAAGCTCCGAGTTCTGAAGATAAAGAGATGACGCCCTTATACACAGACACCACCTGTAACAAAGATGTCGGTATTACTACTTGGGAAGGCATGTACAGTCTACTCGAGGAAGAAAACCTCATAATAATGGAGGTTACAGCTACTGCTGGCTCACATGGGTCATCTGAAGCGTCTATTATAGAACTAGCATGTTCTTTCTTGCACCGAATAGCGGCGAGGCCCAAAATTCTTGCATACACAGACATGGTCAAATGGGTATTGGATAGTGCTGATATCACGAATAGTCAGTTTAAGACTCAGAGCCAAGAATGTACGAAGTCGTTCTTTCCACAAAATTTAAGGTTTATATCAAAAGGCGCGCAAAGGGCAAAAATAGCATCAAGGAAGCATGGATCAAGAAACCAAGGCAGTTTCTAATGCGCGATTAGCGCTAATCGCGCATTGCCAGGAAAAACGTCTTAAAATGGAAAGCCTCTAATTACTCAATCGCTTGTGAGCTTGGAAATTTGTAGGAAAAAATGCTAAAGGCAAAAGGCAAAACTCGAACTCAAAAAAAACAGTGGTATTTATCAGGGATATCTTCAAGTGGTATGTAAATATCTACCAAATGTACAGCGTCTATAGACAAGCTGGAGACAGAAGGCTCAAGAAAAAGCAGAGTCCATCAAAAGGTTAACCAAGTTGAATTGGGATTATTACTAGACATATTTGGTAAAACCACACAGCCAGTGCATGACTCTCAAATGTATCATTAATTATGCCGAGAAGATGGTGCCAGCTCTTGCGGATTCCGTTTTCGCAGGACAACTAAAGTCGGAAGTCGGCGAGCCAACTCTCTCCAAGCAAATGTTGAACGCTTGTGACTACAAGGAATCGATACATAGATAGTTAGTTATTAGTTTTAGTTTTAGATTCAGTTTTAGTTTTAGTTTTGCTTTATTTTTGCCTAAAATAAGGACGGTCATTTAAACTGTATCCTACATTTTTGTAATAAATTATATTTAGATTTAGTTAGTAGTATTTAAACCCTTCTTATGCATTTAGAGAAGGGTCCTGAAATTTATCAAAAACTTGTCCTCAGAACATGCACTTTTGCACCCTCCAAGGAGGTTTTGATGAATGAATGGAACAGGATTTATTAATATTTGTGTTTAATATCAACTACTGATGTTGCACTTTTGTACTCTTCATAGATGTTGGATTAAGAAGAGATAGATCATTATTGTTGGAGCTCATGAGTAGAACTCGTTATAAATGGTACTTTTATCTCTTAACAAATTATGCTTATGTGTTATGGTGATATTCATGTTCAGTTATTTATGTATGAATGTCTGAATGCTTGAGTTATCATTTGGCACTTCTATGCGGTGATAGCCATTTATTTATGCTTAATATATGCATGACTTATTATGCGATATGTTTTTCACAACTGTTCGGCTAACTTTTTATACGAAACAGTTCATCTTTATTGAATTCTTTTCTTATAGCGATTGAATGATCTTTATTACCAATTGTTGTAGAAACTATTTTAGATCGCATAATTGAAAGATCAAATCCCAGGGTAGTTTTAGAATTAGATATTTATGTTTATTAGAATACAATTGCATGTCATTAAATTAGATTTAGAATAAAATCATTTTACTTAGAAGTTATTAGAAAGGAAATATCAATTCTCAATACACACACACATAAATTGGGACACTGGTCCCATATCCCTAGTCGAACCCACTACACCAAACGGAAAAGGAGCTGCTAACCAAGGTCCGAACCGAGTGGGTATCCCCCTTGTTGTAGACCAGATTTTCGCGGCTTCAACAGGACACCACCACCAATTTCAAACTGGTGGGAGACGGCGATCTGGAGACCCAATTCATGAGAGAGCACAATAAGGAACAAATTGTGGAAATGCTCTGAAAGCACATTTTACGACGAAGAGATGATGATGACGGTAGATCGGTCAGCAACAATGAATAATGCCTAGGTGTCGCGGGAGGTGATCGGGTTTGGCCAAGGAAGGGTCTATGAAGAAAATAAAGAAAATAAATAGGGCCTATTCGATAAGGTTGTCACACTCAGTGACGTCGGAAAACTCAATCACCTAGTTACTCCCAAAAAATATGCGAAGACGTATTTGCCTCTGGACGTGAATTCCAACGAGAGGTTTCTCTTGAATTTCAAAGATTACACGGCGAAAGTCTGGAGATTTCGTACTCGTATTGGAACAGCAACTAGATATACGTGTTAACCCCAAGTCCCAACAATATGGTTGTTGTAAATATGACCAGAGCTCGTTGCTTGACAAAGCGGGACTGAAGAATTTTGGATATAGTGTGATGCAACACATCCATGGCACTTCAGGAATCCTGTTTCGTGGGTGGTTAACACAGAAGTTTTCGTTAGATGGATTAGATTGGGTGTCCAAAACGAAGTAGTTGGGTGGGCTTCATGGTCATTTGCAACAACGAGAAGGAGATCACCATGCTTGTGAGGAGAGACATCATTGTGTGGTACAGAGGAACCGTGACACCATTGGAATGAGCAAAAAATCTAAAGGACTTTCTCATGCCCGTAGTGACAAAGAGTAAAAGAAAAAGAAAATACCCTTATGGGTGTTGCATGGAGCCCAGGGTGGAGAGTGGGTTTTGGATTATTTTCACTACCAAGAACACCGAAGGCCATAACACTTCATATCAAGTCGTGAACGAGGTCAGAAGATTGGTACAACTATACAAGGGCAAACAAATCAATATAACAATCACTGGCCATAGCTTGGCCAATATAAGCAGTGACTGCTACTGATGTAGAGATTGATGGGCAGTAGCATCAAACACTAAATACTTTTGAACGACGATTTTCTTGTTATGATGCTAAAATTTATGGAAAAGACTATAGCTAGAGAAATTATATTATGTAGAAATTTTGCTTGCTAATTTCCTGTTATTCTTTTTGAAAGTGTTATTTGTTTTACAGGTGGAAGGAGTTTCCCACGAGGATAGGAGAGTCCAAAACATTTGGGATACATTCTCCCATATTCCATAAGTTTCAATTCGCACTTACATGAAAGGAGGTTAAGGTCAATAGTGGTTCATTTTATTTAATTGAAGTACGCTAATGCTTCATCGAGTTAATGCATGTAAAATTGACGATGGGAAGAATGGGGATGTTGTAGTGGATAGATACCACCATTTTAGGTAGAAGCTTCTGGATCAATTACCAGAATAAGCAGATGCCTAGTATCATTATCCATTGTCTTTTGTGACTGTTGATGGGATTTAAATTACGTGTGGCAATCATGATTTGCAGGAAGATGTTCCACTGCTTAAGTATTTGGGAATGGACATGTATTGGTTTTCTATTTTGTGGTCGTGCATATACCCTAGTAAGGTTTTCATACATATCAACATCAATGAATCACCGACAATGAATTTTTATTACATATCGCCTCATTAACTGGTTAATTAGTTGAGTGATTCCTTTACAGAGGGCTCGCCAAGACACAGAGGAGTCAATCCAAATGGAATGGCTTACTACATCAATCTAATATATGAGCTCCTCAAAAATGGTATTAGAAAAATATTTGCCACGCCAATATATGTGCTTTTTGGCCTCATCACAATCCAAATAAATTAGAGGAATCGTGCATCTGATCAGCTTTAGATCTCTTTGGAGTTTTAAAATCGTGCATCTCAAATTGAATCCTTAAATGGTTCTCAGATTGATTTGATTTCAATTATTTGTGAAGATGACAAGCATGCTCCCACTATTCAGTTGTCAGTGAGTAGAGGTGTTCTCGCTACGAAAGTTTCCTAGGAGGTATCGCAGAGACTTGGTGCTTTACCTGTGGTTAGCAGAACAAGTGAATAAAGCTTACTTCCTCATTTGGGTACATGGAAAAGAGTTGAAGCTACGGTTTCTAGAATATGGCTTGCCATTAAAGGGCATATCCAAAGAACTACCTACACTTTAGGTCTAGGGGAACCAAGTTTATGAGGTAACCCTATTCTTGAATATGATAGAATATGCAAACCAAGCTATTTGCACTCTTTAAAACAATATAAACAGTTCCATAATCCAGAAGATTCCATACTCTACAATGTCCACCATATATTTGGGGCCTGGGTATTTGTAGCCCAAGAATTGTTGCACATAATATATCAAATAATATACTTTGGGGATTCCTTAGGAGCATCCACAAATTGTTGGATGGTTGAAAGGATATGGAAGATGCTCACAGAAATTGTGAATTTTCTTCTAGTGATGGACACAGATGATTTCCTTCGCCTTAAACACCAATTAGCCATTATCAAGACTAGTACTTCTATAGGTGCATATTTCCTTTGGCTTGCCCCCTTCAAAGACCTTACAAATGCATGCAAGAAACTAAGGCATCTGGTGTCCAAAGTCATGGGTGTTGAGGATGATCCAAAGGGTGGACCAAAGCTCTAAGAGGCAGTTATAAATTTGTTTCATTCACATGGACTGCCATCACATAGAACTTCGGGTTCTTATCATGTTGCAATAATACATGTTATGTTGGCCTTCAAGGCAATAGAAGTCGCGGTGAAAAGCTTTTTCTTCACATATCAGCAGCTGGTAATTAGAGTCATGGGTAGCATTGAAATGAAGGGTCCATCATATCTAGGTGCTTGTGATGCCCTATCACAGATATATTTTGAACCACCTTATTTCCCCAATGTAGATGGTGCAAAGGCATTTTTTGGTGACTATTGGCACTAAAGTTCTATGACTATGGTCAATGCTACAATGTAAGATATACATAAATATACAAACAAATCAAATGGAGTTTATAAGACAAAGAATATTTTAGTCCACACTTCCTTCAGTTCTTCAAAGTATAACCCCAAATTCATACATGCACTTCTTACATTGACAATTTTGAATATTGTGCATAGAATTATATTTGATATAGGATTGGACTCTTTTTTGTTCATCCCCGTCAATAGGGATAATTTACATCTTTAGAAATTGCAATTTTTGGGCTTCATCACAGTCTCATTATCAATGTAATGGGTCTTATTGGATCTTGTTCTGATTGATTGCTTTAATGCATTACTATTTTATCCTGAGTTCTTCTCCTTTTTCAATGAGCAAGTATCATACAAAAATTTCTTGTACAGAGCTCTAGGGAATAATAGCTAAAGTGTATTTAATATTTTGAAAAATAGCCAAGTTACGAGTAGAATTAGGCATATTATGTTGGGTGTGTTTATAGAATGATGCACATCTCTTTCTTTATTTTTCATGGAAACTTGTCACCTGTTGTGGCATCTTCATGATTTTTGTGGTTCTAGTCCTAGAGGTACTTTTCTGAAGAAAAAGCTACAAAACTTGGTTATATTTTCGAATTATAATCATTCTCTATATTAGTAGCAGGTCAACGGATGATGCTACTGGACAGATTGGCCTAAAAATTACTAACAGCCTACTAGATCTATCAAGTGGTCAATTCCGATAAGAAAACTAGTAATGCTAAAATTCCAGTGACTGTTTTCTCTTTCGGCCGGCTACGTGTGGGTAACCGTGTCTGGGCTAATAAAATGGAGGAAATGGGATGCAAAGTATTGAGAATAGTGAACAACCACGATGTGATCACCAAGGTTCCAGCCCTGGTTCTCTACGAGAGCTACATGCTACAACAACAATGCTAAAAAAATGTGGTGGTGTTGAAGATCATCGACATTCTTGACAAAATGCCATGGCCTTACTGTCATGTTGTAACAAACCTTCATGTGAAGAAACAAGCATTCTCCATATCTGAAATCGGATGCAGACATGAGCTGTTGTCATGATATTTTCATCATCCTTTGACGAGTTAAAAATTGACAGGTGAAAAGGGTTCAGGTTGCCAGCCCCTTCGCCTCGTATAACCCCTTCGCCTTATACAAGGTTCGAGTCTCAGAGGAAGAAAAAATGATGCACGGAAGCTCCTTGAAACAAACCAACCCTGCTTGGAAATGACATAATCATAAAACTCAGTCAAACTTGCTGGACTCGGGGAATTTCATTGTTAATATCTCATAAACCTAAGAATGCAAGCTGCTCTTCCAGTCCACCACACCTTCAGGAAACCAAAGTGTTATTTCCTTCTTTGCACTCTCAACCTTGTCACTACCATGGATAATGTTCCTTCCAACCTTTATAGCTAAGCTACCTCCCAAATCTTCTATTCCTTCGGTGTTCTTTTGCACCTTTAGGTGCAATTGATAGTATTTAATTTTATGAATTTCATTTCAAGTATTTTTTTAATTTTAAATAGTTTGACCTTCATTATACATACCCAAAATAATTGATATAAAAATTATTCCATTTCTTGCAGGTCTTCAAACAAAGGGTAAATTTTCTTATCTAGTTTGTGGTCCTAAGATGAAATATCGTTGTTCAAGAAATATAGGAAAGGAGGTGTTTTATATGATGCAAATTTTAAATGAATAGGGCGGGTTCACTCTCAAACATGTCATTGACCCTCTCAGCTCTACAATTTGGTCTCAAGGTTGGGTTTCGGGCCAGGTCCTCAATCTTGCACTTGAATATCAGGTTCTCTAGAATAACTTCATGTTGGCCCTGAACATGGCCCATGTTCAAATCATGGAAGAGGAAACAGACACCCTCTGTTGGATTCACTCGACTTGGGGTATTTATACTCGAAAAGAAGGTTATGTTCACATTTGCAAAAATAGGCAGTCGAATGAAGAGATCTGGTGGTGGAGGAAAATTCAGAAGTTAAAAAGCCCTCCCAAATCTCCTTTGTTCTTGTGGTGTTTTCTTTAAAACAAAGTTCCTTCTTGGGACCATCTTTAGCATCATAATATGCAGGGGCAGGATTCGTGTGCTCTTTGCAAAACACGACTGAATCTATTGATCATTTATTTATTTCGTACCCCTTCTTAAAAGCTCCATGGAATATTGTTAGACATAATATGGGTGTTATCATGAATTGGAATGATGCATCTTTTAGGGAGCACTGAAAGGAATGGTGGGATATGATCAATCCCAAAAAATTGAGAAACTTGCCACCCCTTGTATGTTGGGGATTATGGAATGCCAGAAACAAAGCCATTTTCAAGGATGAAGCTTTAGCCCCATACTTGGTGGCAACACACTTTGAAATCCTCCCTGTTGAAGAAAATTCGCAAGGCCCTTGTATTGTGGTAGCAGAATAGGTGGACAAATCCATTCCTAGGGATTTCTTTGGTGGTGCAACTTCATAAAATGGTTCAGTGAGGTCTTGGAAGGGGTACAAACAATTATGCGTAGCTACTCAACCTTAAGCTTCCTCCCGTTTTTTTCCATAGAAAAAGATGTTCTTTCGTTATAGATCTTTGGTGATTCAATGATTGTTGTAAATTGGTTCAATGAAGTGCAATGATGTCATATTCACACTTTATGTCCCATCCTTGCGAAAGTCTTAAATCAGAAACAACATTTTAATTAGATCTCTTGCCAACATATTTACAGGGAAAGGAATGGTACAACAAATGCGCTCTCTAAGGTAGGTGCTACTCAAGCTTTGGGAGTATGGAAAATCAACAAATAGATAAATGAAGATACATCAGTTTATTTTCATATACCATTCATTGAAGACCTTCAACTAATGGCACATGACACATACACCACATGATTTATTATGGATTTATGATATATGCAAGCAAATAAAGCAGTGTCATCAATCTTCTTTTTGTCTCTTTTACCATGCTCTTGTTCTTTTAAATTTGATGCTTGTCGACAACCTATAGTTTCTTCATTTGATCTTTCTTTTATATGTTATGTACTCTTGTGTATGCCTCTATATATGCTAAAGAGGCTTGATTTTGGACTTTACCAATGATGTTTTTTTGAGTGCTTTATGCACACGCAACATGTAAATTTATTCCCATTAATAAAATTACAAATTCTTCAAAAAAAAAAAAACCCACACTAGCTAATTGTAAATTAGGAGGCATATTACTGGATTCATAAAGGTAAGTATTTTTTTATTTGATTCACACACATCGGTTTCATGAAGTCTATTGTTCCACCTAAAGCAGGTTCAAGAACAACTAATTACTTTGAGAAAGAAAGTTTGGTAACCATGTCTTCTACGGTCATTCTGAAGGAGGAGTGGATTCTCGTATTTACACTTGCGATTGTTGACCCTAATTTTAATCATCATTATTTTATAAAAAAACCTATCTTTTTTTATTTTGTCCCTTTTGTCCTAAAGGGATAAGGATAAACATGGGCACAATAGCTTGTAGATGCACTAGCAGATTACATATATGGGAACAAAATGATGTGTTCCCATAATCTAAACCCTCGTTGTGTTAGAAAATATTACCATTAGTTGTGAGTTACGAGTTCTATATAGTTTAGTGAGATGACAACCACCTCAGTGGATTTGATTTCTCTTGTTGCTTGATCAATCTGGGATTAAGATGGATTTATGTTAAAAACCAACATAGATCCATCTTAACTCTGGATCTACCGAGCACCGAGAGGGATCAAACCTCTCAAGACGCAAACTTCTTTTCGAATGCAAAACTTGAGGAAAGGTTTACACCTTGAGAGATTTGATTCCTCTCATTGCTACATAGATCCTTAGTTAAGACGTATCACAGATGGATCACAGTTGGTTCTTAATAATATTATTTATATTATATGGATTTCACATATCTATATATAAATGTATTCTCGTTTTTAATTTATTAAAATTTGATTTAATCTTTATAGACTATCCACAAATATTTTAAATTGATTATAACATTTTTGCTTTTAGATTAAATTAAATTAAAATATTTGTAAAATATTTTGATTGTGAAATGAGTTATAGTTTTTGGGCATGTAGTATTGATAAGCCATGGTATTGGCCCATGATATTATAACAAAGTCTAACTACAAGTTCATAATATCCATGACAAAGTAGCGGTGAATATCCATGATTAAGAATCGTGTTATATTGCAAGTTTATTGTAAGTATTAAGTTTTTATGCACTTATTAATTAAATTTAAATATGGTTACAAAATCATTATTTTAATTTATATGGTAAAATGGACCTTAATTTATAGCTACTATTTATATGTTATATATTTTATGTGATATGTATACTAGCAATTGCCCCAAAAGGTGCAAAGAGAGGCCGATAGGATTCTTAAATTGAAAAATTTGTATTTTGGTTTCCATAATTAGCAAATAATAAGTGAACGTTGATTTGGAAGATTGAATTTTGGATGATGTAATTGTCTTTGAGCTTCACATTGAAGGTAGCAAAGCATATCTAGAGGTGTTTATAGTACATCGTAGATCACTTTACTCAAAATCATAATGCACAATAACACATAAAAGATTCTATCCATGAGATTGATAATGAAAAATAACACATAAAAGATTTTATTCATGAGTTTGACAATCTTCTCGACATCTAAACAAGTTTTTCCAACCTAAATTTACTTTTCTTGTTTTTCTCTTTTGGTCGTTCTCTATGTTAAATGTAATGAGTTTTCCAAGAAGACATATGTTTTCTCCTTTTTGGGCTGATACGAGAAATCGTTGCACTTCGAACAGCACTAACCATCTCCAAAACATGATCCACTATCACCCCATCAACACCGGTTTCTTTCTGCTTCTGCAATACTTCGACAAAGTTACTGCAGAACACCCACCACATCAATTAAATTTTGAAGGGATTAGGCCAAAACCAGAAAGCCTAAACTAATTTCATGAATATAATGAGGGCCATTTTCCACACCCCTTCACATTAAAATAAGTTTCAGTCGAGTGGTCAATCATTTGGCACGAAATTTGTTCAGTGTTTGTCTAACTAAATCTGATTAAATTCATGTTTTCTTCTTCGGTATTGCTGATCTAGATTAAGAAATTTGGAACTGTTTCAAAATATTTAACCTACTTTGGTTCAAATATGCGTGTAATTCAAGATAAATATATTATTGGAAATTATACTCACTTGAGATCCCCATAAGTGAGAAGGCATAATCCGGCATCCTTAACTTTGGAGACTAATTCAGGGTTCTGTAAAATTGCTCTAACTTCGCTGACAATTCCTTGCAATCCACCTGCAAGGGACAATCACTGGGCTTCACAACTAACTTTCAACCGAATGTAATCTTCAGAGCTTCACAACTAAATTTGAACAAATCAAGAAACTGAAACCATTGAATGAACTCGAACAAGACATACATTTTAGGAAAATTTCCACCGCACTTTCGATCGAATTTCTTCTTTCATCCTTGTAAAGATGAGTACCTCTGTCTGTTAAAAAGAGTACCTGGCATCAAAGAATCCAGGATATGATTAGCCAACACATATGGGGACAATCGGAACATGAACAGACTCGTCAGTAGAAGCATACTTTCAGAACCAGGCCCTTGAGCTAAGCTCAGGACTGACCAGAGGTAAAAATAGGACCAACCCTTCACAGCTAAGGTGTAACGTCTGCTAAAGTTAGGGCTGACCCTTACCTAAGCTAGAAAAGTTGGTCCTTTTCTATTGAAAGTAAAGCACAACCCCTTTTGCCTTACTTTCAAAACGGGTTATATCTAAGTTAATCAGGGGCCTTACCTGAGGCATCCTCGGCTAAGTGATACCTTTCTCAGAGCTCGAGTAAATGATGACCTTGCCCCTTACCTGAGGTATCCTAGTCTAAGTGATACCTTTCTCAGAGTTCGAGTAAATGATGACCTTGCCCTTGACCTAAGGGCACAACTAAAATGAATGGAAAAAAACAAACTTATCAAAGGTGTATACCGGATACTCAGTATACATTTTACACAATAAATCCACTGCATTTGGGTGGAAGCTAGAATTGAAAAAAAAATTGTCCTTTCCATACATTGCCACTTGCTGAAATGATTATTTGGTTAAAAGCATAAATTAAACAGAATAAAATTAGATGCCTAGAGAATTTTTGCAGCCATGCAGTCAATGAAAAGATCAGTTGTTCTACCTTGAGAACGGTACCAATCACCCGTTGAAGTTCGACTTCAGAAACCTCAATTTCATCATCAAATTTCATCTCTATGTTAAATCCCACATAGAGAGGAACATTCTTGAATGCATCTTTAAGAGTACACAGGCGGTCTTGCACATTCACTATCCATTTGCAAATACTGCCATCATTGGCTTTTCGAACCAGAGGACTTCAGATCTAAGTAACAAGGAGGCAACAAAGATCACACATTGCATATCACAAGAAACTGAATTCCATCCACGAATCTCTACAGATTCTTACCTCCAGACCATCAGCTTGGAATCCCATGGAAAGATATTCTTCAAGATTGAGGTCTCCAATGCGCCTTGCATTGTGTAATCCCTGAAACAAACAAATCATCACAAAAGTTAGAATGGTTTAATGGCAAAGAAAGTCTGTTGAACCCTAGTTATCCAATGCGCCTCCATTATGCAATCCCTAAAACATAGACCGTAAGAAGGAAAGTTAGAATGGTCTAGTTGTAAATAAAAAGATAGTTGGCCGAGTCCCATAAGGTCCCTAAACCTGTTAGATGGATGAACATACATAGGAATGGAACCCCAACACTCTGATCCCTAGGTTTAGATCATATTTCTTTTTGGATCGTTAGACTTTTGAACAAAATACACTTTGAATGAAACTAGAAACAAAAATATAAAAGAGAAATTACCTTGTCATCTATTATAATATAGTCGTCATGGAAAATGACAGCATGGTCGTCCTTAGTGACCTGAAACAAATTTAAAGCAACCTTTGAATTTGTGCAACACGAAGACAAAAGCAAGTTTGAACATTTTAAAAACAAAGCAAATCTCCAAGTTCCGAGAAGGTAACAAGCCTAAACATCATAGCCTATGCCAGAAACTTTGCCTACCTGTACATCAAATTCAACAAAATCTATGCCATTCTCTGTTGCCAGGGCCAAAGATTTTATGTTATTTTCCATAATAGTAGGTCTGAGATTAGGAGCGTCTCCAACACTAAATACTCTGTTCTTGCGAGAACCACGATGGCCCAGAATAGTCAATGATTGTTGCCTGCTTTCTATTTTATTGTCTGTTATTGGGCAATATACAAAGATCACAAAGTACAGCTCAAATCCTATCTTAATATTTGAATCCTAAATTTCAGTTCACACCAGAAAAGACCAAATCGGAGGCATAGCAAATAATTCTTTTTAGGGCTAATGGTACATAATGCCACAAATGCAATTGTTAACTGTCAAGAACAGTACTGGGAAGAATTCAAAATGAAGAACATACCACGTAAAATTGGGCCATTCGCGGGCCTGTATATAGGATATTGAGATTTTCAGGAGTAGAAACTTGCTGCATTACAGCAGGATCTATGTTTATCGACCGAGCAAGTATAGTTGCATCAGAAACCAAAAAGTTTAATTCCAATCTCCATTGAAAAGGTTATGAAAATTTTCACCGATTTCGTTACCTAAAACCTTATAAGCAATGGAAATAACAATAAAAAAATTATAAAATCTGGGAGGTCCCTCCAACGGGTAAATCTAGAGATAAATTCCAGTATAGTGCCAGTATCAATCACCAGTCTAGCGAACTATGGATGTCATTTGTTGCAAGACACCAGTGCTTATAACCGGGCTCTCCAACAAGCTCTGTAATATCGAAAAGCAACCTCTAGTGCTACCTAAATTAAGGGACTTCAAACATCTTTATATTTTCTTTCACAAAAAACACTAATCCTATAATATCAAAAGATAGAAAAGTTAAAAGACAAGCAAACCAAAGAAAGTTCCTAAGAGCTTTAATAGATCCTGTATTGTAAATAAAAATAGTACACAACTCAAAATTAAGCACAAGAACTTGCACTATATAAGGCAGATTACATAGATTCCCTCAAATTCAATACTTCGCAGTCTCTATGAATAGAAAAAATTATATATTTGGGGGAAATATGATACTGCATAAATTCAAGAATTTGCAATCTATCATGCATATTCGAATAAATTTATGTTGGAAATGGCAATGATATCGCTGAAATAAAAGAAAATGACACAACGGAAATGAAAGCAATAAAATATAGTAATCGTACATAAATTTGTCCTTACAACGGTAGATTACAGGAACACAAACCTAAGAAATGCAAGTAAAATCATATTTATATTTGTTTCCAGAGCAGCACACTACCGTAACACAAACCTTAAAACTTTAAACGACCAAATGAAAGCCAGTAATTAAGAAAAAAATGAACAGCAGGAAAAGTAATATTGTTTCGAAGGCATATAATGACAGCTAAATGAACATTAAGGTGAATCTTAAAAGAGCAGTAATTCGAAATTTAGAAAAGAGAAAAAGATTTTAGAGATATACGAATTTTCCCTGGTGTCTCAAAAACCTTTAAACGTCAAGAAAAAGACAGGCATACCGACATATCCGTAACGACAGGATAAAAAACAAAATAAATAAAACTGGAGAATTCAGTCTTGGAGATTAAAAAATTAATGAAAAACCAGAGAAGTTTAAACCGAAATCTCGCTTCGGAATTCAAGATGATGAGAGGATATTTCTGTAATGGAACCTACAATTTTCTCGCTCGTAGACGTGGCAGATGTCATTGAAATTCCACTCAATACGATCATGGCGGCATCGGCGGTTAAAATTGCCACTGCATCTAGAAAATGGGGCCGTTTCACTTCAATAGCGGCAATCTGAGCAACTGCCAAAAGGGAGAGAAGCTTATTGTGTCCGCAAAAACGTCGTTCTCCTGTTATGAAAAACCAAACCAACCGCGAGAGTTGTTTTCAAATTCTGGTTTCCATTAAAAAAAATAAAATTATGTGACACATGTCAATCATAGAAACAAAAGATAGACGAAAAAGCTCATTCAAAGGAAGGCCTATCAGCCTAATTAAGATTTTCTTTTATCCACAAAATTATTAGTATTCTTATTAATAAAAATAAAATTATTGGGCAGAGAGACACTCTCTAGTCCAATATAGTAGAGATGTTCTAATGTCTTGTTCGGTTCTATAAACATTTTCACTGAGTGAAAATATGTAAAAATAAAAATAAAATAATAATATTAAAACATTTTTCACTCTATCAAAATAAAATAAAAATAACTAAAAAAAACTTAATGGTATTAATCCATGGTATTCATGTGAAATATAACCAATTTAAAAGGGGAAATTAAATATAGATCCACGCTAGTAATATAACAAATTGTTTTTTATTATTTGTATTACTCTTAACTTTTTATTATTAATTGAGTCAACATTTAAATATCTACGTCATTTACGAACACTACAACATCTTCCACATAAAAAAATCTTTAAACCTTATATAATTTTTTAATTAAATTGACATGTAAATATTTACAAACAAACATTTACATCACTCCAACATTACCTAATAAAACCTCTCTCAGCTTAAATAAACTAAAATATAATAACTTCCCTGAAACATTAAAACAACATATTTTTAAATGTCTGCCGAGGGCGACGAACAAACCAAGGTTTGTAATTCCGCCCAATAGATTAGAGAAATATAGAAGTTGCATGAGGGATTATGCTTTGATCTGTAAGTTTGTAGGATATTGGCCAGCAGAGAAAGATCTTCTCAGATGGATCCAGCAAAGGTGGAAACCAAAAGGACATGTGGAAGTAAAGTTGGGAGCGAAGGGATTTTTTACAGTTATATTTTCCAATCTAGAAGACAGGGAAAGGATCTTTGAGGAAGGACCCTACTTCATGAACAACGCTGGACTATTTATGAGGGAGTGGGTAGACTGCTACAACCCAGAGAAGGAAAGAATGTTAGCTGCCCCGATATGGATCAGACTCTTCGGCCTACCAACAGAATTTTGGGACCCAGAGATCCTTGAGGGCATAGGTAACGCAATAGGATCGTTTGTGAAAGTGGCAGAATCGACAAAGAGGGGAAGATATACAACATATGCTAGAATATGCGCGTACATGAACATCACAGAGCCACTTCCAGATACAATAGAATTGGAATATCATGACGAGATCTGGCACCAATCAATTGACTATGAACACATTCCATTTCGTTGCAGAAGATGCCATGAGTATGGCCATTTATACTGAGAATGCCCCATTACGCTAGCATAAAAGGAAAGGGAAGCTGAAAATGAGAGGAGAAATGCAGCAAGGAAAGCAGAAGAGGAGGAAGAGGACTTCAGAGAAGTGCAAAGGAAGGAAAAAAGAGGAAATAGCAAGACACAGACGGGCAAAAAAAAAGGTACCCATAGCATAGAATCCCAAAACAAGTTCCAAATACTGCAGGATGAAGAAGTAGAAACAGAGGCAAACGAGGAGGAGGAAACAGAAGGAATGGAAGTAATAAAGGAAAATGCAGACAAAGAGATAGATCAAATGAATAAGGATCAAGAGAGGACAGAAAGCCCAACAGAAAACCAAGAGGATCAACGAGGAATGGAAATATACCCACTAAAAACAAAAGGAGAAGAAGAAGAACAAGTAATGACGAAGCTCCTGCAGGAATGGAATAGGCTCGATGAAAGATTTATCCCAGAGGATCAGAAACAGATGTACAAAGAAGCTTTCCAAAGATATAAAGAGAAAAAAGGAATAATGGAAGATAGAGAAGACGGGAAAACGGCGAAGCAAGAAACACAAAATCTAGGAATGAGCAGCATTGGCAAGGGAGGCAAAAAAAGAGGTAGAAGAACAATGAGTGAAACAATTCAAGAAGTTGGAGAGATGCTAGTAAATTCAGGAAGAGTGATACCTCTTTCAGAGGTATTCCAATCCCCTCCGAAACTTTTACGATGATCATCACAAGCTGGAACATAAGAGGCCTCAACAGTAGAGGCAAACAGAGGTATTTAAATGATAGACTGAAAAAAGAAAAACCTAGCATAATGATAGTAAAAGAAACAAAAATAAGCACTGAGAAAATGAGAGACATTCCGAATAGAAACAAGAACAGATATGAAATGATGGGACAGGATGCGATCGGGAGCGCAGGAGGTCTGGTAATAATTTGGAACCCTGAAGAAATTCAATTAAGTAATTGGATAAGTTTTCCAAGAATACTAACAAGGACAGCAAAGATAATAGGAACAATGGAGGAGGTTATTATAACAAGGGTGTATGGGCCACATATCCAAGGAGAAAAGGAAAACTTTCTGCAAAACTTAAAAGCATTGAGAAGTCTAATCCCTGGAAGACAATGGATCGTAGGAGGGGATTTCAATCTGATTAAAACCTCAGAGGAAAAAAGAGGAGGGCTAAGGAGAATGGATAAAGCAACGGAACAGTTTGGGGACTTGATAAGGGAGCAGAGACTGATCGATATTCAAACCATAAATGGAAACCACACCTGGAATAACCGCAGAGGGGGAGCTAATCAAATTGCATCTCGACTTGACAGATTCTTAATCTCTGAACAAATAATGATGAAAGATGTATTCATAGAAGCCACAATTCTACCGGTAACAGGATCGGATCATTGGCCGATTAAAATGGAAATAGATCTAAAGCAAAGACCAAACAACAAACCCTTTAGATTTGAAGCTTTTTGGCTAAGAAATGAAGGACTGTTAGAGAAACTTGAAGAATGGTGGAGGAAGAGTGACCAAAGAGGAAGAAACAAGATGCACACCTTTCAACTCAAACTAAAGGAGATGAAAGATAAATTAAAAAAGTGGAATAAAGAAGAATTTGGAAATATACTGGAAGAGAAAAAGCGCCTGGAGCAGAGAATGGAAGAGCTGCAGCAGATGGATATCCTAGAAGGCATACAGGAAGATAGAACAAAGGAAGAAGGAATTATATTGAACCAGCTAGAAGAAAGAAGGAAACAAGAAGAGATCTTATGGAGACAGAAGTCAAGGGTTCAGTGGCTTAGAGAAGGGGAAAAGAATACTAAGTTCTTCCATAAAGCAATGATACAGCATAGACAAAGAAACCGAATCTTCTCAATAAAAAATCAAGAAGGTCAGAGAGTCCTCCAGCATGAAGAAATCGAAAAAGTGTTGGTCAATCATTTCAAAAACTTATTAAAGGAAACTCAGGATAATAGATCAGAAGCCATAACAAAGATAAGCAGGGAGATCCCTAAACTGGTAACCAGAGATCAGAATTTGGCTTTAATGAGGAAAGTTACGATGGAAGAAGTGGAGGATATAGTCAGGAACATGAAAAGGAACAAAGCTCCCGGGCCGGATGGGTATACGGTAGAATTCTATCAAGCAGGGTGGCATTTCCTTGCTGAAGAAGTTCTAGAAGTGGTGGAGGAAGCTAGAATCAATCAAAGAATATGGCCAGGAATAAACTCAACCCTGCTGACTCTTATTCCTAAAACTAATCAAGCGGATCAAGCTGAAGGCTTTCGCCCTATAGCTTTATGTAACGTTATCTACAAAATAGTGGCATCAGTGGTGGCACAAAGGTTGAAATCGATTCTACCAAGCATAATATCCCCAGAAAAAACTGGGTTTGTAGAAGGAAGACCGATCTTGGATGGATTAGTGGCGGCCCAGGAAGTAATCCACACTTTGAAAGCGAAGAAAGAAAAAGGAATGCTGATAAAATTAGACCTGTCAAAAGCCTATGATAGGTTAAGTTGGAGATATTTAGAAACCATCCTTAACGCCTTTGGATTCTGTGATAGATGGGTGAAATGGGTCTTAAGCATGATTTCCACCCCAAATTTCTCTATCCTGCTAAATGGAGCCCCATCTGCTACTTTTAATGCTACAAGAGGACTTCGACAAGGGGACCCCCTATCCCCCTTTCTCTTCATAATAGCAGCAGAAGGATTAGGTAGATACTTCAAAAAAGAATTAAGAGAAAGGAAAATCCAGGGTCTGAGACTATGGGGCAATCAAACTTCAGTCACCCACCAACAGTTCGTGGATGACATCATGATATACTGCAAAGCTTCCATGAATGAGGTGAGAAGGATAAAGAAAATTTTAGAGGTATTCATGGAAGGCTCAGGTATGGAGGTAAACAATGAAAAATCAAGAACATTCTTCTTTAATACAGTGGAACCCATCAAAAATCATTTAACCAGGATCTTGGGTTATAGGAAAGGGGATCTCCCAACTAAGTACTTAGGAACTATGCTAGATTCCTCATCCCTCAAAATAGGAAACTGGAAAACCATCCTGGAAAAGATCATGAAAAGACTGGAAAATTGGTCCTTTCGCACTCTGAACTTGGCGGCAAGGTTGTTCTGCTAAAATCCATCGTTCAGGCGATCCCGATATATCCTTTATCAGTGATGGCAGCACCAAAAGGGATATGCAATAAGCTGGTAGAGATTTACAGAAAATTTCTATGGGGAGGACCCAAGCAACAAAAGAAATGGGCCCTCTGTTCATGGGACAGCCTAACCAAACCAAAAGAAAAAGGAGGTCTTGGCCTAAGGGACCCATGGATCCTAAATCAAGTTCTAGCAGCCAAATTAAGATGGAGATGGATGCAAGGAGGGAAGGACCTGTGGAAAGAAATCTGGACAACAAAATATAATATGCCATCAACCCCGGAAGAAATACTAAGGAAACAAGAAGCACCCCGGGGATCAGATATATGGAACCTAACCATTCAAAGCAGAGAATTAGTTGATGGTCATATTTTTTGGGAAATCAGAGGAGGTCAGAATGCGAGATTTTGGGAGGAAGCATGGCAACAAAGGGAGAAAATGTTGGACCTACAAGGAATGCAGGACATCTACAGAATAGGTATGGACAGAGACCTCATTAGGGTTAAAGATTATTGGATAGAAGAAAGAGGAAACGAAGAATGGAGGGAATGGAAATCAATGGAAGAATGGAACAGGAATGCAACAGAGGATCAAAAAACTATATTTAGCAAGGAATTAGATTCCAGGAAAATAAAAAATAGAGGAGGCAGGGACATTCTACGATGGGGTAAAGAAACCAAAGGAGCGTTTACCATAAAGGAAGCATATAATGTAAAGATACAGCAAGAGCAGGGGGAGGAAGAGCAGAAGTGGAGGAAGCTATGGAGAAATAAATGGTGGCCGAAGATTAAGATGTTCGTATGGCTGGTAGGAAGGAAACGCATTCTAACTTGGGATCGAATACAAAAAAGAGGTTTCTCAGGCCCATCAAGATGCTGCCTTTGTTATCAAGATGAAGAAGACCAGGAACACCTTCTCAATGGATGCAGCATGGCCCAATTCCAATGGGAAAAGACTAGAAACTTATTCTCGACCACAGAACGAAATCCACAGGATATAATTCAAACCCTATGTGACTGGGGAGAAGGAAAGTTCAAAAGCAAGGTAGTAAGAAGAGCTTGGAACATGGCGGCAGGCTTCAACGTGTGGAATCTTTGGAAAGAGAGAAATGGTCGAATCTTCAAGGGGAAATCATCAAATCCGGAAGAAGTTTGGAAAAGAACCCTAAGACAAATCAGAGAATCAATCCTCGCGGAAAATTGGGCAGAAGAAGATTGGAAGACCTCTGAGGAAGAAGCAGAAATCCTAAAAAGGCTGAACTTGGAACAAGGAATGATCTACCAACAAAAAGCAAAGCAACACCAACCTATAGTGGGCCAAAGTCATGCAGTTTATCGTAAGCCACCGGAAGGGTTTATCAAGCTCAACTTCGACGGGGCAGCAAAGGGGAATCCAGGTCCAGCAGGATTTGGAGGAATCTTTAGAAATAGACAAGGAGAGGTAGAATGGATCTATGCAGAACACGGAGGAACAATGAGTAATAACGAGGCGGAATTTATGGCAGTTTATCAGGGTCTCAAAATTGCTATAAGAAATGGATATAGGAAGATAGAGATCGAAGGTGATTCAGCCCTGGTCATAAGCACCATAAGAAAATTAATACAAGGGAAACAGTGGGAGAAGGTAGTTAAAAGCTGGAGAACAGCGAGTATAGTCCAAGAAATCGAGGAAACACTGAAAGGGATCGATTACAAGATCACCTCGCATGTCAGAAGAGAAGGAAATAAGCCCGCGGATTGCTTGGCCAATTGGGGAAGTAAGGAATCATTGGCGAAAGTGGATGACAGCTGGACTAATCAAGCAGCGATGACAAGATGGGACGGCTTAAAACAGCTCATAGACAACGATAACTGTAGTGTCCTATCTAGGGTGCTAGACTAGGCAATATTTATTATCGACCAGGATGCGTAGACTTAGAGGCATGCGTCTAAAGTATATAGACATAAAGGATTATTAGCTAAGTGGTTATGATGGTAGGTCACAGGACTTCTTTACGGAAGACTGAGGTATGTTACCTATCACCCAAACACTTAGGTCACTCAGTTAATCTACCTAGTTAACACACTGTCACTCAATTCATTTATCAAATTAAAACACTGTGTATCACTTCAAACCAAGATTTCAATCTCCTTACAGAGACACCATGCACGAAACCCCTGTTTAACAAATACTCAGCATTCACTAATATTCATGCAAGCTAAAGACATCTGGAAATTATAAACATACTTTGAAATGAAAGCAGAGTTCATAACATTGCTTTAGAGGACAACAGAGGATCGAATCCCTTACAGGATACGATTCATGATCCCAGTGATGAAATGTTCAAGCGATCTCATAAACATAAACCATACGCATTCGATTGAAATCAACAACCAATTCTAATTACTGTGCATGTCATGTAATACCCTAAGTTGCAAATGAAAAGGAAATAACAGTATACCAGTTTAACGCAGGGCCCGTCCGCGTTCCAGAGGTATACTGGACTGTGTTCAACCAATTATCAAATCAACGCAACAAGACAAAGATCGTAACTGTAACTGTGTTATTGATATTAAGTTCAAACTCTGTTTCAAACAATACAACGATTACCAAAACATTGATTACACAGGACTGTATTTACATATGTTTTTACAACCCTTACATTTCGAAAACGAATGTACATTCATGATATGGCTCTTGTCGCTTTTATCATGTCAAGATTTTTAAAATGTTTCTATCCTAAACTGATTTCAAAAAGGAACAAAATTAAATCAATTTAGAATGCTTTGTTGTTGCTGCCTTTGTCGCCAACATGCTATACTTTGACCACTATTGACCGCGCATGTAGGAAGGTCGATTCTGCTGTAGGATAGGTATTCGTCCATGCTTGGACATTCTACTTTTCATCCCTACCCTTCGTTCTAGCCCAGCTGTCATGCCACATGTCAAACAATGAACCAATTACAAGATGTTGGAACTTCCTGTAGCCATTTTACCAAAAATCCCTAATTCTTTAACATAAAACTCCTAAATCAATTTCAATGCATTTTAATAACTATAGGATTATTAACTAATCAATTTCCAAGGGTTCTAAGAGATATATGATGGAAAGAAGTAGGCAAATGATATGTTTTAGGAGGAAAAAGGAGGTCATAGGATGGTACCAACATCTCTCCCCGACTTAATGAATTAGCATGTCCTCATGCTAACCCCGAAGTGCTTCCCTTGAACTCTGTCCCTGCCTGGATCTCTGCTGCCTTTAGCAATGTGTCCACATTCTTTTTCACCTGGGCATCTTTCTGACCATGGAGCTCCTGCTTTAATCTTTTGTATTTTTCTTTGAGGGTCTTCTTCTGGTTGTACCACTTGGTGGCCCATTTACAAATATCCGTTTGCTCAGCCTCAAGTTCACTGATTCGCTCCCTTAACTTTTCATTCTTCTGCTGAGTCTCTTTACTCTGCGCTCGGAGCATCTCATTTTCTTTCTTGATAACCTTTTCTAACATATTAGCCTCCATGAGTTCTTCCTTCAATTTCTCAATTTGTTTCTCCAGTTTCTTCTGTTTCTTAATGGGAGGTGGTGAACCTTTTTCCTGCCTGTTATGGCTTTCAACCTCTATATCAGCTCCTGGTCCTGGTGGTGAGTGGTCACTACTTTCAATATCCATTGGTATAGGTGCATTGGATTCAAGCTGGTCTTCTTGTAACTGGGCTTTTTGTGCTCTCCTTGTTCTTCTTGAATAAGTGGTGAAAATTTTAACTTGCTCTGCCTTCTGAGCATCTTCTTTTCTCATTTTCCTAGTCCTTATGCTGCTCATAGGTGGAGGTACCTTGCTGGCTTTGGATACTGGGATCTCTTCATCGATATCCTTCATGAAACCTGAGTTCTCCTGCAGTTCTTCTTTGTCTTCCTCATCTTTAATTTGATTAGCAGCTAAGAACTCCTTCCACGGTTTCCCTCTTCTCTGCAATTCATGCTCAATAAGAATTTTAATTAAGCCAAAGTGATATAGGCTCTTGTCCTCATTTCCCTTCTGCTTTTGTATGGTCTTCGACATCTTGGTTAAGCTTTGTAATAGAAAATATGGTAGGCTGATAACACATTGTCTTTTCCAATGTAGCAGTAACTTAATATGGTATAGATAGACAATACTATAACGGCCTTCGCAGGTTACGAATTTTTGGAGAATATAGACCATCTCATCCCAGGGATGCATCAACCAACTCCTTGGAACACCTTTCTTCCAGTTAACTGATGAGACTCTGGATCTAGACATAAATTGAGTCCACGATTTCTCTTTAAATTGCTTTGTTTTAAAGTACTTCTCCCCTTCTGGGCTAATCCCTATTGACTGGGCTATGGTGTCCTTTGAAACCCTGAATGAGAAGTTACCTATCAGGGCTTTCTCTCCATTGAATGTGAAGGCGAATTGTTTGGTAACCTCTTCATTACTTCCATGAAATTTCTCTAAAAATGGCAACCATTGTATCTCTCTGAGAATCAAAATGCAATCTTCATGATATTGAGAACTGTCAAACATGCTCGGCTCGACCCTATTGGTCATTTTGGCAGAGGGTCGTGCTCTAGCAATTTCAACAAAGAAATTTCAATTTGTTACCTGGTGTGTCGCTCCCTTAATATCCAATATGATGCTCGGTCGGTCGACTGTCTTGTGACTTTGGTGGGAGTCGAAACCGAATGGTTATATTCCCCTCTTGTGGCGCTCACTGCTTTCAATCCTTGTCGAAACCAAATGGTTATATTTCCCTCGTTGTGGCGCTCACTGCTTTCAATCCTTACTGTGGAAGTCACGGGAGTCAAATGCTAGCGTAAAATAACTGAGAATGATGGTGAAATAACCACTATACTTACTTCATAGCGTATTCATCCTTTGGAACAGAGGAATGGTTGTACCGCTTGTGTAGATGTCATCATAGGAGCGCTGGAAGCGTATATGCAATACTGGGGTATGATTTCAGGGAGTCCTCTGAATCATTTGACCACGTCGGGTGGTGGAATCATAATTCGGCCGTGTGGAATTGATCCAGGTGGATATTGGTGGCCACCTGCCAAGTCCACCTGGACCCCCACCATTGTCTTTCACAGTTTACTATTTTTAGTAGTTTTTCGGGTCCTGAACTTCCGGAGCCGTTTTGAGGCCCTAAACGATGTTTTTTTGGGAATCTGGGGCAACATGGGTCCATGGACCGATGTTGCCTCCCAAAGTGGTAGTACTCGGATAGATCTTTCTAACGAGCTATTGTACGCGTCAAACGGAGATCATATGCCAAAGCTATGACCCCGGGAAGTTGATGTACCAATTTACCCCCAAACGGGGCCCACAGTTTGGCGTTTCATCTCCTAGGGTTAGGTTTTGGAATGTTAAGGGTTTTCCATTGTTTCTCAACAATAAATAGGCCTTCGAGCCTCATTGTAACATAGTTCAGAGGCATGTAGCCACCACATCTCTTCTCAGAGATAAGCTACCATCGCCCTAGCTGGTTTATTTCCATTTCTGTTTGTAAGCATATTTCAGTATTTTCCATTAATGAAATGAAGTATTATTTCCGCTGCATCTTTGTGTATATGGTTATCTCTGTAATTTGTTGCGTTCCTGTTTAAACCCGGATCAGTGGTATCAGAGCGGTCTGCTTTTTCTCTGTTTTTCTTTGCATGTCCCCAACAAGGTCGGGAAATAAGGAGTTAGGGCTTGAACTGGTTGAACCTATGCAAGACCAGCCTCGCAAATCCCGACGGCCTCCCATGGCGGACGAGAAGAAAGACGAGGGGGCAAGAGATCCCATCAAAATCTTGCTCGAAGAAGCCCTCGAGCGACAACGGAACGCGATGATGGACAGCTTTGCCCAGATCCTTCAGCGGCTACCCAGAAGCAACGCATCGGCTTCCAGCAGCTACTCTGGAAACGCCACACCCTTTAAGGTACAAGTTAATTTTGAAATCCCCATATTCGAGGGTCAGATAGACGCAGATGCCGTAAATAAATGGTTAAATCTGCTAGAGGGTTATTTTTCTGTTCATGAATTTTCGAGTCGGGAAAAGATTGTTTTTGCTCTTCTCAAAGCAGCCCCCCACGTCAAGGACTGGTGGGAAACCTACTGCGAGCAGAAGGATGAAAGTACTGGCTCCCTATTTTCAGCCGCACCCACGTGGGATTCGTTCCGGGATGCCATCAAGGAGCAGTACTACCCTGTCGGAAGCTATGAGGATGAATACATAAAGTGGACCACGCTGCGGCAGGGAAGGGACCAAGACGTGCCGGAGTTCACCAATCTCTTCCATACCCTTCGCACAAAGTTGGGTATCAAGGACTCGGAGCAACATTTGATACTCAAATACCGTGGTTGCCTGCACAAGTACATCCAGGAAGAAATACAATTCCTAAACATCCCCTCGCTCGGCGCAGCATACCGATATGCCGTCAAGGTCGAGCAGAAGTTTAAACAAAAGAAGCGAGACTTTGGATCTGCGAATCCGAAGCAGGGGAAAGGTGCCCCTAAACCACAGAACAAAGGACAAAGCCAAGGCGGGACAGCCCAAGACAACCAGCCGAAGCCGCAAGCAAAGAACAGCGCCGCGAAGCCGAAAAAGGACACTGGAAAATGGTGCGAGTTCCATAAGAGCTCCACTCACAACACAAGTGAGTGTCGAGCCAAGCAGTCACTGGTGGCTGAGCTAAAGGTTTCAGAATCAGATGCATGTTCCGACTCTGAGTCAGAACCCGATAAGGGGTATGAAAAAGGGAAGCAGATCATTGATGCGGATCCCAGCGCCACTGTTGCTACCGCAAAGATCCAGAAAAATGAACCCGAAGATCCAGAGGAGGAGGAGCGTCTCTTCCACTCCCAGATGTGGGTAAAGGGCTCCCCGATACAGTTCATTGTTGATAGCGGGAGTCAAAAGAACCTCATTTCGGCAGAGGTCGTGAAGCGGTTGGGCTTACCGACCACAGCACATCCACAACCATACACCATTGGGTGGCTTCACCAAGGACGAGATCTTCGCGTGAGCCAGCAGTGTCGCCTTCCATACAACATCAAGCCCTTCACGGATGAGGTATTGTGTGACATTGCTCCCCTTGAAGTTTGTGATGTATTACTAGGACAACCATACTTGTGGAAGCGACATGCTGTGTATGAATCAAGGCCCCGTGCTGTTATTATTACATTGGGAAATAAGTTGTTCAGGATACCAGAGGTAGCACCACCTGCCGCCCTCTCTTTGATTACTGCAAAACAATGCAGTAAGATCATTTCCAAAACCAGGAAATTTGTTTTCCTGATGATACGCCCTCAAGGAAAGAAGAAGACAGTGGCTTCGGCCTCCAAACGGGGTCCCTCTGCACGACAACTACAGATGGACAAGGTGGTGGAGGAGTACGAGGACATCTTCACCTCCCCGGCAGGGGTTCCTCTGCACTGTCAAGTCAAGCACTCCATCGATCTGACCCCAGGTGCGCCGCTACCCAATGGACCAATTTATCGGCGCTCCGTTCTGGAGAACGATGAAATCAAGAGGCAGATTCAGGAGCTCCTGCAGAAAGGTCACATCCGCCCGAGTTCATCGCCCTGTGGGAGCCCGATCATGTTGGTACAGAAGAAGGATGGGACGTGGAGACTCTGTATTGACTATCGGGCGCTGAACAAGATCACTGTCCGTAATAGGTACCCGATCCGCGGATTGATGACCTCCTAGACCAACTAAAGGGGGCGAAATATTTCAGCAAGATCGATCTGAAGTCTGGATATCACCAGGTACCAATCGAACCCTCCGATGTGTGGAAGACTGCCTTCAAATCCAAGGAGGGCCTCTTCGAATGGTTGGTCATGCCTTTCGGATTGACGAATGCTCCTGCAACCTTTATGAGGCTAATGGATGACATCTTGCGGCCATTCACCAACTCCTTTGTAGTAGTATACTTGGATGACATTCTGATCTTCAGCCAGAGTTGGGAAGAGCACCTCCACCACATCCGACAGGTTCTCCAAACACTGCGGCAACACAAGCTATGTGCCAATTTGGAGAAATGCACTTTTGGCATGACCCAGGTTCAGTATCTGGGATACATCATTGATGAACAGGGGGTGCATGTCGATCCGGCCAAGATCCAAGTCATTCGGGATTGGCCCTCTCCAACCACTCTAACAGAGCTCCGCAGCTTTCTAGGTCTTGCCAACTTCTACCGCAGGTTTGTGTTGGGGTTTTCTCATATTTCTTGGCCCTTGAGTCAAGTCACCAAGGGCGGGGTGAAAGCAAAATTCTTTTGGTCTGAATCTCAACAGAAGGCATTCAGGGAATTGAAGGATCGCCTCTGCACAGCACCAGTGCTCGCGCTACCAGATTTACAACAACCATTTGAGGTCGAGACAGATGCCTCTGACTATGCTATTGGGGCAGTCCTTACTCAACATGGACATCCAGTGGCATATCACAGTGAAACACTTTCAGACACAGTCCGGAAGTACCCCACTTATGATAAAGAGATGTATTCCATTGTACAGGCCTGCCGACAATGGAAGCATTACATTTTGGGGAAGGAAACGGTCATCCACACAGACCACTGACCTCTGCAGTTCATACAGACCCAAGGGAAATTGCAGAATGATCGCCATCAGAAGTGGTCTACATACCTGCAACAGTTTCACTTGAATATCAAGTATAAAAAGGGCAGCACCAATAATGTTGCAGATTGCCTCAGCCGACCACCGATCATGGCGCTGACCACCGTGCTCAACTCTTGTGGGCACGAGACTGCTGATTGGCCACTTCTCTACAAAAGCGACCCAGAATTCGGCCACACATACCAGACACTCTTGGAAGGTCGGCATGTTGCAGATTTTCACCTCCAGGACGCCCTATTATGCCACCTCGGTCACCTTTGTGTTCCTTCAAGCGAGCGTGCCAAGATGATTTGGGAAGCACACTACAGTCGGGCTGCTGGGCATTTCGGGGTCGAGAAAACAGTGGCAGTACTGCAAAATTATTTCTATTGGCCAAATCTTCGACAGGATGTTGGGAAGTACATCCGATCATGCACTGCCTGTGCCATTGCCAAACCGACCATTAAGAAGCACGGCCTCTATACCCCGCTGCCTACCCCTAGTCGACCTTGGGAATCCATCTCCATGGATTACATGTCAGGCCTTCCTTCCACTAAGCATGGAAATGACTGTGTTTTTGTGGTCGTCGACAGGTTCTCGAAGATGGCCATTATGATGGCATGCAAGAAGAATATCACAGCAGAAGCCACTGCTAAACTCTTCTTTGAGCGAGTGTGGGTGCACTTTGGGATCCCACAGTCTATCATCTCAGATCGGGACAGTCGGTTTCTCAGCACATTTTGGTCCAGTCTCTGGTCAATGCTGGACACCAAACTCACGAAGTCCACAGCCTTCCATCCTCAAACTGATGGCCAGACAGAGGTTGTCAACAGGATGATTGTGCACATTCTGCGCATGTATAACTCAAAGCATCCACGCACATGGGACGAGAGCCTCCCCTATGTTCAGCACATCTACAACCGAGCTCTTCACAGCTCCACTGGCCATAGCCCTTTTCAGGTGGGTTTGGGATTCCAGCCACTATGCCCCATTGATGTGGCCATGCCCCTTGCAGCTACTCACATGAATTTAGCTCATGTCCAGTCCGAAACAGATAAGGCCACCAGCTTCATTGAGCGCATCCAACATATTCGCCAGCAGGTCCATGACATTCTTGAGAAATCAAATGCCAAGTACAAGCAGCGACATGATCAACACCGGGTGCTACACAAGTTTCAGGTGGGCGACAAAGTTTGGTTGCATTTGCAAAAGGAACGCCTTACTGGAGCCTATCGGAAATTGAGACCACTCCGATATGGTCCTTACACCATTACTAAGGCGATGGGAGACAATGCATTTGAGCTCAGCATTCCCCCATTCCTTGGCCTGCACCCAGTGTTCAATGTGGACCGCCTTCGGCCATACTTTCCACCATTGCTAGACACATTCGACATTGCAGAACAGCTCAAACCCACAGAATTAAATCCAGATTGCATGGAACAAGCTGCAACTGATCGGATCATGGACACACAGATCAAGAACACTCGCCAACAGAATATCCAACTGTATCGAGTTGTCAAAGCAGGCCAACTCCTTCAGCAGGGCAAGTGGCTCACCAGGGAACAAGTTCAGCAGAAGTTTCCTCATCTCATGGAGGAGCTCAACGCAATGGGGACCATTGCTTCCTAAGGGGGGAGGAATGATCCAGGTGGATATTGGTGGCCACCTGCCAAGTCCACCTGGACCCCCACCATTGTCTTTCACAGTTTACTATTTTTAGTAGTTTTTCGGGTCCTGAACTTCCGGAGCCGTTTTGAGGCCCTAAACGACGTTTTTTTGGGAATCTGGGGCAACATGGGTCCATGGACTGATGTTGCCTCCCAAAGTGGTAGTACTCGGATAGATCTTTCTAACGAGCTATTGTACGCGTCAAACGGAGATCATATGCCAAAGCTACGACCCCGGGAAGTTGATGTACCAATTTACCCCCAAACGGGGCCCACAGTTTGGCGTTTCATCTCCTAGGGTTAGGTTTTGGAATGTTAAGGGTTTTCCATTATTTCTCAACAATAAATAGGCCTTCGAGCCTCATTGTAACACAGTTCAGAGGCATGTAGCCACCACATCTCTTCTCAGAGATAAGCTACCATCGCCCTAGCTGGTTTATTTCCATTTCTGTTTGTAAGCATATTTCAGTATTTTTTATTAATGAAATGAAGTATTATTTCCGCTGCATCTTTGTGTATGTGGTTATCTCTGTAATTTGTTGCGTTCCTGTTTAAACCCGGATCAGGAATACAATGAATAGGCCCACTTTAACATTTGTTTCCTTCCCCTTTTTTTAAAACACAATCCACCATGTGTCCTGTTTCTATTGGTACTCGGCCAAATGGAAGATGTTGGTATGACTGTAGGGTGCGGTTGGCATAACAAGGTTGATATGAAAAGGGGTAATGGATTTAGAAGTATGAAATAGGTTGGGGTATGAAAGATGATAAGAATTAACAGTGAGATAAGGGATGATGGAAAATGTAGTGCCCTTGAAATCGATCATAACAGTCACAGTCATTAAAATTAACATTAAAAATTAATCTAAGAAATTAAATGTTAAGAATAAGGAACATATTACACTTTTGTTGGTTATTGTTGCATTGGCATGCTGAGTAGGATTGGCATTGCTGACTATTCTTTGTTGTTCATCACAGGTCCCCTGAATAGATTCGAATGCAACAGGTCCCTCTGAAATCTTGAAGATGTTCATGCAACTCCTTATATGTATACAGGTTCCTTGAGCTTGGGTTTTTGATGGAGTCTTGATGCCCAGCAACCTGTGAATCCTTGTAGAAACTAGATGAAACTTTGTTGAAGTAGCCCTGAAGTATCAATCTCTTAACAGGTCCCTTCTATGTGTCTTAAACAGGTCCCATTACTGCTGGTGTTGGTAGCATGGTCTTCTGGACAGAACAGGTCCCCCCTGCATAATGTTTATAACCAGGTCCCTCTAAGATAAAACAATGACAAAACAACTCATTTATTGAAATCTGGAATGTTGGAACAAACTGCTTTGAAGATGTACAGTGAAGAGATGAGATAAAAAATCTTTAAGAATTTACAATGGAGAGATAAGAGAACAAAATGTTGATGCTTCTCTCCCCGACTAAAGTTTTGACTTGTCCTCAAGTCATGATTCAGTTGATAAATCAAACAGTGAACAAAAGAAAGAGAATTCTCACCCGCCAACGAATTGGTTTTCAAGTAGGAATTCGGGGTTAGAGTGTGCCAGAGGCTGGTTTTCACATCTAACCCATTGTTATTAATTTTTTTATTTTTTTATTTTTTTTTTAGTTTTTGTTTTGTGTTTTTTTTTTTTTAATTTCCTTTTTGAATTTCTAAATTGAAAGGAAATGAACTAAGGCAGGGATACTGCAGCTAAGGGTTGCAGTATCTCAACCTCTCTTTGCTGAGATACTGTATGGAGAAAATCTTGCTTGCTGATGGGCTTAGTGTATAGTTTCAGGTGATGACCATTGACAGTAAAGGAATGACTTTCTCCATCAATAGTTTTGAGTTTGACTGAACCATTGTCGTAAGCCTGAATAATTTGGTATGGGCCCATCGAATGGGTGGTAAACTTGGCTTTATGATCTCTGAATTTAGAGTCAAAAAGTAAAGCCCAGTCACCTTCCTTGAACTGCTTCTTCTTGATATGTGCATCATGCCACTGCTTCCTTTGTTTTTGCATGAGGATTGTGGTTTCCTCTGCTTGCTTCCTCATTTCATCCAGCTGGTTTAACTGCTGAATTCTCTCTTGTTGTGCTTGGTCCAAGTCAATTTGCAAATCTGCAACCAGTTTAAAAGTATGTATTTGAAACTCAATAGGAAGCATTACCTCTTTGCCGTACACCAACTGATATGGTGTAAATCCTGTAGTATCCTTCCACGTAATTTTGTAAGCCCAGAGTGCATCTTTGAGCTTCTCTTCCCAATTCTTCCTGTTCATTGCCACAGTTTTAGTAATGATCCCTTCCAAAGTTTTGTTTGTGGATTCCACCTGCCCATTGGCTTGTGGATGGTAAGGGGTACTTTTCCTATGCTTGATTTGGTATTTGTCTGTGATGTCCTTCACTAGCTTTGAGGTGAATTGAGTACCTTGATCAGTCACTATTTCCCTTGGTACTCCATACCTTACAAAAATCTCTTCAAAAAGGAAATTTACCACTGTGTGTTCGGTGGCTCTAACCAGTGCTTTTGCTTCAGCCCACTTTGTGACGTAATCAATACATACTAAGATGTACTTCTTACCATTGGAGGTTGGGTTAATGGGTCCTATAAAGTCTAGAGCCCATTTGTCAAATGGCTCTAGGTGAACTTGGGGCTGAAGGGGCATCTCATCTGTAGCTGTTGGCCTGCCCATTCTTTGGCAGCTGTCACAACTCTTCACATACTTCTTGGCATCCTTGAAAATGGATGGCCAGTAGTATCCAAGAGTAAGAACTTTGAATGTTGTCCGCTTAGCTGCAAAATGCCCACCACACGGTTCATCATGGCAAGATTTTAAAATATCAATTACCTCATCATTTCTTACACATCTTCTAATGATCATATCATAACCAGTGTAAAATAAATTGCCATTAAGCCATGAATATCTAGCACTTTGTTTGACTAGTCTCTTCTTTTCCTTTGCAGTAAAGTGTGGAGGTGTCCTTCCTGTAGACAAATAATTGGCCAAATCAGCATACCAAGGATTTACTATGGAAATTGCAAATAAATTTTCATCTGAAAAAGAATCTTCAACCGGAACAACCTCACCTGGATTTTGCAGTCTAGAAAGAAAATCTGCCACTTGGTTCTCTTTGCCTGGTCTATCTAACACTGTGATGTTAAATTCCTGTAACAATAATAACCATCTGGTAACTCTGCCACTAGTTATTGGTTTATTCATTAAATGTCTAATGGCAGAATGATCAGTATGTACAAAGACCTCATAACCAGTTATATAATGTCGGAATTTATTCACAGCATATATGATGGCAAGTGTTTCCTTTTCTGTGACTGTGTAGTTTAACTCTGCAGGTGTTAGATTTTTGCTAATGAAATAAATGGCATAATTACAAGATTCCTCTTTTTGGCCTAATGAGGCACCCACTGCAGTGTCAGATGCATCTGTAAAGATATGAAATGGTAGGCTCCAATTAGGCCCTCTCAAGACTGGTGCGGTTGATAACTTCTTTTTGAGTAGTTCGAATGCTTGTTGGCAGTTCTCATTCCAGTTGAAAAGTACATCTTTGGTTAGAAGTTTAAACAAAGGTAAAGCTATTTTACTAAAATGTTCAATAAACCTTCTGTAATAGCTTGCATACCCAAGGAAACTTCTTACCTCTCTTTGATTCTGTGGAATTGGCAAATCAACAATGATCTGGATCTTTGCTGGGTCAACTTTGATGCCTTGAAAAGAAATATAGTGGCCTAATACTATCCCTTCGTTTAACATCATGAAGCACTTTTCATTGTTGAGGGACAGATTAGCTTCAATACATCTTTTCAAAACTCTCTCAAGGTTTTCTAATGCATGTTCAAATGAATTGCCATATACTGAAAAATCATCCATGTAAACTTCAACACAATCATGAATTAAATCAGCGAAAATAGCTAACACAACTCTCTGAAATGTAACTGGAGCGTTGCAAAGTCCAAATGGAAAAACATTGTAAGCATAAGTGCCCCAAGGACAGGTGAATGTGGTTTTGTCTTGGTCTTCTGAGGCTATCCTGATCTGGTTGTAGCCACCGAAACCATCAAGAAAAGAAAATGATGATTTCCCAGCTAGGGTGTCTAACACTTGGTCAATAAATGGTAGTGGGAAATAGTCTTTGAGCGTTGCTTTATTCAGCTGTCTGTAATCAACACAAATGCGCCACTTACCATTTTTCTTGGGCACTATAACCAATGGGGATACCCACTGACTGTCAGAAATAGGATATATGAAATTAACTCTCAAAAGTTTTTGCAATTCTTCTCTGACAATATCTTGGAGCATGGGGTTCATTCTTCTTTGTGGTTGCCTCACTGGTTTAATGGTGCTATCCGTATAAATATGGTGAGTGCATGTGTCGAGGTGAATCCCATGCATATCGGTGTAATCCCAAGCAAAGGCTTTCTGGTATTTTCTCAATAGTCGAATCAATTTCTCTTGCTGAGATGAGTCTAGGTGATTGCCTATGTTCAGAGTTTTCCCTGGACTAATCTCTATGATCTGACTCTATGTGTTGGTGATGGATTGAACTGGAAAAATGTCGTGAAATGTGGTTTGCAAAGATTGAATGGTGCATGTTTCCTGAAAGTTTTGGGCCAAAAGTACATATGCAGCATGATATTGGTCATTTCTCAAATTTTCGGACATATCAGGTTGAGAAAGGAATAATTCTACCAAATCATTATTGTCTTGTTCTTGGAAATCATAGATTTGGTCAATGCTAAAAACAGATTGTACTTCTTCTTTATCATTGAATTTATCATCAAGCCACAAATTGTGTGTTACTGCTGGTGATTGTGCCGATGGATAAAGAGTGAGTTGTTTTCTTTCGGTCCCTCTTGAAATGATCATGTTGCTCGATCGACATCCTATGAATGCATCAGCAGTTGCTAACCATGGTCTACCAAGGATGATAGGGTGCCCTCCTAAATTGGATTTGGGTTGAAGAACTAAGAAATCCACTGGATACTCCCAAGAGTCCAGTGAGACAATTATGTCCTCAAAAATCCCTTCAGGAATCACTTTAGACCTATCAGCTAGTTCTAGAACAATCGTTGTATGTTGCAAATTTATGAGCTGGAGTGTTCTCATGGTTTCAAGAGTCATGACATTGATTGCGGCCCCAAGATCTATCAAAGTGTTTGGAATTTGTATGTTGTTAATGATGGTGGTCACTTTGGGAATGCCAGGATCAACATACTTTTCCATGGAAATGGTATTGGTCATAAGGCCCGCTAAATGTCCTATAACATGAATGGTTTGAGGATCAATCCTTTTTCTAGCAGGCTTCTTGAGGCATATGTCTTTGATGGTTTTAGTATAGATGGGAATGTCTTTTATAGCTTGCAGCAGTGGAATTTTTATGTAGACATTCTTGAGTTCATCTAAGACATCAAACTGTGGTATAGACAGTGGAGGTTTTATTTGGACCAATCGGTCTGGAAAAGGTGGATGCAGTGGTTACATCTTCTTGTCTTTGGTATCATCGTTTGGTTTTCTTTTATTTGTCATTTCATTTTCATTTTGTGTGTTTTCTTCTTGTTTATCTGTTATTGAAGAATCTTTGTGGAGTACCCTACCAGACCTCAAGTTGATATTTTGCAAGGGTAGTGTGGAATATGAGGTTCCCTCTTCTACATTGTAGGCTGGCCTCTCTGCTCTATTATTTGGATTTGGGACAGTTTGAGCAGGAATTTGAGTGGGTCTGGGAGGTTGTGAGTTAGCTGGAAATTGCAGTTGTGGTGGATTTATTGGTGGAGGAGCAGGCAGTGCTTGTTGAGTAGGTTGAGGCTGATAAACAACTTGCTGAGGATACTGCTGGTATGGTTGAGAATGTAATGAATACGGCTGATGGTATTGCTGATATGGTTGTGAATATGGTGGGTATGATTGAGGGTATGTATGATAAGATTGAGAGTACTGTTGAGACGATCTCCATTGTTGTTGTGGTTGGTTTTGGTGCTGCCATGGCATGGGTACATTCCATGAGTTCTGTGCATACATTTGATCATTTATAGGAAATTGCAAATTTTGATTTGGAAACATACCTTGAGGTGTTGGCCTTGGCTGCCATGGTCTCTTTGTGCCCATGTAATACACGTTTTCCATTTCTGCATTGGCTGCCATATTACAGTTTTGCAAAACCTTAACTTTAGGACAGTTAAACATATCATGATGTTCAGTACAGAAAGCACAAACTTTGATGTTTTCTAGTGGGCAATCTTTTAATGCATGTTTCTTCCGGCATTTTGGGTAGAAGATAGCCATTATCTGATCTTCATCTTCTTGTTTCTTCTTAGCTTTTAAAGTGTCAATTTGGTTCCCTAGGGTGCTTAACAGATCTGTTTTAAACTCTTCTAAAAGATTCCCTATTTCAGCCCTTGTGACACTTGCGGAGGCAGATTTCGTGACTTTGGATGACAGGGTTCTTTTTCCCATTTTAGCTTTACTCCTTGAATACTTTTCGCACAACTCAGCGATTTCTTCAAAGGGTAAGGCAGAAATGTCACCTTTGCCCATCGAGTTAAGATCATCCATGTATTCCTCTCGGATACCTTTCAAGAATATTGTGCGGATCAGATCAAGAGGCATAGTTCGGTGTTTGGATTTTTGTAAGTTGTAGACAAATCGTTCTAAGTATTCCTCTAAGGTTTCATCCTCTTGCTGGCTCATTCTAAAGATATCATCTTTAGAATCTTTGGATCTGCAATAAGGCTGATATTTCCTTAGAAATATTCTCCTCATGCCATCCCAATCAACTATAGCATGCTCACCAAGCCTCATGAACCATCTTAAGGTTGATGCCTTTAATGTCGCTGGGAATAGTCTAAGCCTATGGGCATCATCTGTATAGCCATATGTTCGACATACAATGTCAAACTCGAACAAGAATGAGTCTGGATCTTCCGAAGCCATACCATAGAAGTTTGGTAGCACAGATGGGGGTATGTTTTTCATTTTGATCTCATCATCTTCTTGTGGTTCATGTATAGGAAACTTAAAAGTTGACTCCTCTTCATCTCCCTGTCCTTGATGTGGTACTGATCTAGCTCCTTCCTCAGCCATTCTAATAGGTCTCTCTGTGTCAGTGTCACTTGTTTGATAGAGGAGCTTAAAGAAAGATTGTTCGGTCACTGTGCTACTTTCTCCTTGTGTGGAAGATCTAGGAAAGTGCTTCTTCTGTGATTTATGTGTGAGTAAAGTTTGCCTTTCAATGAGAGTAAGTCTCTGTCCTGACTTTTGTTTTTCTTCTAATGCTTGGATGACTTCCTCAGCTGGTGTTGTATTTCCTAAAGAGTCTGCTCCTGATGATGATGGGTTAGTTTTTAGATGGTGGGGGGTTTTTACGAATCTACCCTGACTGTCTCTAAATCTAGGCATAAATGAACATGATTTCTAACTGTGTTTTTGTTTGTTTTTGTTTATTGAAGTTTTTTTTTTTTTTTTTTTAAATCCTTTAAGTACGCCTCCCCGGCAACGGCGCCAAAATGTAGTGTCCTATCTAGGGTGCTAGACTAGGCTATATTTATTATCGACCAGGATGCGTAGACTTAGAGGCATGCGTCTAAAGTATATAGACATAAAGGATTATTAGCTAAGTGGTTATGATGGTAGGTCACATGACTTCTTTACGGAAGACTGAGGTATGTTACCTATCACCCAAACACTTAGGTCACTCAGTTAATCTACCTAATTAACACATTGTCACTCAATTCATTTATCAAATTAAAACATTGTGTATCACTTCAAACCAAGATTTCAATCTCCTTACAAAGACACCATGCACGAAACCCCTGTTTAACAAATACTCAGCATTCACTAATATTCATGCAAGCTAAAGACATCTGGAAATTATAAACATACTTTGAAATGAAAGCAGAGTTCATAACATTGCTTTAGAGGACAACAGAGGATCGAATCCCTTACAGGATACGATTCACGATCCTAGTGATGAACTGTTCAAGCGATCTCATAAACATAAACCATACGCATTCGATTGAAATCAACAACCAATTCTAATTACTGTGCATGTCATGAAATACCCTAAGTTGCAAATGAAAAGGAAATAACAGTAGACCAGTTTAACGCAGGGCCCGTCCGCGTTCCAGAGGTATACTGGACTGTGTTCAACCGATTATCAAATCAACGCAACAAGAAAAAGATCGTAACTGTAACTGTGTTATTGATATTAAGTTCAAACTCTGTTTCAAACGATACAACGATTACCAAAACATTGATTACACAGGACTGTATTTACATATGTTTTTACAACCCTTACATTTCGAAAACGAATGTACATTCATGATATGGCTGTTGCCGCTTTTATCATGTCGAGATTTTTAAAATGTTTCTATCCTAAACTGATTTCAAAAAGGAACAAAACTAAATCAATTTAGTATGCTTTGCTGTTGCTACCTTTGTCGCCAACATGCTATACTTTGACCACTGTTGACCGCGCATGTAGGAAGGTCGATTCTGCTGTAGGATAGGTATTCGTTCATGCTTGGACATTCTACTTTTCATCCCTACCCTTCGTTCTAGCCCAGCTGTCATGCCACATGTCAAACAATGAACCAATTACAGGATGTTGGAACTTCCTGTAGCCATTTTACCAAAAATCCCTAATTCTTTAACATAAAACTCTTAAATCAATTTCAATGCATTTTAATAACTATAGGACTATTAACTAATCAATTTCCAAGGGTTCTAAGAGATATATGATGGAAAGAAGTAGGCAAATGATATGTTTTAGGAGGAAAAAGGAGGTCATAGGATGGTACCAACAATAACCATGAAACAACATAATGGTAATCAAAAAATCGCGAGGATCTGGAAAAGGAAAACAAGGCAGGTTTATTCGGCAGCGAAGACAGGACAGGAGAACGACAGCCTCACCTCCCTGACATCAGCATTTAATAATAATTCAGAACAACAGGTACGCAACCCAAAACAAAAACCGGAAAACACCGAAGAAAGCATCATTCAAGGCGCAAGGGAGAAAGGAAGTGGAGAGCAAACCCATCATAAGCGAAAAGGTGGCGAGAATTCTATAAGGTGGAACAGGAGAAGGATGACAGGCAGCAAGAAGTCGAAGAAGGTGGCGAGAGAAGGAGAGACTTGGCAGAGGAACCAAAATCAACACCTCAACTGTACCAAAATGGCTGAGAAATGGGATAAGACAATCCAGGCAGAGAGGGAGGCAGTAGGCGACAGGCATTTCGAACGGGGTAGAGTAAAAATCGAAATAGAAAGCTCAGATGAAATGGAGTATAACCAGGGGGAAGGTTTCAGGAGCAAGCATTTTGAAACAGGGCAAAGCAGCAAAGGAACTAAGCGGGGCAGAAAGGACGGAAGAAGGAAGGCGCGTGAACAGAGAGGCAGAGGTAGACCCCGACAACCAATCATCAACGAGGAGGGTAATCAGGCGCAGAGAAGACGAAAAAGGGGGAAGAAATCGATCCGCATGGCGGTGCACGAAGCAGAACAGGCATACAATCTGGAGACAAATGTAGACATAAGGAAAATTATTGATGTTATGGAGGACAGAGTATTGGAGGAACCGTCCGACCCGGAGATGGAAGAATGGACTTCTCAGCTGCCGGACCCAGGCAACACGCGAGGCAGATTAACCCTTTACCGCCGCGCTCTTCACACATACTGGGTGCTGAAGCATCTCTTGGCAAAGGCCATGGAGCAAGTAGCGGCTGAGATGGTGGAAATGGCTCAGGAAACGGCGGCAGCGAAGAAGGAGGTGGCGAACGTTGAAGGGCTGCTCCGTCAACAGAACGAACAACTCAAGGAAATTCAAGAGATGCTGAAGGAGCTGGGGAAGACCAACGACAGCAATGA
Source organism: Pinus tabuliformis (assembly GCA_031772625.1). Lineage (NCBI taxonomy): Eukaryota > Viridiplantae > Streptophyta > Pinopsida > Pinales > Pinaceae > Pinus > Pinus tabuliformis. The sequence continues at coordinate 1,346,911,187 of CM062820.1, forward strand.
ATCCAGAAGAGGAAATGCGGAGAATTGAGAGGCCTGTTAACTGTCTTCTTTTTGAATTTAGAATGATATTGCTCTGGTTTTTGAATATTAGTTTGCATGCCATAGTAGTAGTAGTAAAGTTGGGTCTGTTAGTAGAACCTGGAAAGAATAGTTTTTTGGAAAAACCTGGCGAGATAGGGCTTAATGTCCTGCAAAGTTTTTTGACAGTATTCAGCATGAAAAACATTATTGAACGTCTGATGAATAGGAGCCAACAGATCCAGTTTCCCAGTTGGGCGGATTGAGGTTCCTAAGTTTGTACTTTTAAATTTGATGTAGATAATAGAAATGTCGTAGCTTGCAAAAGAAAACAACATATTTTTAAACAAGATATCTCATGTAAGAGGTATCTAAGACTTTATTTATTTAACATAAGTAAACTTATACACCTTTTTCTTATACAGTATCAATGACTACATTTTACAAACCATGATATTATAATAAAATCATGAGATTATATTAAAATCACTTCATAAATAAAGATTTTTTATTTTTCCCATAAAAAAAAATGTTGTGTTTAGGAATACAAAAAAGTTTTCTTTACTAAATTTAAAAGATAAATATAGATTGACAAACTTATATATTCCCGAGTAACCGAGTAACGGTTCAAGGAGCTTGTTCCCATTTGTCATTCCACGAAATAATATCATAAATTATAGAAAGATTGCACTTGAACAAGGCAAAGGCTTTAGCAAAGTATAAAGTTGCGTTGGACAATGAATAAATTGTGTTGGACAATTGCCTTTGCCATAAAGTTGTGTTGGAAAATGAATAAATTGTGTAGACTCAAATCTAAATAAATGGCTTGGCTCCTTTTTAATGATATTGCATTTTAAAACCTCTTCTTAAACCGAAAATGACCTTTCTAGTTAATAGCTTAACCGTAGTTGCTTAACCCCTAACTATCACCTAATTTTCCCTTAGCATCTCTCCCTTAAATGCCCTAAGCATGTCATCAAAATCTTAATCATGTGTTATGTTTGGGTGGTTATGGCAAGTTTGTTTGGGTGGTTATGTGACAAATTCCTCCATGTTTTTATTTAATAGAAAACCATTTTATTGATAAGAAATGATTACAATAATTTTTAAGAATGGATTTATTTTTTTTTACTTATAGAAAATAGAATATACTATTTTTAAACAAGTATGATGCAATTTTTTTTATATGATTTTTTTTAATTTATACCTATTTGTACATGTGTAATATTGTGTTGTCATTTGGGGTTATTTCAGGAGGTTAAGTAGAATGGTTTTTATCTCCCCACTTAGGGTCAATTCCCTGTGAGTGACATGATGATGAGAAATATTTTTGTAATGGATATGTGCCTATGAATATTGTTGCATTCACTCCTGGTTCGGAGACATGATAATTTCCCTTAAAAAACCACAATATTGTGTAAGTTCAAAAGATATAGTTGAGCATGGCAAATCGTGAAAATTTTCAAATCATTGGGAGAACACTTTGTTATTAGAACTTGGATACCAGTCATTAACTCTCTGACCCACTCTGCTTAATCACAAGTTCCTACAACTTACCTTTGTCATTTTAGAAATATGAAAGCTACTCTAGAAAACTAAAACCTTACTATCCTTGATGTTACCACAATCATCATCTTGACCCTTGCTAAATCACAGGTTTCCTAAATAGAATTGACTTGTGAACCATTTGTGTTGGGAGGGGTTTATGGTAGGAGCCACTTGTTAATTTGAAGCCCAATGACAACTTCCAACCATCGGATGAGATTCCTCTTTTCGAGGGGACCAATTTTGACTATTGAAGCGCTCAATTTGGACAAGGGTAAATGTATTTTGGAATTAAAGCCCACGTGTGCATATTTGATCAAGTTGGCCTTAAAGAAAATTGGACACTCTTGGAAGTCTATAAATACAAGTGACTTCAACCTCATTTGGACATGATCATGAAGCATTCTTCTATTTTCCTCTTTGTTTTTGGCTCACACAGGTCTGAGGCAGTTCATGGAGATTGGCTCGCACAAGTTTGAAATTGCAGGGTCCGAAGCTCACACACATGTCTAGGGTTTTGGGTCACAACCCCAGGCTGATCATAGGTATATTTCAGCTATAATTGCAGGCATGCAAATCTATGCTTGTGGTTGAAGGGTTTCAACCGCACGCATAACACTCTCTCCATGCGGTTGAGACCTAAGGTTTAAATTTTCAGTTGACCGAAGATTTCGCTAGTTGACTGTAGAGTTCGATAGTTGACCGCAGACAATGACAGTTAACCACATGCTTTTGAATCAAGGTTTTGATTATTAGCTTTGTTGGGTTCATCTCATGGATGTTGTTTAGTTGATTTTGCTAGATATAATTATGATTGAAGATATGGATCATTGTACTCTCTTTTGTTGAATCATTCAATGACAATATAATAAGAAGAAGAATTTGAAAGGGTTTTCCCCATAGTGAGATTTTCCATGGTCTCCGACCAATCCTAGTGTCTCTATGTGTGAATTTTTTCTTCTATTATTCCTTTATGTTCCATTGCATTGATGATGATGTTGTTCTTTCTATATAATTGCACATGTTTATGAATAATGTTGTAAATCTGAATAATGATATAATGTTATGGGGTGAATTTAATATGCAAAAGAAGAAATGCAATTATCTAAAGCAAAGAACAATATAACCTTAAGAAAAATTAACTTGGTATCACATTTGGGCTGAAGAAAAGTCATTAAAGATCACCCGTATGAAGACACCTTTGATGGAAGGAAGAGAAGATGGAGGAGTCCTAAAATAATACTAGAGTTTCAAGGAAACCCTATGCAATTTGGTTATTAAGGTTTGATGGATATTATGAGTTTAGGGTTTGGAAGAAACCCTGGATTATGACAAAGGGTTGGGTTATGCAATCCAAAAACCCTAACATAATCAATGTGAATATGTTCTAGCACTTGTGATAGGTTTGATGTAGCCTTAGATGTGATATTCTCAATTAGGCCTTTGTTATCGATGAAGTTGGTTGAAATAATGAGGCAACAATGTTATAAGGTCAATGGATAATCATGACTCTTAAAGGTTGGTTCAAGAGGGAGACGGTCACCTCTCATTGAAGATAAGTATTTTTCAATTTAAGTTACTTCTTTATGTCTTTACTTTTGTTTAGATTTATTGATTTGATCATTGATTATGCCTCCTGCATGTATATTTGAGTATTCATATGCTTCTAACCTCTTGGTGAGATGTGATAAGTGGATCTTTATGGAGGATCATCTTAGGTGTAGGAAAATATGGCTAGTGCAGGAAGAGAAGAGCCAGTGCTAGAAAAGGAAAAGAGGCACATGATGAAAAGTTGACAAAATGATACAACTGCCTATGTCAAATAAGAATGTGCATTGGTCTCTAAATACTACAAGGTATATATGATGTATTGTTCCAATATTATATTTCAATTGCAATATTGATGGCAAGGTAAGCCCTAAGGTATGACGAGAATATCACCTTCACAAATGGCTCATGCATGCATATGAAAGCAAATTTGATTCATGGAACCAAGCTTATCAATGTGGCTATAAGTCTCACAATTGCACAGAAGAAAGCCTATGGGTGCGATTATGCCTGTAGATTACAAAAACTGAAGCTTTATGCATAAATCAAGAATGCACTAGGAGTATGACAGTCCTACAGATACAGAACAAACAACAGAAAGTTCTATAAGCGGGGAAGTTTGAATGTTTGACTTACTATAGAGAATGTGAATGTGTTGACTAAACTTGTGTTTGAAGGGACCGAAATATGCATATCAATATGCTATTTTGATATGATCATTGAAGTAGGTATATGAAATTTGATTGCAAGGGTTTGACAAATATTTGGTTAATTGACTTAACTTAGTATAGATGAGCAATATTGTCTTGGATAATTGATGATGCCTTAGAACTTTGACATGATAATTGATAGTTCATAGATATGTTTTGGCTTATGGATTGATTGAATTCTCAGTGATAACCAAATAGGGTTTTGATTTGATAACTTATGATTTTCCTTGATAACAGTGTTATGCGAGCTTAGTAAATTTCAGTAACTAATTGGTATTCAATAGTGATTTTGTATTGGCATCATTGGCTTTGACACATTGATTAAAGTATAAACAATTGTGATTCAGTATGTAACAATTTTTAGTGCAAAAATCTCACAATAAATAGATGGCATAAACTTACATGACTTGTCCCTGATGTATGCATTCATATTTAGTGACAAAAATGATTCATGTTATGATTATAAGGATGACTTGATGAAGTCTGGCTTGATAGTATAAATAACAATTGTTGACAAATCAAATAGATAAGGTTGTAACCTGGTACTTCGATGTGAGTTCTACTTAGGGACTTAGATTGAAGAGTTTGTCATAATGATATTGACTAAAACTTTTATGACTTTGATATTAGTTTTGATCAAGCATTTAAGGATTGATAAACTAACTTAGTTGATTTGATTGCATAATGTTGATTTGTGTGAGGTTGAGTATATTGGTTTGATCAGTATAATTTTTACAGATAGCATTGTATGGTTTGAAGCAAGCTTCCCAAGCCTGGTATGTCTACATTAACAATTACCTGGTGAAGGCAGGAAGATGTACCAACCTCTACTTCAAATGTGATCCAAGGTATGACTTTGATTTTGGTTTTATATACCAATGGTCTGTTCTTAACAGGTAATGAGTCTTTGATGATCAAAGTAAGAGTGAGTTGGCCTTTGAAGCTAGAAATGGCGAATCATGGCACGATGAATTACTTTATGAAGTTTGGAAAATAAAATATATCTCGTGAAGGTATTGAAGAGTTTTTGGAAAGTGGAAATGCAAATCTTTGGACACTCCAATTCAATTTCAAAAGGGTATGAAGATATATTGTTGAACTTGACTTGACAACTGATAATTGATTGAAGCATTGATATTCCGTGTGAACACTTGTCCATATGTGTGTGTTTTTCATAAAACTTAGTTGAGCCACTTCATACACATCGAGTCGTCGCTGAGCACCCTTCAAGATATTTGCACAGGATGATCAATTTTTGGTCTAAGATATTCTTCCTATGATATGTGATTGCATGGATGTATTGATGTTGTTTGGCATTGTTATTGATAAGGTGAGTGCATCTGAGTGTTGCCTTAGTATGAGATTTGCCATGACATTTTTGGACCGGATATCTGTAGCTTTAAGCAAAACTGAGGCTGAATACGATGTTGCTGGCATGACTAGTTGTGAGGCAGGTTCAAGAAGCTCTTTTGAGAGTAGTTTGAGTAGAATCTGAATATGACAGGGATACATTGTAATAATAATGAATGGGATCTAATTGACAAAGAATCCCATATATAGCGGGGACCGAGATATCTTCAGCCAGTGCTGCTGTATGAGACAAGCTGAGGCTTGTGGTTGCTGCCTTCGTGAGAGGGAGGATGAATAAGTGAGTTGTTCAAGCTGATACCAAATATGAACATGATGATATGTTTATGATCTACAAAGAGTAGGACTGATCAAGACCACTAAGCTGACTCTTCCCCCCTGTCTGAGCTCCCAGGGTGAGGAATTGAGATGGAGAGCTCCTGGGGTTGAGGGATCTCTGAACAATAGGGTCATAGATATTTCTCCCCTATCTGTCACCCATAGGGTTAAAGATGTTACCTCCCCTATCTTGGTCTATGCAAAGTATACCCTAGTTGGCATCATACCCATAAGTTGGGCTTGTTGGAAATACTGCTCCCCATCTAGCCAACGAGTTGAGAGAGTGCTTGGAGGTGTACAACCCAAGCTAATTATGATGCAAGTGTTCTACCATATGACTATTGAGTGTCATCGTTGGGAAGATCAACAAGCAATAGGGTGGTTATGATCCTTACCTCATATAGCAAGTGGTATCTCGCTCATTGATTTCATCAGGGGATGGTTGTGATCCTTGCTTGGTAAATTGAATCTCGCTTATTGCTTGACATAGGGTGAGAGTGTGCCATAGGACCTTCCCCACTGTCATGGATATGAGGTGAGAGTGTCAAATATGACCTTCCTCATTGTCATTGGATTTCAGATTTATATGTGCTCCCCGATGAGTTTTGAGGTTGAGCGGGGCTCCCTGATGATAAGCTCTCTGATGTTTCCTGGGTAGTAGCATTGGGCTCACCACTAGCAGTGATTCTGGGTGGTAGTATTGGCTCCTCGATGGATTGAGGGTGGTAGCTTAGGCTCCCCACTGATATCAAATTCTTCTTCTTTTAGATTCAAGAATGTTCAACATATGAGCATAGATAATCAAGAGAGAAGCAGAGATGAACAAAGATGAGCAGTGATAACATTTGATGATAGGATACTTATGATGATTACATGATGCAATTGGAATTTATCCCTAGTTGAGAGGGAGTGTTAATTTGGCAGCTCAATGACAAATTCCAATCATGGGATGAGATTTCTCTTTTCGAGAGGACCAATTTTGACTATTGAAGCACTCATTTTGGACAAGGGAAAGTGTATTTTTGAATTAAGGCCCACATGTGCATATTTGACCAGGTCGACCTTAAAGCAAGTTGAACACTCTTGGAAGTATATAAATACAGGTGACCTCAACGTCATTTGGACATGATCATGAAGCATTCTTTTATTCTCTTCTTTGTTTTTGGCTCTCACAGGTCTAATGTAGTTCATGGAGATTGGCTCGCACATGTCTGAAATTGTAGGGTTCGAAACTCGCACATGTGTCTAAGGTTTTGGGTCACAACTGTAGGCTTATCATAGGTAGATTTCGGCTATAACAACAGGCATGCAGGCCTATGCGTGCGGCTGAAGGGTTTTAGCCGCACGCACGACACTCTCTTCGTGCAGTTGAGACCTATGGTTTGAATTTTCAGCTGACCGAAGAATTCGCCAGTTGACCACAGGGTTCGCTAGTTGACCGTAGACAATGACAATTAACTGTAGGCTTCTGAATCAGGGTTTTGATTATTAGCTTGTTGGGTTCATCTCATGGATGCTGTTTAGTTGATTTTAATGGATATAATTATGATTGAAGATATAGATAATTGTACTATATTTTGTTGAATCATTCAATGGCAATCTAATAATAAGAAGAATTTGAAAGGGTTTTCCCTGTAGTGGGTTTTGCCCTGGTCTCTGACCAATCATGGGGTCTTTATGTGTGAATGTTTTTCTTCTATTGTTCCTTTATGTTCCGTTACATTGATGATGATGTTGTTCTTTCTATATAATTGCATATGTTGTTGAATAATGATATGATGCTATGAGGTGAACTTAATATGCAAAAGAAGAAATGTAATTATCCAAAACAAAGAACAATATAGCCCTAAGAAAAATTAACACCACTTCGGTAACTTTCATTATAAAACTCTTTTTCTGTTTATTTAAATGAAGATTAGAAACCTTCTCTCTAAGAGAAATATGAGCTCCTCAAACTATGCACAATTCACCTCATCAATACGTTATGAGTATAAATTCAGCTCATCAATAATTTATGAGTATAAAAATATGTGATCTTTCGCTTTTGGATCACAAGACAAGATTTCATTGAGCATTTTAGTTATGTCTTTATTGAATATTCTATTTTTGATTTATATTTCAAATGCCAATTTTTTCAAATGTGGGAAGACTTATCACAACATAGTTGTCAAAACCATCACTAATTGCTATTCACAAATGTGAGTTGATTCACCACTAATTTTTAATTAAAACCACATCACTTAGAATAACCTACTAATAGTCTATGAAAACACAAGTTTCCGCTCCTGTCAAATACCTCTTGATCGGTTTCCTCACATCCAAAAAAATGAATTCTTAACCCATTTTAAATAACTATTCATTAAATTTTTAAATTATATTAAAATAATTTTATAAATAATCTAGCGATAATTTTTTTTAACAAAATTATGATTTTTTCTATTGTCTAATCTAATCTAAAATGTTTAAGTGCATAAATCTATTCAATATTATGAAAAACTTTTTAAACTCGATATAAATTTAATAATACCCACCCCTATTTATTAGACAAAATTAACCCAAAAAATAAACAAATGCAAAAATATTCTAATCTAAACTTTAGTAAAGAAAGGTTTCCATCGTTTCGAAATTCCATTCTTCATTGTCAAGGGATGCAATGAATCGAAATTCATTTCGCCCCGTTAAGGTATACGCCGACAAATTGATTGACGTGACCTGGACAAACGCAAGTATAAGGAAACCACCAACCATGGTTTTCCTTGTCCTCTCCTTTTTAAATATTTGGACCAGGCATGACTTTGGCAAGACCGATTGGCTTTACTGCAAACCATTCGCCCTGGTCCCTGTGTTGCTCCCTCTTGTTCTGTTACTCTGTTCCTTTCCCAAGTTCTGGGAATGGCGATCATACAAGAATTAGAGGCAGAGGGCAAAGATTTCGCGATGGTGAAGATGAGTGAACTGCCATTCCACGGGAATGAGAAATTCTCGACAGACACTTCTGTTGCGGAACGTCAACAGCAAGATCCCAAAGTGATCGCCAGAAGGTTAAATTTATCCTTATTCTGTTAAATTCTGCTTGGAATTAATGCACAAAGGTTTGACACATTTCACGTTTTGTTCTGTAAATGTAACAGATATCAGCTACAACTATGCGAGAAAGCTAAGGAAGAGAATATCATAGTGTACCTAGAAACAGGGTGCGGAAAGACTCTCATAGCTGTTCTGCTAATCCAAGAGTTCGCCGAGGCTATAAAAAAGCCCGGGAGGAATGTCTGCGTTTTCCTGGCGCCTACCGTGCCTCTCGTTGAACAGGTGTTTTCGAAGTCTTACTAAATTCTATGCACTTTTTAAAGTTCTGCTATTTTTCCAAAGTTAATTCATAGCAAATTTGGAGGAAAAGATGATAGTCCAGCATTGCTTTCCCCATACTCAAAACCAAGAGGTAACGGCGTCTTAGGGTCTGAAAGTTCGACAGCAAACTAAAATTAGAAAACCAGCGAAAATATTAAATTCTATCTATGGCTAATTGGCTTTTATCTTAGAGATTTCTTGAAACTACGATAAGCCAATCAATGAATTATCTGACTCACGTTTACAATTTTTTTTTAAGGTTTAAAGTTAAAACCTAGAAAGAAAGAAAGAAATTATTTTAACGTCCACGAGGCTAAAGATAGCCTATGGGACAGATTGCTTTTTCATCTGCTTGATGTATTCGGCCCTTTTTTTGTGAAGCTTCACAATAAATGCTCCCGTCTTCTCGACAAACCCCTCGTTAAATAGATTATCCCAAGAGCTAGCTGCCAGCGTATCTGCATAACTTTCCCTATTGTCTTTGAAGGCCTCACATTCTAAAATGAAATGTTTTTCTGTTTCCACTTTTCCGGAAGAACAAAAAATGCATACCCTTTCCTCCCACACTTCCTTTGGCCTTTTCCAGCGCCCTGTTTCACAACGGAGTTGATGAGAATTAGTTCTTAACTGAGCAATAAGAATTTTGGCTCTCCAAGAGATATTGGCCTCTATGTATGCTTTTGGTTGATGATTATGAGTGGGATTAAACACTTCAATATAGTAATTTTTCTTTCTTCCTAGCTCCTTCTCCCAAGTACGTTTGTGGAACTTTTCCATAACAAAAGCTTTTATCTCTTTGCTGTTTATGGGGCACACGTTCAAGCAAATATCCCATTTACTAAACCATTTGTTATTTTGTTGCATCCAAGTTTTTTTGCTCTTGCACAATCTATCATTAAAGACAACCTTAGGCCATCTACCCTCTTCCATTTGCTCAATTTTTTTTAAATAACTTATGACTCGCACCATAGCAATTGCTTCAATAGGAGCAGCCCCTGTTTCACTTAACAAGATATCATAAGGCACTGCACTTTTAATCTTAAATTTGTTTGTAATCAAACGTTTCTGAATTTTCTCAATTTGTCTCCACTGCATGTCGGAAGTACTGCTAGCCCACAGTTCACAACCATATAGAATCACTGGAATCACTAGAAGCCCAAAAAGAGTTTGAGTGGTCTTCCAGTCCCATAACTCTGCCTCTCTACACCTATTTTGAAAAGCATAAAATGCTTTCCAACCCCCCAAAGTTCTTTTCTTTCTACAACCATTCCAGCTTAGATTTTTGTTGAAGTCAACTCCGAGGTATTTGTATTCCTTAACTTCTTCCAGAATGTTGCCTTCAAAGTAGAACTTATGTTGGTTATGTTTTCTTTTCTTAGAGAAGACCACTACTTTCGTTTTGCTGATATTGACTTGCATCCCCACACTTCTACAAAAATGCTCAAGGGATACTAAGTGCTCTTGCAAACCAAGCGCCGATTTAGCAATCAGAATAAGGTCATCTGCATACAAAAGAAGCCTTATAACAAACTTGCACAAATAGATACCATCACCCCCTTGCGAATTTAACCACTCCTCAAGCTTGTCGATATATAAACCAAAAAGGGTAGGAGACAATGGGCAACGTTGCTTGACCCCGATATTGCTTCTAAAACTTTCAGAAATGCCTGCCGAAGTTCTAATTTTGACTTTCACCTCCTCATACAGCCTATGCACAGCTGCTCTCAAATGTTTAGGAACCCCAAGTTCCTCCATTCTTTGCCAAAGTTTATCCCTAGGAACCGAGTCAAACGCTTTTTTGAAATCAACAAAGCAACAAAAGACTTCTTCCTTATTCTCCCAAACTTTTTCAATGATGTGCCTTAAAGTTATGCAATGATCAACTGTTGAATGCTTAGGTCTAAAACCTGCTTGCCCTTTAGCACGCTTATTTCTTTCTTCTGCCCACTTGCTGATTTTGTTTTCTAGCATGCTTCCAAATAGCTTTGCAAACAAAGGGTTTATCATGATGGTCCTATAATTGGAGGGATTATTGATGTCACTGCTCTTGAAAAGAGATATTGCCAGACTAGTTGTCCAATCTGTGGGGAGCCCTTGTTGTATGATGTTGTTGAAGATTTTTGTAATGTGAGGTGCAAGGATCTTTGAGCCCCACTTTAGATATTTTGCTTGGAGTTCAGCTAAGTCTTTTGCTTTTCCAACACCCAACTTCTTAATACCCATCTCTACCTCTTGTATTGTGAAGAGTTTAGTATCCGTGTTGACCAAGGGGGGAGGGTCAACCTTGGGAACCTGCTCATAGAGTTGTCTTGCATAGTCAAACCATTTAGAAGCTGTAATATTATTTCCAATTTGTATCTTTTTCGGTTGGAGCTCCTTCCAAAATAATTTGGGATTATTTTTCCCAAGGAAGATTAGTTCTTCCCTCCTTGAAACCATGAAATCAGCCTTTTTCTTGCTTAATAAATGCTTGTAAGATTTGAGCTTTATGTTGTCCTTGTTTGACTCTTTCCAGATTCTCCTTGCCTTTTTGCATTCCTCGTCAAACCAAGCATTAACCGGAAAGCAATTTGTTTCAGACTTCTTAATTTTTGTTCTTTTGCACTTTGCAAGTGCACATTGAATTAAATGTGTTAATTCCTAACTATGAAGGCTGTGAATTGTAATTTTCTCCTTCTCAAAGAGCCTCTCTAACGTCATTTTGAAGGTATTACAGTTTTCTAGGGTCAAAAGAATTCTGCCCTGTGGGAGATTTTGCTGGACATGCTGAATTTTTGACTCTAATTGTTTCTTTCCAATCCAAGAGAAACATAAATAAATTGGCTTGTGATCTGATTTCAAATCCCACAGCTGATCTCCAACCAGAGCTTCGTCCATTTTCTCACACAAACCATGCGAGCAAATTACATAATCTACCACACTTGCTCCATTGTAAGTATTGCAAGTGAAATTACCGGACTTTGCCCATCTAGTCAAGCCATTACAAATGACTAAATCAAAGGCCCCACATAGAGTAAGCAATTGTTCACCAAAGAAATTGCAGCCCTTGTCCTCTGAAATTCTTTCCCACTGATGATTGCTTTCTTTTGTAAGCCAAATAGGGTCACAATCATCTTTACAACAAAGAATGCTAGCTTGCTAACTTGCAGTCCTAGCATTGAAATCACCCACTATAAGGACTTCACCTAGCTGAGAATATGTTGCAATATCCGCTTTTAAAGCTGCAAATGGATCTTTATGGTCAAGCCCTCTACCTTTGTAGATTTTTGAGACCTGTGGCGCAAAATAGCATGCTGCAATTTTGATGTGGTTTCCATTTTCTGATATTTTGAACCAAATGAATTGCTTATTTGAGTCTTCTTTTTCTAACTGAATGAGATGACCTTCTTTCTCCCTTACTAAAACCATGATACACCCGTGCCCTTTGCCATTCCCTGCTGCCTTGTTCCACGCTGCCATCTTCCAGTATCCTTCAAACAAAGGTGTCTTGCACCCTTCATGCTCATGTGTTTCTATGAGGCAAATTATGTCTCTATTTTCCGCAATAGGCCCTAACCCAGGTCCTCGTCTCCATGGGTAACCTCTGTAGTTCCAACAAACTAATCTCAAAGAAACCTGGGTATGACTTGATTGCTATTTATTTTGACGTGCAAGACTCACATTTGAGTCTTTGTCCCTGTTTTCCCATACTGACCTTGCTTTCTGATTTCCTGTTGAAGAGTTTGTTGCCTCTTCTTTATTACCATCTTGCTGCTCTGTTTTGGAAGGAGGTCCAAATTGCGCTATCACAGCTTTGCCTTTATAAATCCATGCTCTCTTTCCTTCATCTCTTGCTGCCCTAACCTTTAAAATTTCCTCTCTTCTTTCCTCCTGTTGTTTTACAGTTAAATCTTCTTCTAGGAAAAAACGAGAACCCCTCAAGAGATGCTTCTTGCTTAGAATAATATATTTATCACGTGAGCTAGGCATAATGACTTTTATGGGCCTGGCTCTCTCCTTGTTAAACTTACCCACCCTCCATGCTTGGTATATTTGTCCTTGCCATAGCAATTTTTCTTTCAAGAAGTCTCTTGCAAGGTCAAGAGTACATTCATTTTTTCCATAGTCTTTCACCCCTTTAATAATTATGTTTGTTGCCCTATTTTGTCTTTCCTTGCCTTCACTATCTTGCATGTTGTCAACCTTATTAGCAGAATTACTAATGACTTGAGCCCAAGTTTTGGAAACTTTAGTGGAATCTTCTTTCATTTCTTCTCTTGCGTTCTCTTCATGGTTGTTTATTTGGACAATCATTTTCCCTTTATCCTGGGATGATTTCACATTCACCACCTCTGTACTTTCCACTACAGATTTCTTTACATTTTGCACATCCGCCTTCATGCGTTGCCATTCTGTCTTCCCTATCAGGAGAGCTTCCTGTAGCAATGCCACTTGTTCTTCTAAAATTTTATTGCTTTCTGCTAACGCCTTGTTCTCAGCGATTATTATATGAATTTTATGATCTCTTTCCTGCCCTTTAGCTTCTAAAACCTCCAACCTTTGTTTTGCATTTAACAATTCTTTCACATAAAGATCAGATGACCAGGTGAGAGGTGTGGATGTGGGACTATATAAGGCAAAATCATCAATGGTTTTTCCTTTGGGCTTCTTGTTGCCACGTGCTTGTGGAGGAGACTTGTTTGGGTGTTTTTTGCGAGGGAGTTTCTTCCTTGTTTGCTCCCATTTTAGACGAGCTATTCTTCGTTTTAAAATGCCCCGATATTGTTTGGCATTGACCCAAACCCACTTCCCAGCTTTGGCGGATGATGCAATTTTCACTTGTCTTAAATCATTTGTCTCCACATGTTCTGAAATTTCTGGTTCCTTTGTCATGCTTGAATGCATTTGTTGTTGCTTGCTTGCTGCTCAATACTTCCGCTGCGTAAAAAACTCCCTGCTTTCACACTGCTCACTGTTTGCTGCTCGCTGCTCTTACTGCTGCCCAAATTGCTCTGCTCACTGTTCACTGCTCATACTGCTCACTGTTCGCTACTCGCTGCTGCCCAAATTGCTCTGTTTAGTGGGAAAAGCTTTTCTCTGTCAATTCTTTCGAAAGAGATTCAAACTTACTGAAACCACTCCCCAACACCGCTGTGCCACTGGAATGCCTCTTTTTGCGGCTTGATCAAACCCTCGTACTGAAAATTCCCGTTCCGCTGCAGATCTGAGCCCCCTGCCTGTGTCGCTGTAATCCGCACCAAAACCTGTGCTGAGCTTCACCCTGAAACCACTCCCCAACACCGCTGTGCCACTGGAATGCCTCTTTCTGCGGCTTGATCAAACCCAGATCGTCCTCGCCTGTTCAATTCAATCCTTGATTTGAGTCAGTTCTGGAGATTGTCGATAACAACAGCTCCAATAGAAGCTTCGAACAGCCCTGTAAAACCGTGTTCTTACTGAAAATTCCCGTTCCGCTGCAGATCTGAGCCCCCTGCCTGTGTTGCTGTAATCCGCACCAAAACCTGTGCTGAGCTTCACCCTGAAACCACTCCCCAACACCGCTGTGCCACTGGAATACCTCTTTCTGCGGCTTGATCAAACCCATATCGTCCTCGCCTGTTCAATTCAATCCTTGATTTGAGTCAGTTCTGGAGATTGTCGATAACAACAGCTCCAATAGAAGCTTCGAACAGCCCTGTAAAACCGTGTTCTTACTGAAAATTCCCGTTCCGCTGCAGATCTGTCGATAATTGGGGGCTCCCTCAATCTGTGGTCGCAATCTTTTATTCTGGCATCCTGGGAAATGATCACTCTTCAATATGGTCTTTCTTCCAAGAACAGATCCGTGTCGACAACAGATAGGAATTTTTGTCGACAACAGATAGGAATGGCAGATGTATTACATTTCCTTGTACTTTATAAAATAATTCAGTCTTTAAGATTCTCCTTAGACATAAAGATGGATACCTTAGTTGTCTAGGTGGTGGAGGGTCAGCTACGTCATAGCGAAGACCAGTTTGCTGTCAGTGCTGGGAGTAAATGTACGTGGGCATGACAGCTGGGGAATTGGACTTTAGTGTCTACCTTCAGTATTGTAAACTTTCAGATGGTTTATGTTCTGGTTCTTTAGAAATCCCAAATGCAGAAAGCTTTTTTTATATGGGAAACATTTTGTAAAACTCAAGATCTCAACACCAACTATCTTTGGATATGTGTTATTAATCAAAATGTTAGATAAGGACATTTGACAGGTACACCCACATGTGGAATTGTATTATGTTATTAGCGCTGCGTGGGCCGATCTCGAGACCTTATTCCCATCATTGGACACTGACCGTTTCCATCTAACCTGCCAACCTCTTGCAACATAAATTTGGTGCTTATGACGTCAATTTTCATTTGAATTAGCATTAAGGGTTTTTTCGTAGGGTTCTTGTAACTTGATTTCTTTCTAAAGCGTACTCTGGCTTCTTCACTTACCTATCATCATCCCAGGATTCTGTTTTGTATGGGTCCTGAAACATGATCTACAACCCTTGACGAAGTTTTGCCAGAGCACTGCACGTATTTGATCACTAGACATAGCCCATGCAATATCGAAATATTCCAACATCCAAGTAATCTCTATTCATTCTTTAAAAATGGCACTGTCTAACAGATGAACATTCATCTTGTAAACAGGTGAAGGGAAATTCAATAGCCTTCAAATGAAATTCCTTCACAATTAATAATGATAATCTGACATTGTAAAAGGAATCACTTTCACAGGATAATCAGGGTAGGTGTCTGGGAAATTAAAGTTTGTAAGCTTTTCAAAAAGTTATTCCAGGTCTGATAAATCTCCTTTCTGTTGGTTGTTCAGGTAAAATGTAGTTCTTTTTGTCCATCTTATAGTTTCTCATCATACTTTCTTGTTAAATTTCCTTGAAACTCTGCAACTAGATAGACGAATTACTGAAACAAGGCCACTGAAAACTGAAACCAAATTTATTTTCGTCAAGATACAAAGTTTTTTAACAATTTATAAGCAGTGGAAAAAACACCAGAGATAAAAACACATGTACACAAAATTGACATGCTTGTTTTACCTAGGAAACCCAAAAGGGTAAACCTACTTTCTTTGTTGTGGTATTTTATTGATTGTTACTGCAGTCAACAATCTCTCTTTGAGAACACAATTGCTCTCCTGCTGAATTGCTTTGACTTGCCGTGAGAATCCCAGATCCCTGCTCCTATTTCCTTGCGCACTAGAAACTCCTATTTCCTTGTGCAGTAGCTCTTGTTTCCTAGCACACCAGGAACTCCTATTTCCTAGCGCAAATCTCCTATTTTCTTGCATACTTGTGGCCTCCTAAGTCCTTCCACACAAGCTCCTCAATTCTGCGCATGCCACACCAATGTTGAATGAAGCAGGGACATTTTTTGGAAGCGAAGCGTCGGAAGCATCATTTTCTAAAAATCTAGGAAGCAAAGCGTTTCAAAAGCGTCTATGATATATATATATATATATTTTTATTTTTTATTATTTTTTTTATTTTTTTGCATTTATATTAAAAAACATCAAAAATACAAAATTAGTGGTAGAAGATATTAAAACATGCATATTTGTACATAAATCAAGATAGATACGGCATCCATTGTATATCAATGATTAACTATTCGAGCATCAACCATCTAGATGCATTAAACATCTAGAATCTAGATTCCTCTCCTTTTGTCTAGCCATTGCCTCTACTTTGATTCTTTAGCTAAGAAACCAGATTCGTGCCTAGGCCCCCTTGTGTGCGAAAATTCGAGAATCCCACCTGAATCACCTACCGCAGCAACTAATTAAACTTCTCCTATCTGTTAAATATTGAAACAAATTATTTACTATTTCCTACAGCAAATATCGAAGCTAATACACTGCAGCCTTCACTTAATTAAATAATTTGCCCAAAACAGGAACAAAACAAATAGAGAAAGATGCACAAGTGACACAATAATTTTTGGACAAATGTACCCAGAAAAACCCAATGCGGGAAAACTGGTGCAGCAGCTTTGATATTTTTTATTATTATGCAATAGTTTTTGAATACGTAACTGGATGCCCTTTCGACTATGCAGTTACAAAGAAAATAAACTGGCAGAAAAACTTAGTGAGATTACCTCACTCTACCTGGCAATTCCGGCTGTTTTGGAAACTGAACCGATTGTCCTCGGCTATCTCTGCGCTGGCCATGTGTCAGCCTCATTAGGCTCCGCATCAGCCCAACTGGGAAAACGTCTGCCCTCTGGAGCAGTTTGCAGCGCTCTCAACTCAAAAATCTCGGCTCCCCGGCAGATTTTGGATTTCAACACCGGAAGACTGCGTAGCTTCGACGTGAGCTCTTCTGGCTCTGCGTGGGCCCTTCTGGCCCAACGTCAACCCCTCCCTGGTCTGCGTTGCCTCCTCCTAGTGTCTCTCTGCCTCTCTGTTGGTGATCCTCGATCCTGGAGAATATACTCCAACCCAACTATTCTTGCCCCTCACTACAAAAGCTCACTATCGAAAATCTCCCGGCAGCTACTCTGCTTCAGAAAGTCGATTATTTGAACTCTCTCCGTGTGTTCTCCAAATGCCCATCAAGACTTCTTTTATAATCCTCTCGTTGATTAACCAACGACCCATATTAGATTCTAATCAATGGCTAGGATCATATTGACTTGATCTCTGCCTTCTTCTAGAAGTTTCACCTACAATTTAGATTAATACCTTTTAATTATTTTGATTTCCTAAGTTTAGACTAAGGGTCCCATTAAAAATAATTAATTATTTTAATGAAATTGTCTCTAGGTGGAATTTCCTAGAACGATTTCTAGGTATTGGAGAATGCATGTATCTAAGCCTCCCTGCAATTTTTGAGACTTAGAGCACATCCGATGCTATGGAAATCAACACCCTTTTAGTGAGGAATGTGCTATAGCAATGCAACCTATTGAAGCATTACTTTGACTTCATAACATCGTTCTCTGTGCTGTTGATGTCTGACATGCTGTCCACCAACTATTGCGCTGCTGCTGCAATTGTATTGCTGCTGACACTGTCACTGTCAACATTGCATCCGTACTACAACTCCCTCTCAAGTGCTGCTGCCACTGGCAACTACCATTGCACTGCAAACTGTTGTTGCTAATCCATCGACAATGGAAAAACATCCCAAATTACTAAACTAACTGTGTTCAATATGATACCACGTCAATGCTGAACCTTGACTGCTGCTAGTCTTTGCGCTAACCCTCTGAATCTATTGCGTCGTTGCTAACTACTGCTCTGTGCCATCTGCATTGCTGCCAACTCTGCACTGTGTTGTGCCCATCAAAACAACCTGCAGAAAAGACTACATCCCACCAACTCTTCTCACGCTGAGGCTTCTGCGTTGCTCCCTCTGCCCTGACAAAAACTCGATTTGGAAGCCCTTCTCTCTGTCGACTCACTCAGAGAGAGACTGCCTCGAAATTTCAGCCCTTCGGCTAGAACTGCGCAAACCCTCTAGGGTTTCGAACTGTTGCCTCTTGCAACTTTTTTGAACTCCCTCTTTTGCTCAGCGTTGGGTCTCTGGTACTGTTCTTTCTTGCTTCACCTGCAATGCTCTGATACCATGTGAAAATTCGAGAATCCCACCCAAATCACCTACTGCAACAACTGATTAAACTTCTCCTATCTGTTAAATACTGAAACAAATTATTTATTGTTTCCTACAACAAATATCGAAGCTAACACACTGCAGCCTTCACTTAATTAATTAATTTGCCCAAAACAAGAACAAAACAAATAGAGAAAGATGCACAAGTGACACAGTATTTTTTGGACAAATGTCCCTGGAAGAACCTAATGCGGGAAAACCTGTGTAGCAGTGGTGAGGTTTTTATTATTATGTAGTAGTTTCTTAATACAACTTTGGATGCACTTCCGACAATCCAGTTACAGAGAAAATAAACTGGCAGAAAAACTTAGTGAGATTACCTCACTCTACTTGGCAATTCGGACAGCTGAACCAACTGTCCCTGGATATCTTTGCGCTGGCCCTGCGTCAGCCTCAATAGGTTCAGCGTCAGCCCAACTGGGAAACGTTTGCCCTTTGGAGCAATTTCCAGCCCTCTCGGCTCAGAAATCTGGGCTCCTCGATAGATTTCTGATTTTTGCACTGGAAGACTGCGTAGCTTCTGCGTGAGCCCTTCTCACTTTGTGTCAGCTCTGCGTGGGCCCTTCTGGCCCAGCTAAAACCCCTCTTGAGTCTGTGCTGCCTCCTCTTGGTGTCTCTCTGCCTTTCTGTTGTTGATCCTGGGTCTTGGAGAAGATACTCCAACCCAACTATCCCTCCCCCTCACTGTAAAAGCTCACTATCGAAAATCTCCCGGCAGCTGCTCTGCTTCAGAAGATTGTCTCAACCCTCTCCGTGTGTTCTCCAAGTGCCCATCAAGCCTTCTCTTATAATCCTCTCATTGATCAACCAACGACCCAGATTAGATTCAAATCGATGGCTAGGATCATATTGACTTGATTTCTACCTTCTTCTAGAAGTTTCACCTACAGTTTAGATTAATACCCTTTAATTATTTTAATTTCCTAAGTTTTGACTTAGGGTCCCATTAAAAATAATCAGTGTTCCACGGGGATGCGTCCCCCAGGGTGGGGTGCGTGCACCCCTCGCACCCCACGTACCCGGGACGGGGAGACTCTCGGGGGTGCGTTTCCCCACGTCCCCCTTTTGGGGAGATTCGGGGAGACGCAAGGGGGTGCATTTCCCCAATGTGGGAGACTCGACTCCCTGAAAGGGGTACTTCTGGGCGTCCCCCCGAAAATGGGGTTCTTCTGGGCGTCCCCCCTTCATTTTTGTCTAATTACCCTTTATAAACCAAAAAAAAAAATTAAAAAAAATGAAAATTAATTTATTAAAAAAACATAAAAAATAAAAATAAACTAAATTAGCAATTACAAATAAAATATTACATGAACAAGTTAGGGTTAACTCCACTTTTCAAGTTTTCATTCTGCCGCCATTCATTATGCTATTACCTCAACGCATTTTTTTCTTCCATTTGCTCTCACTGCGCCCACGAGAGCTTCAGCGCATCCTCACTCTTCTCCATGCAGCGACTTGCTGTTAGCACTTAGCAGTCATTCCAAACTTGCAGTGGCATCCTCCCTCTTGCTCCACGCAGGCGGCATGCGGCAGCATATCAACGATTCAGCGTAATCTTGAATATATTGAAGCTGGGCCTCTTCATTTGACTATCGAATAAGTTAGCAGTCGTTGCAAACTTGCAGTGGCATCCTTCCTCTTGCTCCACGTAGGCGGCAGCATATCAACGATTTAGCGTAATCTTGAAGATATTGAAGCTGGGCCTCTTCATTTGAATACCGAATTCAAACAAGAAAAACTTGTTTCTGAGGTGATTTTGTGAAGTAATTTCGTGGATTTTTTGCTATCTCTGAGGTGTTTTCGTTGGGCTTCTCTGGTCACAAGTCTTGCGCTTTTCTGGTCATAATTTCTGGTTTGTTTTTTGGAGCAGTATTTTCACTTTGGAACTGCTGTCATACTCTTATCGGACCTCAGTCTCAGCGCTGGGAAAAGGTCTGCTACAACCTACAGACCTCAGTTCATCCCTGAGGCAAGGAACAGATCTCTGCAACTTTGGTCCCGAGGCAAGAAGTAGACCACTGTTATCCTCAGCCATGTGAAGACTTAGTGTTCAATTTAGAATCTAGAAGACTAGAATGATGAATGATGAATTCAGAATTTTCAATTTTCAATTTAATTTTTAAATCAATGATTCAATGTAAATTATAGAATGATGATTGATGAATGATATGGATCAATGTACATTGTATTTGAATATTTGAGTTTCATATTGAATTTTATTATTGAATCTTATGGTATTGAATCTTGATGAATTAGCATTATTGAACAATGAATATGAACATGAAAATTTCAAAATTATATACATATATATATAAATTTATAATATATATAATTAAAAATTATATTATATATACCTCGACGTCTCCCCGTCTCCCCTAAATATCCCTAAAATTTCAGGGTTCTCCCACACGTCCCCTTTGTGCGTCTCCCCGCACCCGCGTCTCCTCATTCCGGAGACTTTGTGGAACATTGAAAATAATTAATTATTTTAATAAAACTATCTCTGTGTGGAATTTCCCAAAACGATTTTTGGGTATTGGAGAATGTATGTGTCTAAGCCTCCCTGCAAATTTTGAGACTTAGAGCACATCCCATGCTACCAGAAATCAACATTGTGTCTTGAATCGGGCGAATTAGACACGATTCGGTGGGACACGTGTCTCGATTTTTGGATTGCCGCGCGGCCATAATGTTGAAATTTGGTACCGGAGGACAGGTGGTTCCCTAAAGCTTTGATCTTTGGCCTAAGGAAAAGTGTCCAAAAGAATTTAATTTTTCTCCTAAAGTGACTTTATAATTTTTATAAAGTCAAATCTAATTTAAAAGTGACTTTAAGTGATAAAGTTACTAAAGTCTAATTTTAAAGTGACTTTAATAATGTAAAATTAAAAAGGAAAAGTGACTTTGGAAATAAATGACTAAGTGGGTCTTTATTAAAGTGGGGTGAATTAAAAAATAGAAAGTGAGATTTAAATGAGCATTTAATCTTAGCCCTAGATCTCAATCTATTTCAGCCATTGGATTTAGGGATGCCCCAAAAGTCACTTAGGGTTAGATTAAAGGAGGGAAAGGGGGAAAAGGTCATTCATTTTTCTTTCATGAGTAGATTGAGAGAAGGAGAGCAAGAGAGCAAGGGAGATTTTTGGACAGTGAAGAGAAGGAGGCAGCAGCTTGGCACACATTCCAAGACAGCATTTCAGCAAGTCCGTACAGCTGAGTTAGCACACAGTGAAAGGCAGGTTTTGGGCACGATTTTCTAGAAAGGTCGTACAACAGTTTTTGTTCAGATTCCAAGGAGGCTGTACAACAAGTTAGCACAGAAATCGAGGAGCAGAAAATCTGTAGGTTGCTGGCACATTTTTCAAGGGAGGCCGTACAGCAAGTGGCTGTACCTTGGCACGCTTTTCTAGGCAGAAATCCGTACAGCCGTACAACTGTTTTCTGCACAAAAATCGAGGAAAACTGTACAACAACATTTATGGCAGCATGCATGCTTTTCTAGGCAGTCCGTACAGCAGCATTTAAGGCTGAAATTTGGGCACAAAAATCGAGGAGGCCGTACAACATTTATTGCTGTTCTGTTTTGTTGTTTGCAAGTTTTTCAGTTGGCTGAGAGGCACGGAAAACGAAATAAGTTGTAAAAGTTTGCTTGCTGATTTTTGCTGAATATTTCTCTTACTGTAAAAGCATTTTCCAGAAATAAGAAAGAGCTTTCGAACTGGTTTTCCCCAAGAGTTGTAGAGGGTTTTTCCAGGGTCACCTTAACAAAAAATCACTGTGTTTAAATGTGTTAAATGGTTGTTTGTATGCGCTGATATTTATTTCTGCATTTTCAACATTCTGTTTTATTTCCAGAATTTGTGTTTTCAGCAAAATTTATTTTCCAGTTGTTGAATGTATAGATATGGGAAAGGGCATTTAACTATTTTGGAGAAATAAGGTGAAACTGAAAACCGGGGTGGGAGATGAGAAATTTCTACATGGTATCAGAGCTTGAGTGCTGAAGTGCAGTTTGGGACCGCAGGGAGGAAAATTACAGCCAGCTGATTTTTCACTCAGAAAATTCCAGCAAGCTGATTTTTCACAAATAACAGTTTTATCTTTACTACAGCAGTGCTATTTTTCAGTTTTAGGACAACAGGATGTCATTGGGATTGAGGGTGGAGGATAGGTTGGATGGGCATACCAATTACAGTGTTTGGAAGGAGAGAATGCAGAGTATCTTTGAGGAGGCAGAAGTCTGGGACGTTATGGTGCATACCACACAGAACCCTGTTGTTGTGCCTACTGATGCTACCCAGTTGGCTGCTTATAATAGAAAGAACAACAAGGGTAAGAGACTGATTCTAGACGGAGTCAATGACCATTGCATTTCTCATGTGAGAGTAAAGAGAAATGCCCATGAGATGTGGACAGCATTGTCCAATCTCTACGAGAGTACCAATGAGAATCGGAAAATGGTCCTGAAGGAGAAGCTGAAGACCATTAAGATGGGTAATGATAGTGCAGCTGGATATCTCACAAAGATTACTAATGTGAGAGATGAGTTGGCAGCAGTTGGAGAGGTCATTCCACCCACTAAGTTGGTGCGGATTGCAGTGAATGGCCTCCCCCGTTCATGGATGAACTTTGCTGATGGGGTTTGTGCACGTGAGACCCTTCCCACATGGGAGAGGTTTTGGGATGATTGCATTCAGACAGAGATCAGGAAAGGTCAGCTTGGGGCAGCCAAGCCAGTTGAGCAGGATGAGGATGTAGCACTGTTGGCAGGAGGCAAGAAAGGCAAAGGGAAGAAGCAGGCTTCCACAAGCAATGGTGGGGGCAAAGGCAAAGGTAAAGGTAAACAGGGTAACACACAGAAGGACTATTCCAAGGTGAAGTGTTGGAATTGTCAAAAGATGGGACACTATGCAGTTGTGTGTCCGGAGAAAAAGAAGAAGGGGAAGAACCAGAGCTTGGCAGCTTCAGCAGAGGTTGAGGACTTTACAGATTGTTTTGACCGGAAGTTTGGGTTCACTGTGTGTGAGTCCTCTAGTGCAGGATCACCTGCCACACAGGTTTAGAGGGAGCATGTTTTTCCCTCTATTAACGGAGCATCTTCGGGTATCTGGTATGTGGATAGTGGGGCTTCACGTCACATGACAGGAGTCCGTGAGTACTTCTCAGAGCTTTCAGAGAGTGGCACTGATATAGAGGTAGTACTCGGTGATGATAGAGTTGTTAGAGCGGTCGGTGTGGGGACACTGACATTTCAGAGGGAGTCCAAACCTCCCTTGAAGGTGTCAGATGTTCTTTATGTGCCAGGGATGAGGAAGAACCTCATATCTGTTTCAGCTTTGGAGGACAGAGGATATGAGGTACTGTTCAGGGGAGGACAGGTGTTGATGTATCCCAGGGGCACTCCAGCTGATTCAGCTAGAGTGATAGGTGTACGCCATGCAAAGGTGTACAAGTTTGCATTCCAGCCCCTTTTGGAATTGAGCAGTAGTACCGACAGCAGAGCTAGTAGTTCTGAGCTGTGTGAGATTTGGCACTGCAGGATGGGGCATATGTATCATGGAGCCTTGAGGATCTTGCGGGAGATCACTACAGGTGTGCCAGATTTCAGTACTGATCACTTTGATACTTGCAGAGGATGTGCGATGGGCAAGTTTGCCAAATCCCCTTTTTCCAGTAGTGATAGCAGAGCGACTGGGATACTTGATTTGATTCATTCCGATGTGAGCGATCGGATGTCTCATGTTTCCTTGAGTGGATATGAGTACTATGTTTTATTCATTGATGATCACTCCAGGAGGACCTGGATTTATTTCTTGAAGACCAAGAGTGAGGTCTTCAAGTGGTTTCAGGAGTTTAGAGCTCTTGTGGAGACACAGACAGGTCGGAAGATCAAGTCCCTGAGGTCGGACAATGGGGGAGAGTACACCCTTGGAGAGTTTGTTGACTATTGTGCGGAGGCAGGCATTAGGAGGGAGTTCACTGTTCCTTACAACCCCCAACAGAACGGGGTTGCGGAGAGGAAGAACAGATCCATCGGAGGGGCTGCCAAAGCCATGTTACATGATCAGGGGTTGCCATTATTCTTGTGGGCAGAGGCCTGCAACACAGCTGTTTATTTGCAGAACAGGAGTCCGCATCGTGCCTTGGAGCATATGACTCCGGAGGAGGCTTTTTTTGGGAAGAACCCTGATATTGGTCATCTTCGTATCTTTGGGTGCATTACATACTCCTACATACCCAAGGAGAAGAGGACCAAACTAGAGCCCACTGCAGAGAAGGGTATCTTTGTGGGCTATAGTGAGACCTCAAAGGCCTTTCGGATTTACATTCCTGCACAGAGGAAAGTTGTTGTCAGGCGGGATGTGAAGTTTGAGGAGGACAGGGCCTTTAGGAGGTCACGGGAGTTAGAGTATCTGGATCAGCCAGACCCTCAGTAGCAGTTGAGTTAGTCGCAGGGATCCAGTGGGCAGGGATCAGGAGGATCCGGAGGTACATCTATGAGGATGTCAGGTCCGTCAGTGAGCAGTGGCTCGCCGAGCCAGAGGGGTGGTGCTCCGGGCAGCATGCAGAGCAGTTCACTAGGGAGTCCACTGATGGACAGTTCACACGGTACCTCAGCTTCTACAGGTTCAGGTGCAGGCAGGAGGACAACAAACAGACAGTCAGGAGTTCAGGCTCCTGATGATGATGAGGAGGAGGAGTTTCATTCTCCAATGGGAGAAGTACGCTCAGGGAAGAGGAAGCCCAAGTGGCTTCAGGACACCTTGAGAGATGCCACATCTGTTGCTGAGCCTAAGAGGCCAGTCAGAGAGAGTAGACCACCTGAGAGGTTTTGTAGCTATATGGCAATGGCTACCAGCATCCTTGACTCTGAGCCTTCTAGCTATGAGGAGGCAGCTGGCCAGCAGGTCTGGAGAGAGGCCATGCAGGAGGAGTATTCTTCTATCATGAAGAATGATGTTTGGGAGGTGGTGCTGAGGCCTGAGGGCAAATCCGTGGTTACTTCCAAATGGCTTTACAAGGTAAAGCATGCTGCAGATGGCAGCATTGAGAAATTCAAAGCGAGGTTTGTGGCTAGAGGGTTCTCCCAGGTAGAGGGAGTTGATTATGAGGAGACCTTCACTCCCGTGGCTCGATATACTTCGATCCGCTCCATTATATCGATAGCAACAGAGATGGGTTGGAAGATCCACCAGATGGATGTGAAGACTGCATTTCTCAATGGCTTCATACAGGAGGAGGTGTACATTGAGCAGCCACAGGGCTTTGAGGTGCATGGGAAGGAGTCCCATGTGTGCAGACTGAAGAAGGCCCTTTATGGCCTGAAGCAAGCTCCCATAGCTTGGTACTCCAGGATAGATACATACTTGCAGGGGATGGGTTTCACAAAGAGTGAGGCAGATCCGAACCTTTACTATATTGTGATAGGTGAGGAGTCTTTCATTCTGGTGCTATATGTGGATGACTTGGTCATTACAGGTGCAGAGAGACTCATAGAGCACTGCAAGAGAGATCTTGCGACGGAGTTTGAGATGAAGGACATCGGCTTGATGCATTACTTTTTGGGTTTGGAGGTGTGGCAGGAGGAGGGGCATTTCTTCCTGGGGTAGGGGAAGTATATTGTGGACATCCTTGGCAGATTCCACATGGAGGATTGTAAACCCATGTCGACACCGATGATCACGAACTGGAAGAAGCTTCATGCTTCGGATTCCGAGTTGGTAGATCCCACATTGTACAGGCAGCTGATTGGTTCCTTGATGTATTTGGTCAACACTAGACTAGATATTTGTTTTGTAATCAACACGATGAGTCAGTTTATGTGTGAGCCTAGGAAGGTTCACTGGGTGGCTGCAAAACACATTTTGCGGTACTTGCAGGGGATAGTGGATTATGGTCTGGACTACAGGCAAGGGGATGGAGTGAGATTGGCAGGTTATACTGATTCTGATTGGGTAGTTTGTGCTTCTGATAGGAAGAGCACTTCAGGGTGCTGTTTTGGGTTGGGTTCGACAGTAGTGTCGTGGTTCAGCCGGAAGCAGCAGTCAGTAGCATTGAGTTCAGTGGAAGCAAAGTATATGGCAGCTAGTCTAGCTAGTTGTGAGGCCATCTGGCTTCGCAAGATGTTGTTTGGCTTATTTGGTCAGCCGTTGAGACCTTAAGTGATTTACTGTGATAATCAGAGTTGCATTAAACTCACGGAGAATCCAGTATTTCATGACAGGTCAAAGCATATCGGGATCAAATATCATTTCATCAGAGACTATGTTCAAAAGGGAGCTATGAAGCTTGAGTATATTCCCACTGATGAGCAGGTTGCAGATATTCTTACCAAAGCCTTACCACAGAGCAAGCATGTCTACTTCAGAGACAAGATGGGTGTGGTGAGGAACACCTTTCTCGGTAAGAGGGAGTGTTGAAATTTGGTACCGGAGGACAGGTGGTTCCCTAAGGCTTTGATCTTTGGCCTAGGGAAAAGTGTCCAAAAGAATTTAATTTTTCTCCTAAAGTGACTTTATAATTTACATAAAGTCAAATCTAATTTAAAAGTGACTTTAAGTGATAAAGTTACTAAAGTCTAATTTTAAAGTGACTTTAATAAAGTCAATGTAAAATTAGAAAGGAAAAGTGACTTTGGAAATAAATGACTAAGTGGGTCTTTATTAAAGTGGGGTGAATTAAAAAATAGAAAGTGAGATTTAAATGAGCATTTAATCTCAGCTCTAGATCTCAATCTATTTCAGCCATTGGATTTAGGGATTCCCCAAAAGTCACTTAGGGTTAGATTGAAGGAGGGAAAGGAGGAAAAGGTCATTCATTTTTCTTTCATGAGCAGATTGAGAGAAGGAGAGCAAGAGAGCAAGGGAGATTTCTGGACAGTGAGGAGAAGGAGGCAGCAGCTTGGTACACATTCCAAGGCAGCGTTTCAGCAAGTCCGTACAGTTGAGTTAGCACACAGTGAAAGGCAAGTTTTGGGCACGATTTTCTAGAAAGGCCGTACAATAGTTTTGGTTCAGATTCCAAGGAGGGCGTACAACAAGTTAGCACAGAAATCGAGGAGCAAAAAATCTGTAGGTTGCTGGCACATTTTTCAAGGGAGGCCGTACAACAAGTGGTTGTACCTTGGCACACTTTTCTAGGTAGAAATTCGTACCGTCGTACTGTTGTTTTCTGCATAGAAATCGAGGAAAACTGTACAACAACATTTATGGAAGCATGCATGCTTTTCTAGGCAGTCCGTACAACAGCATTTAAGACTGAAATTTGGGCACAAAAATCGAGGAGGCCGTACAACATTTATTGCTGTTCTGTTTTGCTGTTTGCAAGTTTTTCAGTTGGCAGAGAGGCATGGAAAACGAGATAAGTTGTAAAAGTTTGCTTGCTGATTTTTGCTGAATATTTCTCTTATTGTAAAAGTATTTTCCAGAAATAAGAAAGAGCTTTCGAACTGGTTTTCCCCAAGAGTTGTAGGGGGTTTTTCCAGGGTCACCTTGACAAAAAATCACTGTGTTTAAATGTGTTAAATGGCTGTTTGTATGTGCTGATATTTATTTCTGCATTTTCAACATTCTGTTTTATTTCCAGAATTTGTGTTTTTTAGCAAAATTTATTTTCCAGTTGTTGAATGTATGGATATGGGAAAGGGCATTTAACTATTTTGGAGAAATAAGGTGAAACTGAAAACCGGGGTGGGAAATGAGAAATTTCTACACATAAAAGGCGGATTTGGGCCATTCTAATATCAAATTTCTCATTTTTTCTTACTGTGGGTTTGTTGTGGGTGTGTGAGAGTGAAGAGCAAAGGGTGTGGGAGCATTTTGGAGGCGATTCAAGCAACATGTATCATTTTTTCTTACTGTGGGTTTGTTGTGGGTGTGTGAGAGTGAAGAGCAAAGGGTGTGGGAGCATTTTGGAGGCGATTCAAGCAACATGTATCTGCATTTTGTCTCTATTTTTTGCATTTTTTTACAACAGTTTGCATGTGCATTTTTTTTTACAAATTTGTGCATTTTTTCTTAATGACCTAGTGCTAGAGCCTGTCACTTTTGATGATGGTGATCTTGTAGAGGGGTCATTCTCCACACCAACAGATGCAGAGATGATATTGGATATAGAGGAGGAGAATGCAACAGAGGAGAGCAGTGGTAACCATGATGGTGAGTACAGTGATGCTGATTTTGATGATGAGGATTGATGACTCATGAGCTACCTATTGCCTTGAGGCTTGTAGTCATTTTGTATTTGCTATTTCTATTTGCCATTGGCATTGCTACTACCTATGTAACACATTTTGATTTTGAGGACTTAATGAGAAAACTACAGTATCTTGTCTTTCTCCTATTGGATCATTGATGAATATGTATTATGTCACAATTGTATTTGCATGCATAATGTTACTTTGTAATTTTGTAAAACTTACATCTAGATGAAGATCTATGTTTGAGTGAATGAATTTGTATCATGAATGAGAATTTGTGTAAGAAATATCTAATTTGTAATATATTTTTTCCACCAAAAAAATCGTAATCTTTCATTATATGGTGAAAAATTACATATAGTATATGCTGTTCAGCATATGCGGATTGTACCCATATATCTATAATATCTACAAACCATTCCTATACATGTCTGTGTCAAAATAAAAAAATCATCACGCAGGATGATGCTGTGTCAAAAATAAAAAAATCATCACGCAGGATGATGCTGTGTCAAAAATAAAAAAATCATCACGCAGGATGATGCTGTAATGGTATTCTATATAAAAACATATTTACACCTCGCAGGGTGCTGATCATAAATAAAACTAAATTATCTACATCATCATATATATTCGATAGTTCTTCAAAAATTCAGTGACCATCCACCTGATGGTAGATTTGATCTATATAAGGCCTGTGGTAGTACTGGTACTGAGAGGTACCCCTCTATTCTTGGATTATCCACTGTCCTCCTGGCAGGTGCGTGGCTTCCTTGGATAATCCGTCGGCACTGTGGTTATGCTCCTTGTAGATATGACGAACAAGAATGGTATTAAATTGAGATTTGAGATGCATAACTTCGTCCAGAATATTTAAGAGTGTGTGAGCGTGACATCTAGTTTTCTGATTGATCCAATTTATGATAATATTTGAGTCCCCATATATCTGTAAGTCTCTGCATTCATGATTTAAAGCAAAATGCATAAGATGACGAAGAGTTATGAGTTCTGCAAAATTGTTCGTTCCTACGCCTAGGCCCATCTTGACTTTGTAATAATGTTGATTTGATAGATATAGAATGAAACGCCCCCCCACATCCATGTTGTTGAGCAGCTCCATCGAAAAATGCCCATGGTGAGGAGTGGTCTATGGGGTTGGGGGCAGCTGGTTTGCGAGAACGAGGAGTATATTCAGGCAATTCGTGATATGATGCTATGATTTTGGCAATAATGGATTGCCAACATATCGAGCCATTTTCGAAGATCAATTTGTTCCTTGCCAGCCAAATTGCCTAGCAAATGATGAGAGGAAGACATGTGAGGTTAGTTCCAGCATGTGCTTGGTTCCAGGCATCCCATGCTGCTGTGATGTTATCACCATCCCATGCTCCCGTGAACCTGATTTCCTCAGCCACGTCATTCCATATTTGTTTTGTGGTATTGCAGGTAAGGAAAAGATGAACGGTCGATTCGGATTGCTGTTTGCAGAGTATGCACCAGGTGGGACCATACACAGATCTGTGCATAAGCGAGTCCCCTGTAGGGACCTTATTTCGGAGAATGCACCAGAAAAAGAGTTTGGTCCGGGGTGGAGTCTTTAATTGCCAAATGAGCTTCCACCAACTCTGAGTGATTTCTGGTTGTTTGTTATTAATCAGACACAGGTAACCTTCCTTGGGGGAGTAGTATCCAGATTCGGCCTTGTTCCACATGAGCTCATCTGGGCCTTCCTTGATGCGGATGTGGGATTCACTCAAAGCGCTTGTGTAATCCTCCCAATTGTGGCGCCAGATAGGAGGCAAATTTAACTGCGCTGCCGATTTCCATGCTTGTGTGTAAATGGATGAATTCTCATGGTCCGCAATATGAGCTATTACTTTAATGTTCTGTTGATCGAGTAATCGAATAAGCTCACGAGGGAGGTAACATCTCCCTCCTCCACCTGTCCATGGATCCATTCCAATGTGAGCCTTGGTTCCATCATTGATTCTCCAAGTAAGATGACTACGAATGAGGGGGAGCGAGTACAATAGAGCTTTCCAAACCGATGAGATGCCTGTTCTATTCCAACCAGGCAGTCGGATCCAATCCATGACTTGTAGGGGCCAGATGTATTTGTGGTATGAGATAGACGTCCAGAGATTTTGCTTGGTAAGTAATGTCCATCCCATTTTCGCAGCCAGAGCATGTGCAAAGGATGATAGATCTTTAAGACCCCATCCTCCCCACTTTTTAGGCATGGCAATATTATCCCATCTAATCCATGCAAAAACTCGCTTATCCTGTCCCCCATTCTAGAGGTATCTGCAACAAATTTGCTTGAGACGGGCTAGTATACCTCTAGGTATCCAGGCTAAAGCCATCCAGAATACAGGTGTGGCCTCCAGGACTGATTTAATGAGCACCAGCCTTCCTGCTCTGGATAGAAAGCGATGGCTCCAGTGTGAAATCCTCTTCTCAAATTTGGAGATCAGCCAAGTCCAATCCGCTATCTTGTGTCCCAAAGGCTTGATCCAGTAACCCAAATATTTGAATCCCTGATCCAGAGGTCGAGGGTTATATGGGAAACGATGCAAGGCAAGATTGGACTCTTGTGCAGAAGTGTATGCCTGGGAAATAGTAGATTTTGTGTGGTTTGCCGTCATACCAGTGGATCTGTAAAAAGAGGCAAGGATCTTATCAAGAGTGATCGAATCTCGAATACTTCCGTCCAAGAAGATGAGGACATCATCCACAAATAGGAGATGCGTCAGGTAACACTGATCAGTAATCTTTAAACCTGACAATCTGCCATTCTGCTTTTCATGATAGATGAGTCTGCTCAGGCACTCCATAACAAGCAGAAAGAGGAGCGGTGAGAGTGGGCAGCCTTGCCTGAGTCCCCTTTCAGCATGGAAAAAAGGAGAGGTAGAATCTAATTTTTAATAAATTTTTTAAGAAAATAATATATAACGTGTACTAACAGCCCCAAAGGATAGCTCAATTGGTTGAGACCAATGTTTTACAACTCCGACTCCGACTCCGACTCGGCCGAGGATCGACTCCGACTCCGACTCCGACTCGGTAATGACTCGGCCGGCTCGATTTCAATGACTCAGTCGTTGTAAAAAATACATTAAATATTTTTTTTTTTTTTTATAAAAAAACATAATTTTAAAGATTTTCATTCATGTTTCCAAACACACAGCATTATAATATAGATGGAAGACAACATATGATCAAAGTAGGCTCATGAACCAATCCATTATATCAAAATGGTACCCAATGGCAATACATAGTCAACTGTCATACATGATCAAAGACTCAAAACAAAATACAAATAACCAAGGAGGCTAGAAATGGCCTCTACAACAAAAGTAAACTGTGATGCTGACCAGACTCCAATACTAGTACTACTGGCTAGTAGCTACTGCCAGAGGAGCCAAGATCATCTCGACCAATCTCTGGATCAGACTCATCATCATCATCAGAGTCAGACAAGGGGCCCCATGCCTCCTCCTCATCATCATCGTCTCCAACTGCAACTGTAGAAGTGGTGCCAGTACCACTAGCAGGCTGTGCAGCAGATGCAAGCTGAGATAGAGTAGATATGCGACTGCGCTTCTGTCGTGGCTGAGCAGAGGAAGCACCTACAACTGGAGTCCTACTCCTTGCTGCCGCTGGCTGTGAGACTGAGGCTGGTGGATCGGGATCTGCATTCAACTGAACAGGCTGAATTTGATGTTGCAGTTCAAGTTCATCAAGATCCTCATCAGGATCAAACTCTGGTGCACGACTCTCCACTACCCAATCTGATGTTGGATCAATGTCTTCCAACACAATGGGATCTGAATCAGGTCTTTTGTTCAGCAATTGGTTCCGTCTGAGCCGAAGGTTGTATTGGACAAAAACTAGATCATTCAACCGTTTTTGCTCCAAACGGTTTCTCTTCTTTGTGTGAATCCTCTCAAAGACAGACCAATTGCGCTCACACCCAGATGCACTGCAAGTTTGACTCAAAATACGAATTGCAAACTTTTGCAATTGAGGGCACTGGCCACCAAAGGCCTCCCACCATTGTGCTGCAAAAAACATAGGAGTGTAATGAATTATGAGTTAGATGAAGGCTGAAGCTCAACAAAATTACAAATTATATCTAACTTTCAAATTATAAATGATTTAACAAACTTTAGTCTTTAATAAAAAAAGTAAAACTGTAAAACCATTAAGAAATTGAAAATTGAAATTTTTGTTTACCTGGCTCATCTGCTTCTCTTGCAATCTTTGCTAGGTTCTTCCCAAAGGTACCTGTTGCATTGCTGAAGGATGTGACCTGTTGATGTATCTGCAGCTGATCAGACTCCGATGGGATCATGCGTTCAATGCAATCAACCAGTCCATCTCTGACCTCCCCCCTCAAAGCTCCTGACTCCTTAGCTCTATAATGATACCGTGGGTTCAAAAAATACCCAGCTGCATGTATAGGGCGATGGAGTTGATTGTTCCATCTTTCATCAATGATTGCCCAAATGGGCCCATACTTTGCCACTCTATCCTTGTATGCTGTCTTTATTTGCTCCTTTGCTTGATCCATAGCCTCATAAATGAAGCCCATAGCCAACCTTTCCCCATCCACCAACCGCAACACCTTAACCAGTGGCTCAGCAAGCTTCACAATCTCTGCTGCCTTTCTCCAAAAAGTTTCATCATGGACTTTCCTTTTCAATTCTCTGCCTTCTGGTTTGTTAGACCAATTGGTTTGATTCCATTCATCACTGGAAAACATCTTTTGCAAGTTTGTATGTTGGGAAAGCATAGATTGCAATGTCAAAAAATGTGTAGCAAATCTAGTGATGGCAGGCCTAATAATATCCTTGCCTCCAGTGTGTTTCCTCATGAGACTCAAAACCAGTGTATGATTGTAGATAAATTTTGTTATGCTTTTGGCATTATCTACAGTGTTTCTGACCCAATCTAATTTTCCAATATCCTCAAGCATGAGGTCTATGCAATGTGCAGCGCATGGGGTCCAAAAGATGGTCTTGTGTTTTTCCTCTAACAGTTTACCAACAAGAACATAGTTAGAGGCATTGTCTGTGATGATTTGAACAACATTAGCCACCCCCACATCCTCAATAACCTCATCCAATAGCTGAAACAACAAGTGGCCATCTTTTACCTTATCAGATGCATCAACTGATTTTAAAAACATGGTTCCCTGTGGGCAGAAGACAAGAAAGTTTATGATGGTACGGTTTCTTTGATCAGTCCATCCATCTGACATGATGGTACACCCTGTTCTTGCCCATGAGTCCCTGAACTCTTGCAAATACTCATTAATGGATTGAATTTCTTTCTGCAAACGAACCCCCCTTAGCTCTTGCATAGTAGGGCCTTTGAAGCCTTTTCCAGCAGCATGTATGGCATCAAACATAGGCTCATAATATGGTGAACGAGCAGCATTAAAGGGGATATCAGCATCATACCTATTACCACCATCTAGCTATGTAGTCACAAGCAGTCTCCCTCAATTCTTTCTTCCAATGGTCATCTAAAGTGGGCTGAATTTGACCTTTACTAACTTCAGGACCATGTGCATCTGATGGAGAGGAGGGAGTGAAATAACTTTTGATAGTCACATCACCCTTCATTCTACCCTTTCCCTTATCTTGAACAGAACCAAAAGAGGGAGGAACATAACGGAAAGGGTTGGATGCCTCAGTTTGAGGGATAGAGGAAGAACCCTCAAAATCATAGTGGGGGTTGGTAGCCATCATTCTTTGTATCTCCCTCTTCCTCCCAATCTCAGCCTGTATCTCTTGTTGCCTAGCCTTATCTTCTTTAAATTTTTCAAAGCTGGCCACCAAATTCTTTCTAATCTCCTCAATTTCATCAGAGGGACATGCGGTAATTTGGCCTTTAATCCCTGCCAAGTGTTGTTTCAGCCTATGAATCCCCCCAGGACCTGCCTTAATTTTCTTATGGCAAAACTTGCAACACATCTGACTATCAACCATTTCAACATATGCCCAAGCAGGATCTTTTGCTCTAGGTGCCATTTTTTGACTAGGAAAACAATCTGAAAATGAAAAAAAAAAAAAAAAATTGATTCAATGTTCATTTATTTGACAAAAAACACTCTCTAAGCTTTCTTGATATGCACCTAAAATTTACTAAGCAAAAACAGATTTGTAAGGGTGGAAAAAAATACCTCCAGGCACAAACTGCCTCCTCAAGCTTGCTCCAAAAATCAGCTCCTCAATGCTGCTCCAAATGGCTGCCCAAGAAGCTCCTCACTC
Source organism: Pinus tabuliformis (assembly GCA_031772625.1). NCBI lineage: Eukaryota > Viridiplantae > Streptophyta > Pinopsida > Pinales > Pinaceae > Pinus > Pinus tabuliformis. The sequence goes on from CM062820.1 coordinate 1,346,946,162, forward strand.
CAGCTACAATGCTCCTCCAAGACTCCTCACTGCTGCTCCAAAACAAGCTCAAGAACTGCTCACTAATTCTCAAAGAAGACTCTCACTCAAATGCATAAGACTGCTGTGAGTGAATGAGAGCATTTGGCTGTCTTAAATAGGGTTTGGGAGGGGGAAATGGACCCCAAAAGCACTTAACAATTTACCTAAACCCTTTGGAATCCATAAACTGATTTTAACTTTACCACAAATCCAAAAAAAAGTGAATAAATTTTATTTTTTACGCTGCCCAGCCGTCTTTCATTGACTCGGCCTGGTCAATACGGACCCGGCCTGGTTGACCGAGTCAACTATGACTCGGCCGAGTCATTGGATGACTCGGCCGAGTCATAGTTGACTCGGTCAACCGAGCCGGGTTGCTGGCCTGGTCACAAAATTTTTTAACGGCTCGGTATGACTCGGCCGTTTCCGAGTTGAATCCGCCTGGTTGTAAAACAATGGTTGAGACCTTGTTGCTTAGTACCTTTCCTATTGGGAGGTCACTAGATCAAAACTCCTCGATGCCCTTGGGGTTAGGCCCGATATATTAGGCCACCATTGATGGATCTTGTGTGGATTACTGCCAGTGGACGTAGCAGCCACTTAGTGACCGCAAACCATGGTTGCCTTAAAAAAAATATAACGTCTTGTTCTGGGGGGTCAACATGTCTGTGTCCGACACTCGAATCCTCATGTCCTTTGTGTCACGTGTCCTCGTGTTAGGTGACTTAGTTCTCTAGTGATATTAGTTAACATTGCCCAATTTTGATCAAACGACCTAATCCAAGCTTTATAATATGGTAGAGAAAGATTAACATGTCTGATAAATGATTTTGGCTTGAGTGAAGGGTACTTTTTTACTAAGGCCATGACAAAGGAGTTCAACAATCAACGCCACCAATTGGGTACTTATAGAGCTTGGTGCTTTTGATTAAATGCCAATTACATACCCTCATACATGATATAATCTAATGAAATTCCAAAATCCCATTGATTCTGAAAACCTAAAAATTGTTATGTTTGCTGAATTTTGAATGGGATATGTCTCCATATGTCTCATGAGGTTGGAACCACTCTCAAACATCTCGAGTCATTTCATAGTAATGTTGAAAGTTTAAGTAAAAGGACAAAAATGAAAAATAAAGGAGAATGTCACTTTTACTTTAAGAATTTAACATTACCATTAGGGAACATCTAACGTCATCCTTTCTTTTCTCTAACTCACCCTCAACTCACTTAAACCCCTCCTAAACCCAAGTAAAAGCAAAAAATAAATAAAAAAATTGGCCCCTGCGCAGAACTATCCGCCTTCTCATGTATCTGCTCACGATCCTTTCTGGATCTGCACAGGAACCTCCATGGATCTGCGGTGGATCCTTTCCTGGATTTGCGGATCGGAAATATAGAACCTCGGATCGGGCCCATGTGGTTTCGGATTTCCAAGAATCGCCTCAAAACGATAGAACTGCAGATCCGATTTTCAAATTTGTGGTTTCGCCAAAGGATCAGCCACGTATCTGTACATGATGCATTTCCGGCCTTAGATCCTTGGGGGGGGGGGGAAGAATCCTACAACATTGTTCCACACACAAAGAATTTATCTCTCAAGAATGATGGTCTTGTGCGTTCGTCTTCATCTTTATAGCTAGAATTTGAGCATGCAAGAAGGCCTAGTTCAATTTAGAAGTTCGAGTTGTGATTGCGAGTTAACTGAGAGTTCTACTCGCTCTCTCTCCAATCAACACCGGAGTCTTAACGTATTCTCTCTGCAATCAACATTGAAGACTTGTTCTAACGGAACTTGTAACTGCCACCTCAATTGTGGTCAAATTGAAGAGGACTCAACGTAATTGAAGTTCCAACACTACACATGCAACCTTGATGACCATTCTAGTAAACTGGAAATCAACTCATTCAAACTGAAGTCTATCCCATGAATTCACACTCATGCTGGACAAAGACAAATTCATGGTCTTCATTGGCTAAGGTGCAAGCCAAAAGACCTTTCATCTCTACATTTTCAACACTCCTTAGCGAGGAAGGGATTCTGCACAACTCCCAACTTATCTCTGAAATAGACGAAACTGCCTCTTGCTAATGCCTTGGTCAAGATATCTGCTATCTGCTCTTTTGTTGGAATGTATGGTAGCTTCACTATCACTTTTTGCACACAATCCTTGAGATGATGATACCTGATCTCGATACGCTTGGAGCGATCATGAAACACTGTATTCTCGGAGAGCTTAATGCAACTCGGATTGTCATAATGTATCACTGTGGGTTCCATCCCCTGCTTGAAAAGCCCCACAAGCGACTTCCTCATCCATATAGCTTAACAGGCTGCTAAACTGGCAACCATGTATTCGGCCTTCGCAGAACTGAGTACAATTGATCTATGCTTCTTGCTGAACTAAGAAACAACTTTTGACACAATGTTGAAGACGCAACTTGAAGTACTCTTCCGATTTGTGGAGCTCCCTTCCCAATCTGCGTCTGTGAAGCCCTCAAGCCTCACTCCATCAACTTGTTTGTACCATAATCCATAATTTGATGTGCCTCTGAGATATCTCAAAACATGCTTCGCCACAACCTAGTGAACTCTGGTAGGAGCTATCATGCACTGACTCAACTGGTTCCCTACAAATCACATGTCAGGTTGTGTGTTAACTAAGTACATCAACAACTCGATGAGCTGTTTGTACAACGGAACATCTACATCCTTTGCTTTGCTAGCACCCAACTTCCTCCAGTTTGTGACTAGAGGCGTGCTCGTTGGCCTACAATCCTGCTTATGAAACCTCCTAAGGATCTCTATAGTGTACTTCCCCTTTCCCAAGAAGATTTCCCCATCACCCCGCCATACTTCCAACCCAGAGTTGCGGGGGAGCGCTCCCCCCCCTTTGAACCCGCTCCCAATTTGCGCTCTGGCCGGGAGCGGCTTGGGAGCGGGTCAGGAGCGCGCTCCTGATAAAAAAATTTGTGCTCCCTGCCAAAGTCGGGAGCGATATCGGAAGCGTTGCTCCTGTCGCTCCCAGAGCAAAAATTACAGCTCGGGAGCGATCAGGGAGCAATCGCTCCCGATCACTCCCGAGCATTAAATTTTCGCTCGGGTAGCGATTCGACCGACGTCGGGAGTGATCCGGGCAGAAAAAATCGCGGACATGAAAAAAAATTCAATTTTTTTAAAAAAAATTATGTTTTAAAAACACAATGGGGCAAAAAAAATTTCATTATCACTTGAATGAGTTGACTAGAAGCTGGAGAGCAAGAGGAAAGGAGCGAGGAGAAGCGAGGAGCAAGCGCTGAGGAGCAAGGAGCAAGCCTGGAAAGAGGTTAGTAACTTAGTAATTTAGTTAGTTTAATTTAGTTTATTAACTTTATTTAGTTAAAAAATCATGAATCTAAATTAAATTAATAAATTAAGTTAAGTAATCTAAAATTCTAAATAAATTAAATTAATTTGCAGATTCAAAAGCCTACAAATATCAAACATCATGGACCTGGCTAAATTTCTTGGCGTTTTCCTCTTCTTGGTCCCTTTTATGGTTATTATGGTGCTGGAGAGTAGGAAACGGAGGGGCCAAAATGAAGAGGGGGATGAAAAAGCTGGAGAAAGTGGTTTTGATGAAAACCCCGGTGAAGAGGAGCTGGAGGAGGGTGAACATGACTCTCAAAAAACTAAACAAGACCAAACCCCATTGTGGAAATATGTTAACAGGCCTGAAGTAGGCAGAGGGGGTGGAACCACTAAATTTCATTGCCCCCATTGCAACAATGATTACACAGGTTCATACACCCGTGCTAGAAAACACCTCCGCGGGAAAAGGCCATGGGATGGAGACAAACAAATAGGAATCAAAACTTGTCCAACAGTGTCAGCGACAGATAGAGCCAAATACATAAGGGAAGAGGAGGAAGCCCAATACAAATCAATAAAATCAAGGGGTTTCTTTGAACCAACCTCACAATAACAAGCACAAAGAACTCCTTCAGCATCCTCCCAAGGCAGTGGATATGGAGGCACAGGGTCATCAGCTTTAAGGCGTAGAACCATATCAGATTTCCTTGATGAGGGGTGTAGGAATGATGTGGATTCAAAGGTTTACAGGTTTTTCTATGCATGTGGGATACCATTCAATATTCTTCGCTCACCTTATTGGCACGAAATGGTTTCTGCCATAAATGATGCCCCTAGAGGATACAAGAGCCCTGGGTATGACAAGGGACGAACCGATGGACTTGATCATGAAAAAGCAAAAATATCACATTCTTTGAATAGAATGACAAGTTCTTGGACTGATCATGGGGTGTCCATTGTATCTGATGGATGGACAAATGTAAAAGGCAAGCCATTGATAAGTGTTCTTGCTGTGTCTGTTAGTGGTGCCATCTTTCTAATTGCACATGATTACTCAGACAAGTTCAGGACCGCCATCAACATTGCAGAAGCATTACTTGAAACAATTGACCGTATTGGGCCATACAATGTCATCCAAGTCATCACTCATAATGCTCCTAATTGTAAGGCAATGGGAGCAATTATTGAGGATAAATACCCCAACATATTTTGGTCTGGATGTTTGGTTCACACATTGAACCTTCTGATGCATGATGTTGTCAAGAACAAAAATGCACAATACAAATGGATTGGTGATTTGTACAAGAAAGGCAAACAAATGATAAAATTTATTATAAATCATAGCAATACCCATGGCCTTTTCCGCAGTCACTTGAGATTGGAGTTGTTGAAGATTGCGAAGACCAGATTTGGTAGCTATTACCTCACCTTCAGGCGCCTTTTGAAGGTAAGAGAGTCATTGGCTAGCATGGTATCAAGTTCACATTGGCAGGTATTAAAGGAAAGGGCTGCAAATGCAGCTGACAGGCGAGGTTTTGAACTGGTGGAGGAGGCCGCTCTTGATGGTCAGTTTTGGACAAGTGTGAAGCAAGTATTGGATTTCACCAAGCCCATTTATCACATGATTCGGTTTGCAGATACAGACAAACCATTGATTGGTGAGGTGTATGAGCAGATGGATACCATGTTGGGGCAAATAAAAGATATTGTTCATAACAGAGATCCTGACTTGTACAAACTGATTCACGATTGTGTGTGTGAACGGTGGAATAGACTTAATCTTCCACTACATTGCTTGGCGTATATCCTTACACCAAAATACTACTCTACATCTTGGTTGGGCCAACCCGCACTAGGGGGTGGGATTAGGACCAAACCCCATTTAGATGCAGAGGTAACTAGTGGATATTTGCAAGCATTAGAAAAGTTGATACCTGACAGGGAGGAATGTGCAGCTGTGCGCCTTGAAATAGGCAAATACTTTAGTGGCACTGGTTTGTTTGGTATCTTCCATGCAATGGAAGACAGAGAGAGATTTGATGCTCTCACATGGTGGGAAACATATGGCGGCCATGGACTTTTGCCAAAATTGGCAAAAAAAGTTCTATCACAGGTTGTAAATACTTCTTCTGCAGAGAGGTGTTGGAGCACCTACAGCTTCATACATAATGTGAAAAGAAACAAACTCAATGAAAACCGAGCAGAAAGCTTGGTTTATGTGCACTACAACTTGAGGTTGTTGAGTCATTACTGTGATCGGGCTTATGAGGATCCCACATATAAAATTTGGGACAATCACCCAGATAGTGCAGTTCTTTAATGATGGAAAGAACCGCACTATCATTAATTTCCTTGTTTCTTGCCCTCAAGGAACCATGTTTTTGAAATCAGTTGATGCATCTGATAGGGTAAAGGATGCAAGCCTTCTATTTGAGCTTTTGGATAACATTATTCAGGAAGTTGGGGAGCAGCATGTTGTGCAGGTCATCACTGATAATGCCTCAAACTATGTTCTTGCTGGAAAGATGCTTGAGGCCAAATATAAGACCATATTTTGGACTCCATGTGCTGCACATTGCATAGACCTCATGCTTGAGGATATAGGCAAGGTGGAGTGGGTAAAAAACACTGTAGAGCATGCCAAGTGCATTACAAAATACATTTACAACCACTCATGGGTATTGAGCCTAATGAGGAAACACACTGGAGGCAAAGAGCTTGTTAGGCCTGCAATTACGAGATTTGCAACTCACTTCCTCACGTTGCAATGTCTCAATGGTCAACATAAAAACTTGCAGAAAATGTTTTCCTCTGAAGAATGGTCTGAATCTCGGTGGGCTCGTAGACCAGATGGAAAAGACACCAAAAAGAAAGTGTTAGACACTTATTTTTGGAAAAGGTCTGTAGAGCTTGTGAAAATTACCGAGCCCCTTGTTAAGGTGCTAAGGTTGGTGGATGGGGAAAGATTGGCCATGGGCTACATTTATGAAGCTATGGATCAGGCAAAGGAGCAGATACGGGCAGCTTACAAGGATAGGTTAGCTAAATATGGCCGTATATGGGAGATCATTGATAATAGATGGAACAATCAACTCCATCGTCCTATACATGCAGCCGGGTATTTTTTGAACCCAAGGTATCACTATAAAAATCGGCTAGGAGATTAGCATGATGGGGAGGTCAGAGCTGGATTGATTGATTGCTTGGAGCGCATGGTCCCTAACCATGTAGACCAGTTGGAAATACATAGACAGCTTACTATTTTCAATATGGCAAGTGGTACTTTTGGCAAAAACTTGGCAAAGATGGCAAGAGATGTGGACCAACCAGGTAAGCAATTCCAATTTCCATTTTGTTTTTCATTTCAAGTTAAAATTGTTTACGTTCTTTACAATTCAAATTATAAACTAAGTTACTAATTATTGTCTTTTTCTTTGCAGCACATTGGTGGGAGTCATTTGGTGGCCAGTGTCCTCAATTGCAAAGGTTTGCAATTAGAGTCCTCAGTCAAACTTGCAGTGCTTCAGGTTGTGAGCGCAATTGGTCTGTTTTTGAGCGCATACACACGAAGAAGAGAAACCGTTTGGAACAAAAACGGTTAAATGATCTTGTTTTTGTGCAATACAACCTTCGACTGAGGAGGAACCAAATGATGAGCAAATCACCTGATCTAGATCCCATTGTGTTGGACGATATTGATCCAACATCAGAATGGGTGGAGGAGACTGAAGATCCTGTGTTTGAGGCTGATTTTGATATCGACATGGCTTTAGCGGGGGATGAGGCAGATTATGTGGCGGCATCAGAACCAGGATCAGTAGCGGCATCAAGGAAAGGCAAGGAACCAATGGAAGGCACTAGTCGTGCAGGTCGACAAACTCGTGCTTCCATTAGGTCCACTTCTATTGTCATTGGTGGCATTGATACTGATGTTGCAGATCAGGCTGAGGCATCCTCAGACTCTGAATCAGATGATGTCTATGTAGCTCCTGATGATGATCCTGTGTCTAGTAGTGGTGATGGACTTGATGATTGATCATGTGTACACTGTAGACTTGTAGTAGGCCAATGGCCTCATAGCTTGCAGCATTGTTTTTGGACTTTATAGGCCATTTAGAGCCTCATTTCTTATGTATTTTGCTATTTTGTCGATGATATGTATTGCACTCGGTGCCATTTTGATATATTCACCTTTGCATGGTATATAAATGAGCAAACTTTGCATATTTTGTCTCTATTGGCTTGGAATCATGGTTTTGCATCTTAAAAATAGTTTTGTTTCATTAAAAATTAATTATTTAATGTATTTTTTAAAATCGGTTCGTTTAGACCAAACCAGTCCCGGTTAGACCGGTTCCGGTCGGTAAACCGGTTCATTAGGTGGACCGGTCCGGTCACCGGTTCCGGTTTTAAAAACACTGGCCAAACCTGCTAAGAGGCTGTCTCCTCATAACAAGAAGGTTCTGTGTCCAATTTGTTGTATATCTAATTCATCATTCTACATGTTTTTGTTGACATATATGTATCAAAAATTAAAAAATATAAAATATATATATATTTTTTAAAAATCGCTCCGGGATTCGCTCCCAAACCGGGAGCTTCTGAAAATGTTGCTCCCGCTCCCGTTTTCGCTCCTGCTCCCCGCTTTCGCTCCTGCTTCCAAGTAACATTGTGAATCCAACCCAAGGAAATAGTGCATAAGCCCTATATCCTTCATCTCAAACTCTCTTGCAAGATCTGCCTTGCAATATTGGATGAAGTTGTCTACTCGTCAATATAAGATGATAGATCATCAACATAGAATATTAGAATGAGTAGAAGCCCTCCAACCGCGATGTAGTACAGGTTGGCATCCGCCTAACCCTTAATGAAGCCCAATCCTCGAAGGCAGTTATAAATGCGAGTGTATCATGCTCTCAGTGCTTGCTTGAGCCCATAAAGAGCTCTTTTTAGCAAATAGACATGTGTGTCTTTGCTGAAAGTCTCAAACCCCTCTGGATGCTCCATATAAATCTCTTCCTCAACCACCCCATTGAGGAATGCTGTCTTCATGTCCATCTAGTGGATCTTCTACCCCATTTGAGCTGCAAGTGCCAAAATTAACCTGATGGATGAATAATGTGCCATTGGAGCGAATGTCTCATCATAGTGGATGCCCTCAACCTGTGAGAAGCCCTTGGCCACAAACTTGGTCTTGTACTTCTCCACAATCTCATTTGCTCATGCTTCACCTTGTACATTCAGTGTGAGCCTACAACTGATTTGCCCTCTAGCTATGGCATAATCTCACAAACATCATTCTTCATGATGGGGAATATTTGTCCACCATGGCCTCCTGCCAAACCTGCTAAGAGGCTGTCTCCTCGTAACAAGAAGGCTCTGTGTCCAACAACTCAGTCATTAGTGCCATATATCCACTGTACCTTTGTGGTTGCTTCCTCTGCTTGAAGATAGAGCTAGGAGTCACAACTCACTCTTGGGCCTCTTGAATTAACCTATAAGTCCACTTGGCTCTCTTCCTCCCTATGTTGGTAGTCACTGACTGAGTGGCTGCCTCCACTCATCTTGGTCTCTCCTCATCTTGCGATGACTCCTGGTCATCCTGTTGTGCGGCCCACTTGTCACCTGGCTGAGACTCAATCTGTGTGATATTGGCTGAGGCTCATGCTTGTGAGCGAGTAGCACCTCATATACTCCAACTTGCTCTCGCTCCAAGGACTCTGTTAGAGCTCTGTGCTCGTCAAATCTCATGTCCCACCTGATAATTGTCTTCTTGAGCGATGCTATATACACCCTGTATACCTGAGTGATTTCAGCCTCTACTTCAGATTTTCGGTCATTGCTTTAGGTCTGCAATTTTCGGCCTCTAATGCAGAAACCATAACTCGCATGTGTGGGAAAGATGGTGAAATTATCCTTCTCTCTCCTTCTTTTGGATTGCTGCTTTCTCCTTAGAAATTCAGCTTGCAAACTTGATCTTTTTGACACTAAATTCAGCTCCTTGATGTGACTGCAATTCAGTCTTGCTGCAACTAGAAGTTGCCCTAATTATATTCGCACGTGTGGTAGGAATATGTCGAAAGAGTCCTCTAAAACTTCAGTCTTATCTTCTCTTCCTTCTCCTCTTCTTCACTCTTCTTCTTGGTCTCTTTCTTGTTCTTCAACTAGCTTCTTGGATGATCTTCAAATGAGGTCGAGTGCCTCTAATATATAGGCCTCTAGGGAGCCCTAAATAGGCTGACTTGGTACTTGGTCTTAGAGGGACTTTATGACACAATAAATTCTTCTAACATGATAGAAGAGGCCCAATATGGTCTTTTACATATGACAATGACTCTTTGACACCTAGACTTTATGATAAAGCCCTAGAAGCACTCAAAGGGTGCTTGATCTATAAATAAAACGAGCTTGAGTATGTAACCCATGTTATAAAATAACAATAATAAATTTTATTTTTTCTCTTTACAACAACTACATAAAATCATGATTACATGAGACATTATGAAAACTGAACCTAGTTAAATATTTCAACAGTTACGACCGTTAGCCCTGGATGACACATGGAGAATACATTAGCCATCATTACTCCCTCTCAACCAGGGAGGAGATCCTTACTCCCTCTCAACCAGGGAGACACAACTACAAGCCTTAGCTTGTCTCAACCATCAGCTACTTGTTCTTCTGTGGAGATTTAGTTGTAGCTGTAAGGCTCTTATCTCGCATCACATCATACCCAGGCTTCAACCTTCCTGGATGTCAAACATTTTATGGAGTCAAACTCTTTCACAATCCGTCATCCTGACAGGGTTATCACTTTCCATTAACCATCAATAGTATCTTTGTTATCAAAAGTATCTGCTAAACCAATCAATGTAGAGCTACTTATAGCTTCCTCTATCTATCTGGAGAAAGCTCCTATCTATCTGGAGAAAGTGAGCTTCTTCTAGATCAGTATACTGTCAAGTGACCAACAAACTATCTCATGACTTTTTATATCAAATTGTTGCCTTTCCTACCTTTATAATATACACACTTCTGCCATGTATTCTTCTTGGAAGTCATATCATATCCCAAAAATCTTTTCTCATCATCAGAATTGCCAAAACAAGTGAAGATACTTCAAATTTCAGACTGCAGGTTCCTTCAAGCCACTCTGTTGCTTCTAGCTCCCTCTGAAGTTGTCATTACTATCTTCCTTATGTTCTTCAAGAGACCATATCAGATGTTGATCAATATCATCATGTGTTCTGCCCATCTGTCATGCTACTATATATCGAATAACCATATGGAAGAGTCCTGACTTTCTATTTGATCAAGGCATGCTCATGCTCTCAAGTATATTGCTGATCCATATTCATCCTGCTCTTCCTTTTAACTTCCTTTGGAGATACAAGTCTTCTTTCTAATGAAGAGCCTTTTCTAAAGATATGCATACCTTTTTTTTTTGTATAGCCATCTAGTTGACTTTCTTCTTGAATGAACTGCTTCCTTAACTTTCTTTGAAGATGATTTCTATAATGAGTTTCCTTCCTTAAGATAAGAATTGTTCCAATTATGCCCTCATGTTGCTTCTTGACTATTTTCATTCGTTCATACTTCTAGACTGCTTTCGATATTGCTTCCAAAATCTTCTAGTGGAATATACTCCTGCAATATCACTACGATTCTTTTCATACATTGAAGAACCTTCTTATATTGATGGTTCTGTTACTGTAGAGGATCCTTGTGATCTTTTTCTGCTAAACAATTGCTTCTAGATCAACATGATACCACAGTTGCTGCATGAACTGTGAAATGCTAGATGGTCCAAATCCTTCTATCCATGCCTTGTTAGATGTTTAGATGATTGCTTCCAATAAAATATAATTGGCTATGTAGACTCTAATTATTCCAATGCTATATGCTTTTTTCCGTGATGCCTTAATTTGCACAATCCAAGACGCTTCTACAAATGTAATTGCATATGTACTCTAACTGCCATCTTCTAATAAACGTGAAAAACAAACTGCTAGTAGACCTTGTAGTGGTAGAGTTCTCCATTCGTAGAGATCCTTATGATCTTCAGTCTTCGATTTCTTTTCTGGTTCATTTTCTTCAGCAATGTGAGCTCCACTTCTTTCCTTCCTCTTATTGTTCATTGCACCCAAAGCATTGTACTTTGGGCATATCTTGTCTTCCATGTGGCTGATTGTTGTTGTTGTATTTTTGATGAGGTTCAAATCTTCCAAATTTTCCAAACTTCTTTGATCTAGCTGCAAAAGCTTGAGATTTTTCCACTATGGAAAAGGTAAAATTGTGATAAAATCAGGAAGTCACGTTTTTTTCAACTTCATGATGTTATCGACCGAGTTTTTCACGATTTTTTCAAAAATGAAGAACTCGGGATAAAATCAGGGGGTTTTCCAAAAAATCATGAGTGAGGTGCCGAGCCATGTATAAGTTAGGAAAATGCCAATTTTTCTGCTCACTTTGCACTCTAACCTTTGTGATTCGTGCCTCTGGAGAGAAGAGTTGTTTGCCACTACCCAAGAGGAGATTTACCAGTTTTGTGAGGTGGATCTGGAGGCACTGGAGCTGGAGGAGGTAGAAACTGCAAGGGAGAGAGAGGTAGAGGAGGAGGAGGAGGAGGAGGAGGAGGTGACACCATCTAGGATGGGCAACAACAGAGGACAAAGGCAACCACCTATTTTCGTTTCTAGAGGACAACAGAATTGTAGCCCTAGGGGGCAAGGCCTTCTTCCTCTAGAGGAAAAGGCAAAGCCATTCCTTATTCCTGTAAAATAGGCAGAGGAACTCAATGACTAATTAGTTTATGACATGTAGACGACTCATGATGATGATATACATTTATTGTTTTTTGTTGTTGATATGTTGATTCTTGAGACTGAGTCAGGACTCAGGATTCAAGACTTGATTCACTGTTGATATGTTATGTAGCACTAGACTTCTTATACATGTTATATATTAGCTTTCTTTTCATATTTATGTGGCAATACATTTATTTGATGTTGTGTATACTTTAGATGCTATTTTTTTTAAATGAATATTTTTGTACTTTTTAAAATTTGCTAAGTTTTTGCTGATTTTTTCAAAAACCTCCAGACTTTAATGACTTTTTCAATTTCCGGACCCTTGCCAATATATTACCGAGGTTGACTTTTTCCACATTGGACTTCTCATTGTTGGGTTCAGTGTCATCCTTGTAGTACTGATAGCATTTAGTTTTACCAATTTGTCATAAATTGCTTTAGATGTGCCCAAATTTGCAACAAAGGGGATAAGATGATCTTTGACGGACTCAATGAGAATTCTTTGAGTCCTAACTTCTTCTTTATTGTACTTGGCCAATTCTTGAGTCTTGTCTTTATCTGGTACTGAAACTTTGCCTAGAACGTGATCCATGACTTCATTTTCATTGAGAAGAAAATCGATTCTCTTCTTCCATGATTGGAAGTATGATGACCCATCGAGTTTGTTGCTTTCTTTACAAAATGAAGTCATTTGTTTTGAATATTGAGACATGAAGTTTAATAAAGTACTTGTCAAAAGAGTGAGATGCTTGAATGAGGATGATGCCTTCAAATATCTTGATGCTCCCAAGAATTTTTGATGTTTCCAAGAGTCTTCAAAGATATCCTTAAATGATGAATTCTAGGATGGTTGTCACAATAGTATCTTCAACATGCTTCAATGATAAATAATGATACTTTCAATCAGTGTGGATGATGTTCCCAAGAATCTTGATGCTTCTTGAGTGATGACTTCTACAGAGATGTCTTCCAATATGAGTGATGATCAAAGAGCTTTCAAAAGAGAGATTGGTAAGATGACAGTCTTCTTCAAAATGATGATGAGTAACCAAGAGCCTTTAATGATAGAGAGAGATGGATGTTTGAAGTAGTAGTTTATCTTCAAGATGAATGGAGGTCTTTTTGTCTTCTTCCTTATGCCCTTTGCAAATGATGTCCTCCAAAGTAGTTTGGATAATTGTTGTAGAAATGTCTTCCACTTATGCTAACAAAAGTGATCTTCAAGTTTCCTTCTTCTTCACCTTAGCCCTGATACCATGTTGAGAAATCTACAGGGCAACAAATTAGGGTTGATTTCTCTTACTTGATAATTGCTTGTGAATATATGTTGGCTTCTTATTACTTTTATTATGTTCTCTTCATCAAACAATTACCAAAACATAAACCATGAAGATCACAAAAGACAATGAACACAAGATATAGGCTCCAAGCCAAGGCAAAACCCCACAAGGGGGAAAACCCAACAAACTTCTTTTCTTATAAAATCAGATCAAAGTGAGAAATCCAAAACCCAAAACCCAAGAACCAAGACCTCCCACAAGACCTAAGTCAACCCTCCTTTAAACCTTCCTCAACCAAGTCAAATCCAACCAAGTCAACAATGGTCAAAGCTCTTCAAATCTTGGTTGAACTCTGATTTATGGACTTGCAACATATCTGAAATTTTCTGCCCCCCTTGCAATAGATTTGAACCTTCGCATGTGTGATAGAAATTAGGGTAGAAACTTTGCATGTGTGGAAAATCCTCTCTCCTTACTCTTCTTGCTTGACTTTTTCGCCAATTTCTCTCTCTTCTTGGCACATAAATTGAAGTTGTTGATGATGATCCAAATGAGGTTGAGTTGCGTTGTATTTATACACATCCAGGAGGTCAAATAGGTCCCTTCTAGGGTCGACTTGGTCTTGTGGGGACAAAATTGACTATTTTGACTCAAATAAAATTCCTTTTCCTCTTTCTTTCAAAAGTCCAAATGGGACTTGTTGCGGCCTCGCTTGCACACCTAATTAATGTGGGAAAAATCCTCAACTCCACAAGATGTGACTTGGTGGCAAACGAAGAGATGTCGCTATCACTTATTCCCAACTCTTTCCGTTAAAACTCTCTTCTAGTTAAAGCTAAGGGGGGTGGTCCCTAGTGAAGGTTAGTGAGTGAAATGTGAATTTCTAGGAGACTACTTGCAAAATAAGGAAGATCCACACTATTTGCAAAATAAGGAGAGTGCTATTTGAAAGATAGACAATGCTTGCAAATGAAATTCAATAGATTCAAAAAGTATTACTTGCAAAATGTAAATAAATGTTGCACTTGCTAAAGGAAGTACTCAACAACAAGAGATAATTACATCAAGAAAAAATGAGGCCATCCATCATGACAAGTACATGAAACAAATAAATTTGCAAGTAAATTTAAAGTGCTCTAAAGTGACTAAATTAGAATGAAATGCAATCTATCTAATGTGGAGTGCAATTATCTTGGTAAATTTTAAGTTAAATGCCTATCTAGATGTAACCTTTCTTTCAACTATTTTGAAACAAGTCTCTAGTGTGAGTTGTGGAGAGATATTTAGGAAAAGACAACTGAGGTTGTATTAACGATACCTCCCCTGGAATATTCAACCACTCGATGCCTTTAGCGTTGCAAAGACTGTGGCTCTAACGACTGCAAAGTCACCGTGTTAACCACAAAAGAGAGTCTATGTTCTTCAAGTTGGGCGAGAGGGAGGGTCCTAAAGAGTCTTTCAAACAAGCTTATGCTTGGAGGTACATTAAGTAAAATGCAAATTAACACTAAGGATGCCTAAATGAGATGCATGTGAACATTAGTGTTTCCAAATAAAGTGTAATGAGAGAAAATCTTCAAGTTAATATCACCAATAGCTTTCAATGGAACTGAAATGTGAAACAATTAACTTGATGTAAAACCAAAAGTTCCAAGTTAAAGTAAGATAGTTTAAATTTGCCCAAAAATGAGACGCTTGCTCAAAAAAAAAAAATTGCATATATTGTAAATATATTGCACAAACATTGAATAAAATGGAAATGACAAACTATAAACTAGTCTTGACCGCGTGCTAAAATAAGAAGATTATGGGTGCTATGTCAATCACGCATGAAATGAAATTAGCAATTGAGATTAGAGAAGAAGATTAGGAAAGTCTGTGGTCCAAAGTTGACTGAAGGGGAGTATCCACTGTGAGTGTAAGAAGTCTGCTAGGTGGGCAGCAAGAGGACAATGACTAAAAGAGCTGATCACTGTGTGATTTTGGAGGCAAATGACGGCCAGGTACGTCAAGGGCAAAGAGGACAGAAAAGGCTGAAGGCAAAGGACTTCTACAGCAAGTCCAGCTATTTTGTCTTTGTTGTGATGGGCAGATTGAGGGTCTGAAGGATTAGACTTCAAGCCCTAGTTGTATTTTGTTGTATACTATTTATACTAGTTTGTATCAGGGGTTGTAAAGGGCCATGATCCATGGTATGGAAACCCTATGATTCTTTTATTAAAGGACTAATAAAGAATGAGTTTTGGGCTCATAAAACTTGTGTAACTTATTGATTTCACTGATATTATATTTCTGCTGTTCAAAGTTATTTTGGTTGAGCACTGCTAGTGTGTTTGTGGGCTTAGTCTAGCCATAGACCAGACCTAGGGTGCAAGGGAAACTTACACAAAGCAATCATTGAGCAAGCCACCTCCCATGTGTAATGTCTATCATGGCACAACCGAGGGTCATCCATACACCATGCATACAACATCACATGAAGCACCCTTAAGCATGGTGTAAAGACTCAGAGTAACCTCGAAAGCTAACACACACCCATTATCTTTTTAAAGGGAAACTTTTTTTCATTTGGATAGTAAACCTAGAAAATATTGGCATTGCTCCGTGCAGCTGTTGTAACTATAGGTGAGGTTGCTGGTACTAAGCCAGCTCAAATACATATATTCCAGCCAACACAGCCGACAGAGTCAGACGGATATGGATGAGTTCACAAATAAATATAACTGGTCCTTCTCAATTACATAAATTCCAGCCAACACTGCCCACAGAGTCAGAAGGATATGGATGAGTTCACAAACAAATATAAATGGTCCTATTTAACATGGGTGCACTGAACCCAAATGCCTGAAGGCTACAATAATAGCCACAATTGGCAATTCCAATACAATGGAGAACCATCCTTGCTGGGATTTGAACTTGGGCCTTCATCACAACAATTGCTCCAAGGTGCCACTAGGCCACAGCCTGATGGACTTAACTTTATCCCTTATCTCTGAAGCATTTGCTTGGAGTTATCAATTGACAGCAGGAATTTGATATTCATAAAGGTAAAATTTCTTTTAATTCTATCTATATTCAAAATCTCCTCAGCCATCGTTAAAAATCATTCAGGAGCTTCCAAAATAGGGTGCCAAATCCCCTCATTTCCACCCAAGTTAATTGTCTTACGTCCTTCAAATCCTTATCAAGCGACATCTGGCTTGACCTTAGACCTATAATATTTGTGAGGTTTCCATGGCCGTTTCCTCATTCTGAAAAAAATAACAAAGCTTTTCTTACCAAATAATTGAAAACTTTTAGAATAATAATATTCTTCTTTACCCACAAACTTGTATAAATTTTCAAGATATATTCTAGATGGAAATTTTACTTGATATAAATTTTCAGCAGGACCTTGATATTCACAGAGGTAGAAATTCTATTTATGATATCTAGATTCATAATCTCCTCAGCCATCTTTCAAAATCAGAGCTTCCAAAACAGGGTGCCAATTTCGCTGATTTACACCCAAGGGTAACTAACAGTTTTCCTACCTCCTTCAAACCCTCATCAAGTGACCTATGAATAGTAATCCCGGTGGCTTTACCATAGAGTCTAGACCCATAATATTTTCTGAGATTTCCATGGCCATTTTCTCGACCTGAAAAAAATAAAAAAGCTTTCATTTCCCAAATAATTGATACTTTTGGAATAATATTCATCTTTACCCAAAAAATTCTACAATTTCTCAAGATATATTCTAGATGGAAATATTTTATTAACCCAAGCCGCAACAAAATATACCTACACATTTCGGCCTATTCTTTCCTACATAGAATGTTCATAATCAAGAATAACTGGATCATGGAACTCATTATCAGCTTGATAGACCTGAATATTCTTCAGTTATGATACCCCTTTTCTAACTCCTGCAATTCTTATATACCCATTTTGTTGCAGAGAAGCTAAATGGATTTTTAAGGATGAACTACAATGGAAGCAGGTGAGCGTAGTTCTGTCCTATCAAATATTACATTTGTTTCCTTCTTAACATTCATGTTAGCATTAAGGATGAAGCCTTATGGGCCCTATTCGACCCTTGATCTCTAAGGTTATCTCTTTTAGGGCTTCCATCATAGACGTCCCTTCCTTTGGACCCTTGGAGGAAACTACGTACACATCCATAAAATCAATGTTGAAAACTCCTAGAAGATGGAAGAAGAAGAGAATGTTTTTTACATTCTTCTCCTTTTCAATGCACCCCCTTAGCCTTATCCTCGGCTATATGTTATAAGTTATTAGTTTCAAGTTTGTCATGGAAAGTGGATCCATGGGACATGAGAGCTAGGAATGCTGGAAGTTTTCCGCCTCCTTAATGTCAAGGAGGTAATGGTTTTGCTCATAATGGATAGATGGCAAGCAAGAACTATAGTGCTGCTTGACCTTTTTATATTTATATGAAGTTTTTATTAGTAATTTTCAGTTCTATGTGAATCTGCATATACAATTGAAGATGAAAGGTGGACGTTGTTGTCACTTAACTAATGGTACTGTAACTCATGCACTGTGAATTGTTCATGAGAAGGGATTGTGATATTCTAGGATTATCCATGCATTAATGTTAATAGGGTGTTGATTTAGCTTTTCACACGTGCTCTGTTATTCCATCTCAATATGAGCTAATCGATTGCCTGAGAAATTACTTTAATTCAATTTCCCAATATAGTTCATCGTTGGACGCTGATAAGTTTAGTTGATATTGGTATTTTATGGGTTGGTTGTGTTTTTGAGTCTCTTTGATTCACTTCTAAATGTGGGCCCTCTTACTTTGTTTTGGCAGCAAGCTGATGTCATCAGATTGCACTCAAACTTCAAGGTGGGTCGATACTACGGGGAGGCAAAACATTCTTCCAAGGCCCATCAAGACTGGATAGAAGAGCTAGAAAAATATGAGGTTAGTTTAATACATTATTTTAATGGTTGTACTATGATATCCACATATCTTATATTTATCCTTAAATATCTTAAATTTTTCATCCAGTATGCTAATGGAAACTAAAATAAAATCATTGTCCCAAAGTTTTTTATAGATTTTGAAAACTCTACAAATACCACTATTCTTCGTTGCCAAAATAATTTCTAATATTTTTGGTTATTATATGCCAATTCCATATCCTGGATCTACATTACTTGTGTAAGTTCACAAATAGAAGAATGTTTACTAAGTTTCTTGTTTTTTGAATATTAACTTGGTGTTTTTTTTCTTCTGCAAATAAATATATCTATATTCGATCTGAGGAATATATATGTTTCTGTCTTCAAGGAACTCTCAGACAACAAGGCTCAAAGCCATTACAAGGATACACTCATTATGGTACCAAACATGTCACATGAGGGAATTGAACCCAGGTGGGGAGGATAACAATATTTCTCCCAATCATTGGAGCTACAGCCTATGCAAATTGAGAAATATTAAGTTAGTTAACACTACTTTGATTGCTAATAAACTTTATGACATTATTTATGTGAATGTGTGTGTTTTGGATATCAATTCTTCAGCAGAAAGGTTATTTAGAACTAATTTAGAATGTGAGAAAAGATTCTAATGTTTGGAATCATTCTATCTAATGAATATCTTGCATTCTTAAATAAATGAGTATACAAGTGGAGGTATTGCATGGGCCAAGTGGCAGTCCATTCTAAAGCCAAAGGAAAATGGTGGTTGGGATCTGTAGCATCCTTGGTTTCTAAGCGTCTCTAGAATTTCATTTCTAGTGAGAATTTATGGAAAAATATTATCTTGCAGTAATATATTTCCACAGAGTTTTTAAAGGATTGGATAAGGAATCCCTGGAAAAGTATTAAAAATATTTATAGTTATTGGAGAGCTATGGTTTTGGTTTGTTGAGAAAAATGGTACCAAGGAAGTGTTTCCTAGGCATCTATCCTTTTGGCCTAGGGAGACACATTAATGACCTTTTTGTCATATGGCATTATGTGTTATGTTAAGGTCATGGGGTAAAGTCACTTTATAAGGTGGTACTTTTTAATTAAGTCATTTTATGTTTTAATTGTGACTTTAGAGAGAAAAGGTACAAAGTGCACTTTATAATATAAAAGTGACATTTATGTTTTAAAAGTCACTTTATGAGAGAAGAAGTGCTCAAGGTACATAACATTAAAAAGGTGCATAGGAGTGTTTTAAGTGAGGGGTCAACATGAGAAAGGGGTCAAGTGGAGGACTTGATCTCTACCCTTTGATCGAATGAGCTGAGATTTAATCTTGGCCATTAGATCTCTAGGGTTAGGTTTTCCTCACTTTAGAAGACAAAAAGGGAAAAGGAAAGAGTTAACATATTCATTCCTCTCACAAGGACTTGAGGAGAACATAGGAGAGCAAGGAGCTGCTCAAGAAGGCTCAGATTGCAGCAATGAAGAGCAAGGTACAACAAGAGAAGAGATCATTCTCTCATGAGCATTTGGGAGAAGGGGCAGAGAGAGCTAAGTAGCTTGAGCCAGCAAAGGAGATCAGGAAGGGATGCTGTGATTGCAAGTGAAAGGAATGAGTTCGAACAACATTGGAGAGGAAACTGAGCTTCTGACTAAATAGTGGCACACATCCTGAGTTTTCAGCCGAGGTCTGACACGATTCCCGTGTTTTTTGGACCAGTAAAATCAGGCCGAGTTTCAGCAGAGAAGGGGCTGAGTTTCATTGGAGAGCAGGCCAAGAATTCTGCTGAGGGTAGTTGCTGTGATTGGAGGCAGGATGAGTGTGAAACTCAACAAATTGTGTGGAAGATATAAGGAGAAACTTGCACAGAATTCAAGGTCTGTTCCAGTACTGAATTCAGGGTTTTTCTGTGAGGATTTTGAGCTCCTTCCAGCGCATTTTTCAAGGATATTTTGGCCAGCAGTGAGGCAGAAATTTCAAGGAGGATCTCTGCTATACCTGACACAAATTTCTAGTTATTGTTGGGTGGCAGCTAGTTCAAAGTTTGAGTCATATCAGATTAGAGTTACATGACTGTGTGAATAACTCGACTTTTATGTATCCTGGCGGTGACTTCAGCAAGCTTGAAAAAGGGAGATAAGTGTTTTTATTTCTGCTGTGTACTTATTTTCAAAGAAGCAATTAAAATCCTCCCTTAGAGCTGGCTTTCCCCTTGTGGTTTTTTCCAGGCTCAGTTGACCAAAAATAAGAGTGTTCACTGTGTAAAATGTGTGGTGTGTGCTTGCATTTATTCTTTTATATCAGCTGGAAAGTAGAGTAGTTCTTATGTTTCAAATTAAATGCATGCTAACATATATATCAGTTCATGTTATGATTGGGTTTGGGCATTAAACCTTTGCAAGAAATTGAAACTGGGTGGGCTACAACAGTACATTAATTTTCTACGTGGTTTTCCCAGTTATTGGCAATATCTTTCTTGGAAGGTTGGAAATGAGGAGAACGTGAGGATCGAGACTCGATTATGGGGTGTGGCAAAGCTATTTTTCTAACTCCTGATTTTATTAGTCATCTTCATGAAAAGTGCTTTTACTCTAAATCAAATAGTGGATCAAATCACAATCAGTGGTTGGTATTAGGGTTGGAAATCTGCAAAAGCTATAGAGCTAGAAGAGGCCTGGGCAGATAGCTTGCAGTTTAGTTGACTGAACTTAAAATGAATCTCATATGGATTAGGGATGATGAGGACATTTTAATGTAGGAAAAGAACAAAGCTTTAGATATGCATACTATGACTTTGATATAATGCATCGATGGGACTTGATTGTCACGAAGACGTTTGGTGGTGGACTAAAATCTAGAAGATAAAACCCCCAGTTACTGATCCAATCGGCAGGGTTGCAAAGACCCGTGCAAAATGCTAGGGTGGGCACACACAGGGTAGGGGCTTGCTACCCGCCAAAAAATGGGTAACTCATAGGAGAAAATTTTCTCTTCATTGGACAACCAACATCCCTATTGATTAGCCTGACATGATGTTATGGACCCTCCACATATTGCTCTAGTCATATTTTTGTCTCCCATCCGACATTCCTTCTTGAAGGATGGTGGATAATCCATCAGAAGGTACTTTAATCGTTTTGTAATCATGTGCGTTTACTTATTGTCTTGGGGCATACTAATATCTAGATGATTGAGCGATCTTTGATTGTATTTTTGTTCCCTCATTTCACTTTGGAGGCTAGTCTTTGGCTCTAGCCTAGTGGGACCTCCTCTGAGACTTCAGGGTTATAGGAAGGACACTACTAGGGAGACCCTGATTGAAGTAGCGTGCCAATGATATACTATACTTACCACTTTTCATCATTCCCTCTATTTCATATCCATTCTTTGGGTTGGTGGTCATTGTTCACGCGGATTGGCACCCTCGCATCCTCATCTTGGTGTCTGGGTTGGAAAATTTTGCGTTGGAGGTGGATGCAGCAAAAAGAGAGATAAAAGCAAAGAAAGCCGCAATGAAAGAAAAAGATAAAATGCCGAAGATGGCTTGGACAAAAATTAGCATGTGGGCAAACACTTAGCATGATCTTTAGCCCCCTCATTAGTCATCACCCAATTCATAAAGCACTTGATGCTCCACCCATAAAAAAAAACCCTTGTATTGCCCCTACCCCGATGAGCAATAAATTGTTTCATCATTAAGGGGTAATAAATGCTAAATTTCTCAAATGCAAGTTTGGGCTCCTGAGCTATGCATGCATGTCCAAGCATTATCATAAATTGGATTTGGTATGAGAAAAAATAACACTTGGGGGTTGGTGTGACGGCCTATCCACCTTGTATCATGGATTTAATATTTTTTTAGGGCTTTTAATCTAATTTGAGGAAAAATCGATCTAGTTGTTCTCATATAAATAAAGGGTTGATTTATCTCTTGGATTCATCGTCACACTTGGATTATAACCTATCTCCATTGGTGATTTCTCTCTCTTGTGAGCAATGGAGACCTAGTTGAGTGACTTTCTTGGGTGGATTTTTGTTAAATTTGGCAACTAGGGCCAAACTCCACCTTGGACAGCTCATTTGATGCAGATGATATTTTTATTGGATTCCTCTCTCCTCCACGTTTGCATATAAATTAGTGTTCCACGGGGATGCGTCCCCCAGGGTCGAGTGCACGCATCCCTTGCACCCTGGACGGGGAGTCTCTTGGGGGTGCGTTTCCCCACGCACCCTTTTTGGGGGGTCTCGGGGAGACTCAAGGGGGTGCGTTTTCCCAGTGTGGGAATCTAGACTCCCAAAAAAGGGTGCGTTTGGGCGTCCCCCTTCAGTGTGGGAGTCTAGACATCCCAAAAAGGGTGCGTCTGGGTTTCCTTCTTCAAAAAGGGTGCTTCTGGGCGTCCCCCTTTAAATTTGTCTAATAAGACCCAAATTAAAAATAAAAAATAAAAAATAAAAAATCAAATCAATGTAATTGAATATTTTATTATTGATTTTTATTTATTTATATCGAATCTCATGGTATGTATGAATAATTCAATAATGAGACTTGAGTATGTCATATGATTCATGAATGATGTATGTATCAAAATGAATGATGAGGATGGATCAATGATTCAATTGTCTATTTAATATTTTTATGCTTTCATTATTGAACAGTAAACAATGAATATGGACTTGAATTATATATATATATATTAAATTATATACCTGTGCGTCTCCCCGCACCCTCGAAATTTCCCTAAAATTTGAGGGTACTCCCACACGTCCCCCCTGTGCGTCTCCCTGCACCGGATTCTTGGTGGAACATTGATATAAATAGAAGGTGCCTTTGCCTCATTTGGATATCGCTCATCTTCTCATACATCTCTCTCTCCTCATCTGACTGGGTACAGATTTCTGGGCTCCTCTCTCTCTCCACACGTGCGAAGAAGAAGACAAATTTTCTGTTTCAGTGTTTACCGAATTTCGGGGAAGTTTGACCAGCAGCGTTGACTGTAGAAGGGTTAGACTGCAGCGTTGACCAAGTTTGACTGAGTTTTTCAAGACTGTTTTGGGCTGATTCGGATGACTGTTGGAGGCCGAGTTGACTGGGTTTGACTGAGCTGTTTTGGAGGTCAAATTCTGCGCTGTTGACTTTCTGGTTAGGGTTTTCTGTGGCTGCTGTTTGTTTGGACAGATTTCACTTTGATTGGGCAAGTGAATATTGCATATTGTAGTATTGTACTCTCTCTGCTGAACTTTTGAAGAATAATAAGAAAAATTGATCGAAGGGTTTCCCCACATTGGGGTTTGTCCCTGGCTGGCGCCATATCTTGTGTCCTTTTGTCTTGGCTTGTCTTTTGTTGTTTTATTTATGTTCTATCTGCATTTACTGGAAATTGATATTGGGCTAGTAACAAAATTGAAGTAAATTTCTCTTAAGCATAGAACATACCATTGTTTTCTAAAATTAACAATTTTGATGTGATCTCTTTTCATGGATGCTTATGGTGGATATTGGATGTTGCATAGTGAAGTAAGTTTATTTGCTTTATCTTGGTATTATGTTCCATGGGATTAATGTTCTTGTGCTAAGTTAGTTTACTTGGTATTTGCTTCATTGTCCTTGTTTTTGGTATTTCCTAAGTTGTTGAGGGATATAGATAGATTTTTCTTTCTCTTAATTATCTGGAAAATTAGGAACCTAAATGTGAAACACTAGGATACTCAGCTTCTATTCTGCTCTTCATATTAATATGCTGCTCTTATATAAGGGAGACTGTTTATCAGCACTGAACATCTTGCATTTTTATATTCTGGCTCTAATGCAGAATTAAAATATTGACTCTGGTGAATCAGATCATCAGATAACGTGTTTTTTGTTTCTTTGTCAACGATTTATATTATCTCTGGTCTTGACTTCTGCAGGTTCTCGTAATGACGCCAGACATACTCCTGCACAACTTGCATCACTGCTTTATGAAGATGGAGTTGATTGAGCTGCTGATATTTGATGAATGTCATCATGCTCAGAAACGCCATCCATATGCACAAATAATGAGGGTAACAGTATTAGCAATCTATTAGCAATTAGCAATCTTTCTGAACTGTGTTGAAATGATATATGAACTGACATCTGAATTATGGAGCAGGAGTTTTTCAAGAAGGGAAGAGGAAAATGTCCAAGGATATTTGGTATGACAGCATCTCCAATTATGGGAAAAGGTATTCATTGATATTATGATATCCATATTCATTTTTTTCTATACAGTTATTGAATTGAAGGAAGTCCCTTTTCTTTCAGGGTGGATTTTCTTCCTTGTTTATTTGTCATTATTAATAGCCCTTTAAATATGTTTCTTTGGAAGCGAAGTCGAATTGTGAACTACTTTTATGCTGTATTTGAGACGTGTGTCATGATCATTGAAATTTCTGTGGAAATTAAATCCGAAGCATTTCTTAACCTTTCTTTTGTTCTGATCAGATCTGAATTCCTTTTCCAACTGAAGTTGCCAGAGAGAAGCTGATTGTTAGTCAGTACTTATACATCCCTGTGCTTTCTTGTGACCATAATACATATTAACTATAGCTTTCCTTTTGCATCTTTGACATATTGAATCTTATTATGGTCCTGGCAGCAGTTCTTGCAAGCCTTGAGTGAACTCACTTTCGAGTTTGCTTCATCTGAACTAGAAAATATAAGAATATAACATCCTCTTTGAGATATATTTAGAAATTCTATATATATATATATATATATATATATATATATATAAACTTCAAAGTTCAGATATCCCATGCATACATTATACTAAAACATAAAACTGTAGGAGCTATTTTCAGTAGTCCCTATCATTTCTGTGCACACAAATTCTGTGTCTACTCCATCATAATATAACGGTCCTTCCAGTTTCATGTTTAGGAGGCTCCTACCCTTATTTCCAGGGTTTTACTAAAACCAGATGGCATATTGGAGATTGATCTTGTTTCCAATCTTATGTATGATACAATATATAGATTTTCGATTGTGTTCATATACTGTGATTCTGATAATGTATGTTACATAGTACCTGCATGTTTGCGGTCATGTATGTAGCATAGTTCCACCAAGTTTCATCATAGGTTTGTGGTCATGTATGTAGCATAGTTCCACCAAGTTTCATCATAGGTTTGTGGTCATGTATGTAGCATAGTTCCACCAAGTTTCTGGGACGTGGGGACGAGGGAGCGGGGAAACGCAGGAGCGGCCTATGCAAAAGCTCCCCACCAATTTTTAGGAAACGTGGGGGGACATCAGGGTCTTTAACACAAGGGACCTCGACAAAAATAGTAAAATACTAAAAAATTATAAATATATCATTGAAATTTTATAATTTAACTGTCTTTATCATTATATAACACTTACATCATGAAGGATAAATCGATGAATCATATAACTGAAACAAATTTAAAACAAAAAGCATGATACAATCATACATGTAACTGTAACATTGTACAATGAAAATAAAAGTTTAAACCATATTGAAGTTCCAACTGTGAATACTGAATATTGAAATAAAAGTCAAGTTTGATACATCAAGATTCAAATTTTTATAGAGTCAAGTCTAATATATCATATATCAAGATTCAAAACAAACTAAAGTCTACAACTGAAGTCTGAAACAGAAAAGAAGATAACATAAGAACATATCAAATGACAAATGAGCATAATTGCTCAAGGTAATGCCCCGCTAGTCTCTGCATCTAGTTGTTGCATGAATAAATTAGGATCAACCATGTCACCACATGAATCAGAATCACTTTCATTCTCAAACATGTAAAGTGGCACACCAACCAACCCCATCTGTGTCTCATCAAGTCCGTCCATATCTACCAGTGCATCATCCTCTGTATCAACATCCCATTGTGTTGTTGGTCCCTTGAAATACTCAAGTGTCTTCCTGTGGTCAAGACATAGGGCACTATGCATAACAACTAACTTCTCCGCCCTTTTGGAGGTAAGTCTGTTCCTCTTGATAAAGTGGATGAAGCTATATGTGGACCATTTCCTCTTTGTTGTAGAGGAACTATGTTAAATTTGGTAACTAGGGCCAAACATCTCTTTGGACAACTCTTATGAGGCAGCTGATATTTTTCTTGGATTCTTCTTTCCGAGAGGTGTAGGATTGATCTAAAGATCATCCCATTCTGACGTGTATGAATGAAGTGAAGTTATGAATTTATTTTGATTATGGACAAATTGTCAAGGTCGGCCAACCATCAAATTAGCCTCCTGCAGCCTTCAACGTTGCATATAAATACAAGGTGGCTCCTCCTCACTTTGGCATCACTCTCATTCATCTTTCACTCTCTCATCTTGATTGGGTACAAATTTTTGGGCTTTTCTCTCTCTCCACATGTGCGAAGGAAGGTCTGACTTTCCAGTTGCTGCATTGATCAGATTTGATTGAAATTTCAGGAGGCCGAAATTTCAGGACGCCGAAATTTCAAGAAGTTGAGATTTCAGGAGGTTGACCTTGACCAGCGTTGACTTCGGTTTTGTGAGGGAGACCTCTGTTTGGGCAGGCCGCAGTTTTGGGCACAAAAATCGAGGCAGTTTGACCCCTGTGTTGACTACCCTAGTTGTAGTTGCTGCATTGACTTTAGTTGACCAGGTTTGACTGGTTAATTTCAGATTGTTTTGGGCTGCATTATCTTGCTGTTGGAGGCCGAGTTGACCAAGGTTGATTGAGCTATTTTGGAGGTCAATTTCAGCCTTGTTGACCAATGTTGTCTTTTTGGTTAGGGCAAGTGAATATTGTAAATTGTACTCTCTCTTTGCTGAACTTTTGAAGAATTATAAGAAGAATTGATCAAGGGTTTCCCCACATTTGGGTTTGTCCCTTGCCGATGCCATATCTTGTGTCGTCTTGTGTTGGCTTTGTCTTTTACTGTTATTGTTTATGTTCTATCTGCATTTTACTATCATGATGATGTGATTGTTGAACTCGATATTGATATTGGGCTAATAAAGAAATTGAAGTAAAATTGCTCTAAGCATAGAACATACCATTGTTACCCTAAAATTAACAAACTAGCAATCTGAGACAACAAACGCATAGCTAAATGTTTAAGCTCTGGAGCACCATCCCCATGCATCCTCCACCAACCAATCGGGTCATCTTGGCCTAGATCTATGTGATCTACCTGAGCACCATGTGTGTTGAAGGGGCCACTACGAGATGCAAGTCGAAGTTTTGACTTTTTTTTTAATGATTTGACCTCGATTTTTTTTGGAAACACAGGAAACATTTTCTCTTTTGGGAGGAAATGTCCCCCCTTCGAGTTTCCTCGCATTTCCTTTTTTTGGGGACATGAGGAAACGTCCCCTAGACGTGCCGACATCCCTGAAGCGCAAGGAAGCGTTGGGACGTGTTTCCTAGGTGGGGGGACGCGTACCTGTGGAAAATTGGTATGTAGATTATATCACAAGGGAGTAAGAGGCAGTATGAGGCAAAACATTTTCGGAGAATCTTGCTCCTTTTTTAGACATCCTTTACTCCAATTATACTCTATGGGTGTGAGCTAAATCACCTAACATGGGGCACGCAGGACACGCAAATTCGAGTGTCCGACATGGGCATATAGACCTCCTGGAACAGGACACGTAGGACACATTATCTCTCTCTCTCTCTCTATATATATATATATATTAAAAATTAATATTAAATAGATATTTCTTTCATAAATTTTCATTCATGTTACAAGTTCAGACATAGATCTAGATTCTACGTTGTAAATTTAAAATTTGCAAGTTGTGTAATGTAACATTATGCATACAAATAAAATTGCGATAGATTCATCAATGATCCAATAAGAGAAAGACAAGAAATTGCAATTTTCTCATTAAGTCATCAAAATCAAATTGTGTTACATAGGTAGTAGCAATGCCAATGGCAAATAGAAATAGCAAATACAAAACAACTGCAAGGTAGTAGGTGGCTCATCAATCATCAAAATGATCATCAAAATCAACATCAAAATCAACATCACTGTTATGGTCACCACTGCTCTCCTCTGCTGCATCCTCCTTTGTATCCAATGTAATCTCTACATCTATTGGTGTAGAGGATGACCCTTAAGAGTATCACCATCATCAAAAGTGATAGGATCTAGCACTGGGTCATTAAGATCCAAGTTGGCCAATGCCAACTCAACACTGCTATCCAAACCCATTTCATTATGAAAGACATACCAAATATTTGTCTTTCCCTTCAACCACTTATCCCTCTGCCTGTAAATAAGACAAAGGTTGGTGTGCACATACACCATTGTCTCTGCCTTGGATCGCTCAAGCCTGCTCTTCTTGACACTATACAAATTCCCATATGTGCTCCAATTCCTCTCACAACAAGAGGATGAAGTTGTCTGAGAGAGGAGCCTCATGGCTAGCTGCTGTAGAGGAGGGCTTGTTGCCCCACGAGTTGCCCACCAAGAATAGGGCTTCTTAGCCCTCCTGTCTCTAATCACGTCATATCCTGCAAATCACCCAGTGCCAATGGAAAACTCTGCAAATGCATCCTCCACCTCATCAAGGGATGCTCTATCCTGAAATATCTGCCTCAATGCATCCTTCCTCCCCTGTGGAATTTCACCATCCATGCGAGAAGAGAATCTGCGGGAGGGTCCACCATTCAACCTCTCATGGTTGTAGTATTTTGGGTTTAATGAGTGAGCCAAACAATGCAAAGGTGTGTAATTCTTGTCCCATTTACTGACAAGAATATCTTGTATGGTGGTGAAGAAGGCCTCTGATGATGTCTCATACTAAGCGCACTCACGTTGTAAAATAATGGTCCTCACAGACTTAGTCATTGAATCCCATTCCTCATAAACCTCTCCTAGGATGGGTTGGTTTGTATTTGCAAATCTTAGCAAAGCAATGATGGGGTCTAATGATCTTAATACTGAGATCTACCCTCTCCCACCAAGCATCATCTAACACTGTGTCCTTGACTCTTTTTGAGGCTGCTTGATCTGTCTTTCTCCAAAAAGACCAAAATTCCGAAATAACCATGGCCCGAAGAGCGGTCTTGACCTCCCCCAACCTCTTCAACATGATGAATAAAGAGGCAAACACGTATCTGCAATCTTCAACAATGATAGATGGGTGTACTCGTAGATTGTGAGGGCATTTGTATGATTTTGTACAAAGTCACGGATATGTTGTGCATCCTCAATAACAGTTCCAATCCAAAGCACATCAAAAGTAATAGTTTTAAGTGCTAAATTCAAGGAATGGACAATGCAAGGTGTCCAAAATACTTGTGGATATTTAGCTTCCACAATCATGCCAACAACTTTGGAAATAGGGGCATTGTCTGCAATGATTTGCACACAAGAATCAACACCTACATCTTCAATAACTTTAATGAACAACTCACCAATATACTGTGCATCTTTGTATTGTACAAGTGCATCCACTAATTTCAAGAAAATTGATCCATTTAAGGAAAGACACAATGAAGTTGATGAGTGGGTGGTGTGGTGGATTTGCCCATCCATAAAAAACAATACTAACCCCAGATGTTGGCCATGCTGATTTAATAGGCTCAAGCATTTTGTCCACCTCTTTCTTTGCCTTAGTCAATAATGTGGTTCTAAGCTTCTCTGACCCAGGAGGCACATACCTTGATGGAGCCCCTTGAGTTAGAGCTCGACACATCTCAAGAAATAAAGGTGAGTGTGCAACATTAAAGGATATGAAGTTCAAATAGAAAAAGAATGCAATGGTGAGATCAAGCTCTTCCCGTCTCTCTTTTTGAAAAATCTTGTCCATTGGACCAAGTGCCACTGCCTTTCTTTTTGCTACTTGACCCACACCCCCACCAAAACTCTCAAATGGAAATTTGCTGTTGCTTTTCCTCAAGAATGGAAGGGGATCATCATTCTTGTTTTTTTTAGATGATTCAACCACACTGAGCCAGATGATGTTGGCAACTCTAGCAGTAGCCAGTAGTACTGGTCACAGAGTTTTGTTGTAGAGGCCATTTATAGCCTCCTTGGTTATGTGTTTTTGTTTTGATCTCTATATCATCATCGTGTATGTATTGGACAATGTACTGGGTGCCATTTTGATATAATGGATATATTCATGAGCCTACTTTGATCATATGTTGTCTTCTATCTATATTCTAATGCTGTGTGTTTGGAAACATGAATGAAAATCTTTAAAATTATGTGTTTTTATAAAAAATAAATATTTAATGTATTTTTTACAAGGACCGAGTCATTGAAATCGAGCTGGCCGAGTCGATACCGAGTTGGAGTCAACCCTCGGCCGAGTCGGAGTCGGAGTCGGAGTTTTAAAACATTGATATGCACTATTACTTGCTATATAAATGAGAACTTTTGCATGTGTATAAAATTATAAATGGTTTGGATTCATATGGATGCACATGAATATATATGTTTTTCTTTAAAATATGAATATTTTATGTGTTTTTGGTAAACCGTTTTTTTTGTAAGTGTGTTGGTTCTGGTTTTTTACCGGTTCCGGTCCGGTTCCCTGTCCACAAGGTTTTTCGGTTCGATCACTGGTTTGGTTCTGATAACATTGCTCAGGAGATGAAGAGAACACACTTATGAAATAACTTTGTTTTCTGACTCCTTATGTTGGTGAAATTTGCTGCTTGGATATGCTTCCTACTTTTAAAATTTACCATCTTATGTAGGTGGTTCCAATCAGGTGGAGTATGCTAAAGGCATAAACAGTTTGGAGCAGTTATTGGATGCAAAGGTGCAAGACATTTTGATGCATGGCCTTCTCAAAATTAGGAAAAATTGTATAGAATTTTCATTTATCTCAAATGCTTCACAGACTTGTGTTTTAACTTTTAAGCAGCGTTGTTCATTTTTGAATCATGATGTCTAGGATAACTGTTAATGCAGGTATATACAGTTGTGGATCGGTCAGAGCTTGAATCATTTGTTCCTTCACCTATAACTAATGTCTGGTATTATAACAAAAAAAATAGTTTGGAATACGAGTCGATTGTATCATGCCAGAAAAAATTTGATGAATGCAAACAAAAGGTAACCCAGTGCTTACTGATTGATGAATATTTGATGAGGCTTGACTCTTTGTCAGAGAACTGGTGCCAATATTTGCAGCTGATGTGATTTTCTTTGTGAACACAGCATATTTGTTTGGTGTTCAGCTGCTGCAATGGGAAAAACATGGAGATCTGCAAACATGATGTTAAAGGAAACATGAAGAAAACTAAAACCATCACAAGGTTATATGGAGAGTTGATGTACTGTTTGGATGAACTTGGACTCTGGGGTGCAAAACAAGTTTGTAATTTCCACTCTCAAGAATTAACTTCTGTCTACTATTTTATTAAGTCTATTTTGATTGTTAAGGATTGTTTACTGTTCATGGGTCACATTTGTCAACGGCTGGTCAAAATTTCAGCTAGAGTTTGCTGGTGGAACGATGGGCCATTGTTCTTTGTGAACTTGAGATCACTGTCTTTTTTTTTGTTTTCCTGTTATAGGGTTGTCTTTGTTTACTTGTTGATAATAAGGGCCTATGTTTTTGTTCACTCTTCAAAGCAAATCTTATTTTGCTTGTTTCTAATCAAAAGGGTCATTTTAGGATATTTCGCTGCAACGAGTGATATGAATAGATGCTATAGACTTAGTGGGTAAAATCAATTTTGAAAAACACTATGAATCAATGGTGACTGATAAGAGGGATAGCATATGGTGTAAGGGAAACCCCAAGGGATCATCCCATGAGAAAATATGAGCCACTCAAATAAGAATGGGTACTCAGAATAAAGGGAAATGGCTGAGGTGCTTATGTATCTTTATATTTGATTTTAAATGTGTTGAAAGGTGATTAAAAAATGCTACAGAGTTATAAATTTCGCATCTTTGTGTCATTTCATCAGAGGTTTTGTCTTCCTACTTTCTTTTTGTTATGAGGTTCCATTATAGCTTCAAAGATGGATGGAGCTAATTTGCTTATTTTTGATTTGTTTTACTGTGTGTGATCAGGCTGTGACAATGCAATTAGATGATATGGTTGGTAGTACAAATGCAAATGATGATAATGCTGAGAACCATGTTGCTAATGCTTTTTTAAGGGATTCTTCTTTAATTTTGGATCCTTATGTGGAAGGTACGGTTTTGTAAACATGGACATTATCTAAATTATGCAACTTGATTAAATTGGATAAATTCTAATGTTCAATTTTTTAAAATTAGTTGTAAAAAATTTATGATTTGTCTTCATGTGGTAGAATCTAATACACAACGATGGCATTGGCACAGATGAAAGACTGCATTTATGCTTATCCATTTCATTTGATCATGATGTAATTACGGTTTGCTTTGGGAAAATGTGTCAATTTTCAAATAATCATGAACTCATCAATGTATTTACGAGCTGTAGTCTAATGATTGTGACAAGATTCTCTATTTCAACTAGAAACAAGTGATGTTGCAGCAGTTTCTTACATATCAAATAACCAATTTGTGCAGTTGGGCTACCTCATGCAAGAAGACTCAAAATCTATACTAGAGCAGACATAGTGGCCTTTGCTAAGAATGAGGAAGCTATTAGAAAATATAGAGAGTTTTTATTGCGTAGAAACTTGCTTAGAAATGATTCTTATGGGAGAGTAGTTGTTAATGGGATGGGTACAATCTGATATCACTTTAGCATTTGTAGAACAATAAAAAATTTATTTATTGCATATGGTAGGTATTGCTGCCCCAAAATCTTCCAGGCCAGGTGCAAAGCTCCTCTATGCAGAACCAGACCTCATGGCAACAAGAGAAAGGGTTTTCATTGTCACCTCAACAACATTTCTCCTGCTTTTTAGTGGTATTTGACCACAAGGGAGGCTTCTGTTGAGAAATCTATAGGCCAATAATTAGGATAATTTCTCTTTATTTGATAGCTACTTGTGATATCTTTTTACTTTTTCTTACTTGTTAGCTTCTTCTCTTATTATTATGTTTGTTCTTATCATCAAACAATTACCAAAAACAAGAAGAACAATAGTACACAAGAACACAGGATATAGGCTACAAGCCAGGGCCAAAACCTCTCCAGCTAGAGGAAAACTTGTAAATCTCTTCTCTTATAAATTCTTCAATTGACGAATTGCAAGACCTCTAGACTGACCAATACCCTTCCAAGCCCAAGTCCAGCCTCCTTGATGATGTGCTTCTTATTGTCCAAGTCAAACCCAGTCAAATCTATTCCAGCAGCACAACTTCGACCCTAGCAACAGAATTTTGGCCTCTATTGCAGGTCTGAAATGTTCGGCCCTCAACAATAGCAGCTTCCACATGTGTGAGCTTATTTAGGGCTCCCAATACTTATTTAGACCTTCTCTTGACTTTCTCCTTTCTTTAGGGTTTGAGGATTGTAATGACCCACCTACAACTATAAATAAAATACGAATATTAGCATACATAGGAGACCTCCATACGATAGCTACGTATGCATGCACCCGCATGTATTGCACTATATATATGCTGGTTACGAGAGGTAAAGGTATAATTTAAGGTAATGAATTAATTATCGAATAAATCCCTACCTCACCAGAATATCATGAATATATCAAATTAGGCAGGTCATACGTATACCACCTTATATATATATATATATATATATATATATATATATATATATATATATAAGGCTTAAACTAAAAGAAAATGTTAATTTTAATTTACAAATTATATTTAAAATTAAAATTAATAAATTAATATTATAAATTAACTAAAATTATCAACTAAATAAATTTAATTAATTTATTAAAATAATATAAACTTTAATTAAATCAAATCCTACGTATTTAAATAAAATCCATAAAATCAAATGAGATTTGATTTTATTAAAGTTACACGTAACAAAAACAATGACACAAAGATGGGAGGAAGGCGGTGGGTAGAGAAATAAAAGGAGGAAGAAAATCTTGAGGAAGGACGAGGAAATTTTTGAGAGTCTTACTTACTGAGAGGAAGAGTTTCAATCGTTCTTAAGCTTTTGGGCACGGGGGACCGGATTGCGCCAATTGAGTTGCACTTTGGAACTGAGTACCTAGGTTGTACCTAGTTTGGTTGGGCGGTTTTGGTCTTATGGTAACGGAACAGTAGCGGGAGCAAATTGGAATTGTCTTCAAGCTGTTTTCCAGGTATTCCTTTGTACTTAATTTTCAAATTCTATGTTTGCTTCATGATAAACTCAAGCCAAATCAAGGATGTTGATATAATTGTTAAGATAGATTTATATTAGGCAAAATAGGACCTTACAAGGATGACCTAATTCGAGCTTCTTACTGCTCCTTTTCCAATTTCGATCTTGCAACATTAAAACCTAACCCATCAGCAGTAACCCTAGTTTCCTTTCTTCGCACGTGTGAAGAAAGAGAGAGAAAATAGCCCAAACATTTGATCCCTGTACTTGTCCTTCTTCCCTAGCCTCTTTCTTCCTCTCCTTTGCTTGCTTGATGAGAGAATTAAATTGTGTCTCTAGGAGGTCGAGTTCCCTCCTATATATAGGCTTCCAAGGTGGATGAAGATCCTCAAAATAGGCTGACTTCTTAGCTGGCAGGCCAACTTGGTCTTGAAGGGTATTTTGACACTTTTAAATACAAAAATAATTCTTTTCACAAGTTACAATGTGCCAGATGGGGTCTTCAACATATGACAATGATTATTTTGACTTCTTGACCTATGACAAACCCTAGAAGCACTCAATGGGTGCTTGACCTCTAAAATAAAGGACCTTGAGCATGAAACCCATGCTCGAAAAATAATAATAATAATAATTTCTTTTTCATTTTACAATATACATGAATCAAAAAGTAAATTTCATATTTATGAAGGCCGAACCTAGTTACACATTTTTCAACACTCCTTAACTAGGGAGGTATTCATAAACGGTACATGGACATTCTCAATTTGAAGAGATCTCATAAGAAGAGTCAGATTGGTAACCCATCTGTTTAGCATCATAACAACCAACATTGTCACATAGCAAGGCTTTGACTAACAAATCTATCTCTCCACAAGATCAGAGCACAATGCTTGCGAGACCAATGATTTGTAGACACCTTCATCATTATCTCTCAAGGTACATACTCCATTCGGGTGTTCACAGGGTATGACCTTCCAGGACTATTCTTATCTTGGATTCCCAGTCCTCAAAGAATATTAGTCCTCTACGACTACTCTTATCTTGGATGCCCTACCTCAAAGGAGCCCTAATTGATCTTTGCTAGCGTCTCCAAGAGCAACAACTAGATCAATAGAGATTTATACTTCAAATTTGCAAAGGAGACAAAGTTTCGAATTTTTAACCTAAGAGGTGCCTCTAGGAACATTTACCCAATGCGTCAAAGGTCAATGCATGCATTTAATCACTTATTCAAGGTCCCAGAAGAATTTCGCATTACATTTAGCCCATACAAGATAAAGATAACAACATACATGCAATTAACCAATAAGATAACAAGAATAACATCAAAATTTCTACTTACATGAGAGAGAGAGTATATTCATTTATCAACTTTGCATTAGAGAAGCTCCAAAGACAATAGCGAAATCCAAACATCATAGTGCATCAAGAAAAGCTCCAAAAATTCATCCCAGCAAAAGGTGCGAAAATCTCATAAGAGGTACTAATCCAATCCAAGTGATGATGAGAGAATGGATCCCCTCTCATCTATTTAAATTCTATACATTCTCTAATGAGTTCAATTTGCCTAATTTGGTCTACTTGAGCCCCAAATAATAAAATATGTGCAATAATAACGTCCCTTGGTGATGCCCACCAAGATAGCTGAATAACATAAGAATAAACCTCTCAAGAGGGCAAAATGATCAATAAAGTGAGTTGTTGGCTTTTGAGGAGGCCTAATGAAGTCCTGAGTGTACAATGATGCAAGAATGGACCTCAAACATAGTGGACAGGGGGTTGGCCCCTTGTTTTCCAAGCAAATCATTGTGGTGCCCCCAAGTGGGTGTGAGGGGCACAAGGACACCTCATGGGTCTCCAGATGGATCGAAAACGGTTGTAGACCATCTATAAGTGCTAGAATGATGACATAACCCTCATTTGGACCCCAAATCATCTGCCAAGTGTATGGTGCAAGTGTGGAGCCCGCTAGGCATTGTGAACTAGGTGCATCACCTCATCCAAAAGGTGGAACACGAGAAATCAATAAGTGGTGCTGAGGATCCATGAAGTACTCTCTGCTATGGTGGAGGCCCATGGCTCTCAACACTCACCCTACAAGTGCCAATGTGGCCCTCTGGAGGGCCAAGTCCTCGTATAGGGAGACGAAGCCCCAAATGGAGACCTGCCTGCAATCCTTCGTAAGGTCCAATGTGCCCCCTTGCCCTCCAGTACAACAAATCATTAGAATAATCAAGTAAAAGAGCTTACAAGTCATGGAACCAATGGGGCACTTCATGGTGGCATGCCCTTCCATAGTGGGCTTTGGCATGTACAAATGTCTCCAAGCTCAATAAGGGGGTTAATCAAGGACCCTATTAGGTGGTTTCAACCTCTAAAGTGGGTGACATGTCCATGATACATCCTCCAAGTGGTAGGTGGCAAATGATGTAGTAATGGAACGGATTGGGGATCAAGGGAAACATTCAGACCACATGTCATGGTACAAGGGTAGCTATAATAAGGGAAACCCACACTCGGGTATATGAGTGTAGGAGGGAGCAAATCATGGTACATGAGTTACCCCGTCCTTTGTTTTTACGCCCTTCTTCATATGCCTTTTGCCTTTGACTGATTTTTCTTCATAACTACTCATTGATCTAGGGGATGAGAGCATGGTGTTTAATATATTGCAGTGGATACCCCCTTAAGGTGGGGCAGTTCATTGCCCACTAGGGGTTGGGACAATCATGGGTTCCTTATCTAGGGCCCATAGGAACCAGGTTGATGGCCATGGATAAGGGGTAGAGCTCATGTTTGGCTTTTGCCCACGTGCTAAATTTGTATGTCCCGACCATCTTTTGCATTTTGTGGTACATTTTCTATTGAGAGTCGTCAAATTATGCTTTTTCTTTTCTTTTAGCTGCATCAACCTCTGGGGCATCGTTCTAAGCCTGACCCAAGGTGTGGAGAAGGGGACGGGGGGTTAACCCTATGTGGACCTAGTGGACACATTTGGAGCCAGATGGGAAAAGAGATGAATGGGGCTAAAATAAGTGGAAGGGGGGAATGTATGGGGTGTCGGAGAGCGAGACCACACAACCAAAGTCAAGATTTCCCAAGTAGTGCCAACCCTGAAGCTAAGGGCCAGTATAGGAGATCCCACGAGACTAGGATACAAGGCTAACCACGAAATCATGCAATGGAGACAAGAGTACAAACCTAGCCCATTCTTCGCGCCGAATCCTCCTACCAATCCATGCCCAAAAGTGCCCATGACAAGTAAGGAAAATCACTTAACTATACCAATGAAAAGTCATGCCTTCGGGGTTGGGAGGCCCACCTTCAAACATACAATCATAGCGAGTGGGCGAGGGACCACATGGCTGGCTCGAGTGGTAGAGATAATGGCACATCGAGCTATTTGGTGGCTGCAAGGGTCTGCTGGCTGCCCACTCAGGACCATCTAGGAGAAGAAAATTCCCCTGTATACACTACCCACAAGTGGTGGGTAACATCTGGCTCCAACTAGGACATGAGCTCTTGGAGTGGTGCATGAAACTACCTACTCGAATGGGAGTTCATGATAACATCAAAAATCACTTGGTACCACAGACTTGTTACCTGCACATATCAAAGACCAAGCACACATGGCAACATGTTTCTGTGGTGTCTTATAATCACCCATGCTTAGTATTAGGCCATAAAAATCAACAAGAAAGTAAAATGCAAATGCATCTATTCTATCATGAAAATATCATATGATATTAGTTCTAATGAGAAAAATGAGCATGCAATGCATCCTACCCTAAAATGCATGTTACATCACCCAAACACTAAGTGTAATCATAGACCCAATGCAACCAACATATCATCTAATCAATATGAAAGCAACTGCTCTTATGCTCACTCACGCAATAGATCCAAAGGTAGGGGTAGGAATGACAACATGGAAGGTCATAAGTGCGGGAGGGGGGAAAATGAAGTGAGCACGCATGTAGTATCATGGGGAAAGAGGGAGCCAAGGGATGCAATCTCTTCCACAGGATCCTTTCTTCCAACCAAAATATAGAGATATCAACAATTAAGCTCATAAACCTCTGGTGGATAGCAACCTCAAGAATATCATCCCCATTATGGTCTCGATCATTATTGTCATGCTTTATGACCACCATAGCGTCATGATTGGGAGGAAAGGGAAACCGATGACAAGGGGAGACACAACAAGAAAGTTGCTCATGATGATCATCTTTAGAATCCTGAGGGTATGAGGGGGGAGGAGGGATACAACTAATGGATGGTTCTTCCTCAACATCATACCTCGGAGAGGAAAAAGGATCATCAATGATGGTGCTAATGTGAGAAAGGGCGAGGTAAGGGCTCAAGGGTAATGTAGCTACGCTATCGGGATCTTTGGGAAGGTATGGGAAAACAAGGTCTTCTTCAGCGTCATCATCGGTTGCATAAATGGGGCCTACCATTTCCAATAAAACTTCTTCATGTGAGGGAAAACCACAATCCTCCCTTTCAATGGTGTGAGTAGGGATATCATTCTGAGTAATGTTCTGGAGAAAAAGAGAATCATTTTCAACCTCATTTTCCATGTCAGTATCATAAATAAGGTCACTATCAAAATGATGGTTGCCCATATCCCATTTTCCCTCATTAATGCACGAGAAATCAGAAATGTCATCTTCACAGGGAGCTACAATATTCATATCCTCATGCACTGTTTCTTGAATGAAAGTCCCCTCTTCGTTGTGTTCATCCTCACCGACTTTAATATGGCGTTTGCTCATGCCATGCTGTTAAGTTTAGGTATGTTCTATGCTAGAGCAATTTATTTAAATTTTCACAGTTAGCAATCACATCAGCATTATGATAAACTGCAGATAGAACATAAATATAAAACGCAGAAGACAAGCCAAGACAAGAGGACACAGGATGTGGCGCAAGCCAGGGACAAACCCCACAATGTGTGGGGAAACCCTTTGATCAAATCTTCTTTTATCTTCAAAGTTCAGCAGAGAAGGAGAGAGAGAGAGAGAGTACATTTACAACAGAAGTCAAATACTTTGACTTATCTAGATCTAGCATAGATCATTTCGTATCATGATGAGATCAGTTGAAGACATTCTGCTTCA
The DNA here is from genome assembly GCA_031772625.1 of Pinus tabuliformis. Lineage (NCBI taxonomy): Eukaryota > Viridiplantae > Streptophyta > Pinopsida > Pinales > Pinaceae > Pinus > Pinus tabuliformis. Next base: position 1,346,985,861 of record CM062820.1, read on the forward strand.
ACTGATTCTCAAGGTGACTCCTTCACCTATCATCATGCTGCATCTCGTCCATTTGCTGCACCTCACTGTGTAGCACCATCATGCTGCCCATGATCATCATGCTGCTCATGCTCTCATATATCACTGTACTGCCCATGATCTTCATCATGTTGCCCATACATCATGCTGTCCATGATCTACATCATGTTGCCCATGTCCATGATCTTATCCATCATCATGCTGCCCTTCATATCCATGATCATCTTTCAACTTCATGCTGCCCATACTAATGTGCATCATCATCATGTTGCTGCCTTAACAGATGACATTCTATCACTGCTATTCATTGTCATATGGCTGCTACAGGTATGCCATTCTATCACTGTAGATTATGCTTAGAGTGTAGTGGACACAGTCATCACTTAAATACTCTCCAACATGATCACATCAATGCTGAGACTGAGATAGCAGCTACAGCATTACTATGATCTCCATTAGACCCAAACAGTGAGGATAGTAAGGGCACAAAAATACTTCTGTATATGCCGAGAATGTATACCGAGACTGCTACAGGAATATATTCAGCCGAGAATGTATATGAGACTGCTACAGGAATATATTCAGCCGAGAATGTATATGAGACTGCTACAGGAATATATTGTGCCAAGAATGTATACCGCTCATACCTTATGCCAATATAGTATTCTTATCCGAGATCTGTCTCATCGATCTGAGTTTTGTGCCTGCGTATATGTATCTATTGCTGTGGAAGGAGTCTCTGGACAGCGCATGAGACCATATGTGACAGCATTCCAATTTTCTGCGTATATATATATATATATTGCCTGAATATTTATATGCCTGGGCTGCGTTGAATATATATCTTCATGTATAGCGTATAGACTGTGAATGACATCATATACACTGTGGTTCCTGCGGCTTACCGTGTAGCTATATATAAACTGCATTTTATATGTCTAAGTGCTCAGCGTATATAATGCCCAAACCATGATTGCGTTTAACACGAAAGTCTCCAGCGTTGACTGCAACTAGGGTAAGGCTAGATCAGCCTTTAGAGAAACGTACTCTCCTTTAGATCTCTCTGTCCACAAAACCCAAACACGTGGAGAGAGAGATCACAAGAGATGAGTGCAAATGAAATTAAATCCTCATCTATTTATACTAAAAACGTAGAGGTTGAATAGACACGTCGGCTGGGCTTCTAGAGCCTACATAAGAGCTGGTCGGCTTGATAATAATTACATAAACAAAATAAATTCATATCTCCATAAATACTTATCAGAATCGGATGATCTTTGGATCAATCCTACACCTCTCGACGAGAGGGATCCAATAAAAATATCAGCTGCCATAAATAAGCTGACCCACATGGAGTTTGGCCCTAGTTGCCAATTTAACACTCCCTCTCAACTAGGGAGAACTCCATCCGCTGATCCATATGTACGACTGTACTATCTCTGCCATTAGTGCCTTGCACTACTCTGCCTAGCTCTGCTGGCTCTGCTCTGCTCTGCTCAGCGCTGCTGGCTCTGCTAGCTCTGCTCTGCTCAGCTCTACTGGCTCTGCTCTGCTCAGCTCAGCTCTGCTAGCTTTGCTCTGCTGGCTCTGCTCTGCTCTGCTCATCTCCGCTGAACTATGAAGAAGAAGAATTGATCGAGAATGAGTCATATCATTCTCCACTGACCTGAAGTCAGTCTCAGAGTGCATACCACTAGTCCCAGACCAGTCTCAACTGACCCGAAGTCAGCTTCATAGTAAGTACCACTCCTACCACTGGTCCCAGACCAGTATCGCAGTCTCAGAGAGTGTACCACTGGTCCCAGACCAGTCTCAACCGACCCAAAGTCAGCGTCATAGTATGTACCACTCTCACTGGTCCCAGACCAGTACTGCACTGACACGAAGTCAGTCTCGGAGTATGTACCACTGGTCCCAGACCAGTCTCAGGCTTCAGCCGACCCGAAGTCAGCGTCATAGCATGTACAACTCCTACCACTGGTCCCAGACCAGTATCATTGATCCCAGATCAATGGAGGACATCCTAGATTAGGGAGTACGGTAGATACAACGATGCGTCCATCGGTATTACTATGGTCCCTAACTTCATTTCCCTGCTCATTGATTAGATGAGAGGTACTTCCCATGAGTCCCAGACTGCATGGGTAGGAAGCCTCGACAGGAGAACTTAATCAATCCTGTCCTCACAGGAGAACACATCAATCCTGCTACAATCACCATGGAGAACACATCAATCCAGGCTGCCATGGAGAACACATCAATCCAGGCCTCACAGGAGAACACATCAATCCTGCTACAATCGCCATGGAGAACACATCAATCCAGGCCTCACAGGAGAACACATCAATCCTGCTACAATCGCCATGGAGAACACATCAATCCAGGCCTCACAGGAGAACTAATCATCCTGCTACACAAGAGAGCGAATCATCTTGTCCCACAAGAGAGCGAATCATCTTGTCTCAGTACGCACCACCAGGGGAGGGTGAGTCACCCTGTGATCGTATGTTGCTCCAATAGAACTGCAAGCCCCCCAAAGGTCCTAGAGCTCAATGTATGCAGCATGCAGGACCCTTTTACAAAGGTCTCTCAACGACTCCAAGTCGTTCGGGAAAATCACAATTTGATCTTTCCTCAGGGCTCTGTCCTGTACATCATCTCAGTGTGATGGAGCCTCCTTGATCATCGACTTACCATATCCCAGATAAGGCAGTAATTGATGTCTATCTGCTGGAGCAATTGTCAAATACGAGATTCCTCAATAATCGAATCCCATCTCTGGTTGTCACAGAGAATCACAGTGGTATTCATCATGTGTACAAACAGCTCACTGAAGAGCTTCAGCAACCAGACTGCCTCACAGAAGGGCATACTATCAGCAATGTATTCTGCCTTGGTGGTGCTCAGAGTCACCGACTTCTGCTTCCTGCTCATCCAGGATATCAAGGCAGATTCCAAACAGCACTGAGAAGTGCTCTAGAGATACTTCCTGCCCACTCATCATTCGAATAATCATGTGGTTTCATATTTCCGGCAGTGTATCTCAATTCATGAGAGATTGTGCCCTGAAGATATCTCAGAAGATTCTTGGCACCAATCCAGTGAGGCTCAACCAAATATGAGCTCACCATGCTAACTGCAACACAGATGTCCGGACGGAGGTTCTCCAAGAACATCAATGCGAATGAGTTTATGAAACTCAGAGGCATTTCCCAAATAAGGTCCGACATCACTACCATATAACTTCTTAAAGTTAAGATCCTTGAGGTAGTCACAGGCTTGCAACTTATCTTTCCATATTCAGAATCCAACTCCCTCTGTCTCCTATAAATGAGAGGGACTGCACCTGTCAGACATAGGTGCCAGTACGAGAGGTTTATCATCCACAACCTTCAAGTAATGGTTTGGATCGGTTTCACTCCTAGTGAATCTCAGCTGCATTAGACAGCTATCAATCCTCTCATACTACGCCCGAGGTGTTTTTCTTCAAGCCATAGAGGGCTTTCTTCCACCTGTATACATGAGTCTCAAACTCCTCGGGTTGTTCCAAACCTGTGAACTTGCTGCATGAGGGGAATGGTCCCCTTATAATATTTTCCTTCGGTACATTTCAAACATGTACCTTCATGCTTCTTTTTGAATTCAGGCATCCTAGTCACCATCTGACTCACAGACCTCCGGTGTTGAGTCAATGGACATGGTCCCCAGTGGACTTCCTCCAACTTGATACAACCCTGAACTCAAAAACATATTTAAAAGATCTATTTTCAAACACGTACCTTTTCATCGATAAGTGCCACTGTGTAACCTTTGACTTCCATTTCCAAGATGGACATCAGGTTCGATCAGGTACATAAAAGAGATTTTGGGGTTCCTTGCTTTCGTGGAAGAGTCGACCATTTCCTTGATGACCTGCATTACCAGTCATTCTTTTGATCATTGAAGATGTCCCAGGAATGATTGTTATCTTCATCAAGAGATGTGTCTCTGCCATTCGGACACTCCTTCGCATAATGGCCGAACTTATTTCAACAAGGCATCCGCCTTTCCTTCCACCCTTAGATCCGAACTTCCCAATGAAGTGATCTTAAGATGGACCATCAAAATCTTCCGCTGCACCATTCTGATAACATTCTTTGCTTTGAATTCACCCTTGGTGAATTATGAGGAACCCATTGATCCTTCTGTCTTGTCCCAACTGTCTTCGGTGATTGCTATTTCACTCTTGCTTGGGCATTGTCTTCACCTCAGCTCTGATACCATGTTAAGTTTAGGTATGTTCTATGCTAGAGCAATTTATTTAAATTTTCACAGTTAGCAATCACATCAGCATTATGATAAACTGCAGATAGAACATAAATATAAAACGCAGAAGACAAGCCAAGACAAGAGGACACAGGATGTGGCGCAAGCCAGGGACAAACCCCACAATGTGTGGGGAAACCCTTTGATCAAATCTTCTTTTATCTTCAAAGTTCAGCAGAGAAGGAGAGAGAGAGAGAGAGAGTACATTTACAACAGAAGTCAAATACTTTGACTTATCTAGATCTAGCATAGATCATTTCGTATCATGATGAGATCAGTTGAAGACATTCTGCTTCAACTGATTCTCAAGGTGACTCCTTCACCTATCATCATGCTGAATCTCGTCCATTTGCTGCACCTCACTGTGTAGCACCATCATGCTGCCCATGATCATCATGCTGCCCATGATCATCATGCTGCTCATGCTCTCATATATCACTATACTGCCCATGATCTTCATCATGTTGCCCATACATCATGCTGTCCATGATCTACATCATGTTGCCCATGTCCATGATCTTATCCATCATCATGCTGCCCTTCATATCCATGATCATCTTTCAACTTCATGCTGCCCATACTAATGTGCATCATCATCATGTTGCTGCCTTAACAGATGACATTCTATCACTGCTATTCATTGTCATATGGCTGCTACAGGTATGCCATTCTATCACTGTAGATTATGCTTAGAGTGTAGTGGACACAGTCATCACTTAAATACTCTCCAACATGATCACATCAATGCTGAGACTGAGATAGCAGCTACAGCATTACTATGATCTCCATTAGACCCAAACAGTGAGGATAGTAAGGGCACAAAAATACTTCTGTATATGCCGAGAATGTATACCGAGACTGCTACAGGAATATATTCAGCCGAGAATGTATATGAGACTGCTACAGGAATATATTCAGCCGAGAATGTATATGAGACTGCTACAGGAATATATTGTGCCAAGAATGTATACCGCTCATACCTTATGCCAATATAGTATTCTTATCCGAGATCTGTCTCATCAATCTGAGTTTTGTGCCTGCGTATATGTATCTATTGCTGTGGAAGGAGTCTCTGGACAGCGCATGAGACCATATGTGACAGCATTCCAATTTTCTGCGTATATATATATATATATTGCCTGAATATTTATATGCCTGGGCTGCGTTGAATATATATCTTCATGTATAGCGTATAGACTGTGAATGACATCATATACACTGTGGTTCCTGCGGCTTACCGTGTAGCTATATATAAACTGCATTTTATATGTCTAAGTGCTCAGCGTATATAATGCCCAAACCATGATTGCGTTTAACATGAAAGTCTCCAGCGTTGACTGCAACTAGGGTAAGGCTAGATCAGCCTTTAGAGAAACGTACTCTCCTTTAGATCTCTCTGTCCACAAAACCCAAACACGTGGAGAGAGAGATCACAAGAGATGAGTGCAAATGAAATTAAATCCTCATCTATTTATACTAAAAACGTAGAGGTTGAATAGACACGTCGGCTGGGCTTCTAGAGCCTACATAAGAGCTGGTCGGCTTGATAATAATTACATAAACAAAATAAATTCATATCTCCATAAATACTTATCAGAATCGGATGATCTTTGGATCAATCCTACACCTCTCGACGAGAGGGATCTAATAAAAATATCAGCTGCCATAAATAAGCTGACCCACATGGAGTTTGGCCCTAGTTGCCAATTTAACAACATTCTCAATCCTTAAGTTTGCATCTTGAAGGTCCTCATCACTATCTTCTTTAGATTGATTCCACTCTTCCATATACTCCTCACTTTCATGATGATCCTTCACATTTGAACTTTCTTCAATGTCACCTTGATCATCTAGTTGATTACCTTTTGTGGGGCTTTGCGACTAATTATAATATTTTTCATTGATTAGGTCAGTCAGAATATTAAAAGCATAGGTTAGGCCAACAAAGTCAAAGAGACGACTAGGATCCTTCTCATAGGCACACATCATTATGTAGAGTTTCTTTTGTGTTGACCTATGAGACCTGAGCATGAATTCCTTATCCATGTTCTCTAATAAATCTTCATAAAACTCAGTGTATTTGTCCACATTCTTGTGCAGTTTTTGAAGGTCTTGATCATTGAGTTTTGCAAATGTAGGACCAAGATTAATTTCTTTTTGACAATGGTCTATTTTTCATGATTTTGCATATTAGGATTAAAATGGAGTCGCCAAGGTGAATTAAAATGCCTTGATAGATGCTTGCTTCACCCTACAAGCATTAACTTTGAAGTTCAATGAAGAACTAGGGTTTTGTTCTTCCAATGGAGTTGCCAATAATGATATGTCAATATGTCGTAAGGGAAACAAGACACACGTCTCATGTCCCCGGCAACGACACCAAAATGTTACCGCTCAAACTAGTAGGGGTCCTGGGGGGATCTGTAGTGGCAGCTACAACCACCGTCCAAAATTTTGCGTATGCGTCGTGTTTGGAGCCTTCCTTCTAAACCACAATTACTCATCTAGCACTAATCCAGGTACTTGTGCTTCGACTGAGACTTATCCTTTTCATTTTGGCTTGTGTTTGCTCACATAGTTGATTTGCTGACCCACAAGCCAATCTCTTGACTTGGTCCCTTAACAGTTTTGGGCTTGCCTAAAAAAACAATGCAATTCTTGAGGGCAACTAGCCTTGTTGTTGGGAATTACGCAGTCCTGACTGCCAGTGAGCCTTGAGCTCTGGAAATGCGCAATCATGGAGGGGCAGCCCAACACTGAGCCCAGAAACTACACAGACCTCATTGTGCTCAGAAACTGCGCAGTGCATGAGCCGGAGAGTTGCCCAGTCCTTCCTAGAACTGCGCAATCTTTCCAGGCAATGCATGGCAGGTTTTCTCGAAAAAACCAAAAAGCAAAAATAAAAGAAGCAAAATGCATCCCTAAAAAATAGGGATCTATTTTTAGTAACCTGAAGGAGGCACTTGCGTTATTTTTAGAAACTTCCACCAAGTGTCACTTTTTCCTTGATTTTAGGCATGCGCGTCATAAACCCTAACTTGGCCAAATCTATTTAATCGACGCTGCTAGAGCTCATTTGAACACTTGATCTTGGAGCTCTAGCATTCCCAAGAAGATCAAGGAGCCTTCGGTGCGATCGTCATTGCTTTTCCGGGTGAGTTTTTCTTTTATCGTCTTTTGCTGCTTTTTCTGTCACTTTTTGTTGTTTGGCTTGTGTGAGTGTTGTTTCACTTGTTTCTCTGCATTAGTGTTGATGTTTTAACTTGTTTTAGCTTGTAGAAGTGTTTTTTCAAGTTATAGATTGCCTTTCCCATGTGTCACATGAGTTTCCTGTTTTTTGCACCAACGATCGCTATTGCGGCGACCCGCCTCACATGCTTCGTTTTCCTTCGGTTTAATCAATTGCTGCACTTGTTTCACATGCATGCATCAATACTTAGTCAGATTTGCACTCAACTTCACACTATCTTTCATATCTGCTTGTTTTTCACACTCTCCTTAGGCAGATCTGGGTTCCCTTGCCTGGATCTCACTTTGAACATTTGGCACTGTGCAATTTGGAGGCTCAAGCCTCTGGCTTGGCTTCTGGAATTTCGCAGAGCATAGCTTGGGCTAGCTCCGACTGCGCACTGCGCCGCTCCAGGAGCCAGTTTCCCAACTTGGCCACTGAGACTACGCAATACGCAGTCTCTCCCAGGGCTTGGCCCAGATTGAACTACGCATTGTGCAGTTCCAGTCATCAAACTCCCACACTGACTGCTGGGACTGTGCAATGCGTACTTCCCGCAGTTAGTCAGTCACCCCTGTCAAGAAAAACCGTGCAATCCTTCCCATGAATGTGTCTTGAAGTTGTTTTGTTTTCGTTGATATTTGCTTGCCATGAGTGTCCTCTCTGTACCACAGGTATAGCAGTTGTTGAGCATCTCTCCAGCAGTCACAGTTAACATGGCATCCAAGAGAGTTGCATCAAAGGAAACCGCTGAGAGCAGTACCGGGGAGGCAATTGAGTAGACATCAGCTGAGTATGCAGATACTCAGCTATTTATTGAGAAGGGAACAACATTGACATGGTAGCAGATCAAGGACACTTTTGCAGGGACTTTAAGGCAATCTTAGATGACCGATAGGTTTATATCCAGCGGTCAGGGTTATACAAGGTTGCATGCAGGTATCCCGCCTTCCCATGTGCGGACATCATCAACTGGATTGTATCACATACAGATGAACAAACTATGACATTGAGTAGTGCCAACGGGAGGAAGCTTTCCACCTTCAGGGCAGAAGACTTTCAGCAGATGTATCACTTGCCTGAGTCGATGAAGCGCATGGACTCACTCTTCTATGCCACCCATAGCTATGTGAACACAAGAGACATTGTCAAGCATTGGGTGAAAGATCCGTCAAAGTTTAGACAGACACCCACCCATGTTTACAAGACAAAGTCCCTTAGGAAGGCTTACCAGTTCTTGATCATCTTTGCCTACAGAATATATGGTCAAGAGAGCACAGAAACCTTTCCTGAAGGGTGGGCAGTCTTACTGGACCAGTTGGTAAGTGATGGAAGGCCATTCAACTGGTCGGATCTATTGGCTCAACAATTGAAGTCCCATGTAGCTAAGGCTCGAAATCCGCCCAAGAATGAGCAAGAAAGGTTTTACATGTCCACATACTTACTGGATGCAATTTGTGCCCTGCAACAGTTCCCCGACAAGAGCTGGACATGGACACCACAAGAGACTACCATGAACATCTATTGCAAGTTGCTTTCTGACTGCAGCTATCGAGGAGTGATGGCAAGGCTAGCTGACCACTTTATCATCCTGTTATACAAGCTTATATTTGAGCAAGATCCACCTTGCATGTTACAAGAAGCCATGGAGGTGATAATAAACATTGCAGATTGGTATGCCTCACCAGGTGGCACCTTTATCAAAGTGTTTGGCAGAGAGAAGCCTTTGCCTGTCCTACCAAGGTATGCCACTAAAAAACTGACCATGCAAGAAGTTTCATACGACTTGTTATAGGGTTGTCAGTAGGACTGCATACGAAGAAGAAGGCGCTATGGCTCGCTCTTCCTTTGTCGATCGAATTATACGAGATTAAGAGCTTGAAAGATGTAGATGTTGAAGCTAAGGACATAGTGAAATTCGAGCTCGACACCAAGGATTTTAATCCATATGATCCCCACGATATTTGCAAGGACCACTGTACGAGTGATTACTTTTCGTGGATCCAAGAGACATTTCATTGGCTAGAGGAGGGTCCTTGGAGGCACGGTCAGTATAGCAAGAACTTGGGAGGCTGCTATACAGACATCAGCAACTCCGGAAGCAACAACAACAACAAAAGAAGGCAACAATCCAGTGCAAGACAAGGGAAAGAGGAAGATTGCTGATGATGATAAAGGGAGAGCAAAGCTGCAAAATGATGGTAGATCCTATTATAGCAAAGGCAACTTTGGCAGTGGAAGCAAAGAGGGAGCAACGTATGAAGAGAGCAGAGCGGAGGAAGAGAGAAAAGCAGAGGTTGCAGGAAGCAGAACTGAAGCTGCAGGAGACAGAGAAGAAGCTGAAGGAAGAACAGGAGTTGAGGAGGAGAGAACGAGACAAGAACCAAAAGCAGGAAGAAGAACAAAGGCAAGGCACGATGACATATGAAATAGCACCGATATAGATTGATGAGTCGAAACAACCAACAACTGAGGAAGGTGAACAAATGCAGGATCGGGAGCTTGCTCAATAGATTGAGCAATTGATTGAAGTGACAGACATGGAGTTGGAACAAGGGTCGCAGCGTGAAGACACTGACCTGATACCGAGAGTACCACAAGTTATCCCTCAGTCTCCACCACCTCTAGTATCAGAACCAACCCTTAGCGAGCAAGGAGATGTTGTTCTCCTTGATGATGATCTGGTCATGGATGTGTACAATCTATCATTTGATGAGTTCTAGAAGAGGATTGTACAGGCATGGAGGAAGGACACTAGGAAGCATCCATCAAGGAAAGGGTGATTGTGTCGGACACTAGGAAGCATCCAACTGCCATTGCCCAAGCCAGCTTGGCCTATGTAGGAGCAACAAGCTCAAATGTTCAATATCTTACGACCGAGAATGAGCAACTGGAAAAGAACTTGCAGGCTGCCCGACAAGAGGCAGATTAACTCTGAGCATCAGCGTAGAATGCAGTTTCTGCATTGGGGGAGATGAGGACAAATATACTTGCTGATGTGTCAACACTTGGTGATACCATGCGGAAGCTCTATGACGGATTTGTCACCGTGCATAAAGCAATTGTTTGCTTGCTTGGTCTAAAACAACAAAGCAAAGAGTTTGGTCAAACTCTCAAGAACATACATGCTGCCATCGCCCATGTACAAGAGTGGACAAAGGGGCCCCGCTCGACTTAACAAAGAAGATGAAGCCACAGGTAGAGCTGGAGAAAGTGAAGGTCCAAATGTTGATTCAGAACAACGAGAAGCTCACCTCATTCATCGACAGCACACATGCCTCATATGTGCGGTTGTACAGTAGCTTGGATGTCTTGGTGAGAAAACACCAGATCCCATCAATCGGTTCCCTCACCGATGTTAAACCCAAGAACCAAGTTCGACTGGAGATTAATGAGTACTTTGAGCAGCTAAGACGAGAAGCCACCAAGGAAAACTTGGAATTGAACGCAAACAACATGTGTAAGTACATCAGTGGTCCTGTCAAGGTCAAGACAATGCTGCTCATGCTTCAAAACGAGTTGGACACAAGTTCGAAGACAATATACCTAGATGCAATGGAGGCTAGAGTCCGCTTCCAGAAAGACACCTTTAAGTAGTTTGGGGACACTATCACATAGTACCATGCTTGGCACCAATATGTGATTGAGAAGCAACAAGTGGAGGTTGCTGAGCTGAACTTCCCCCAAACTCCAGAAACATAGTGTTGTGTCTTGTTAGGTTGTCTCTACCCTATTTTGTCTTATATGGGTACATGTGGAAAATGTAATATTATTTGTAATTATGTTGTAAGTGAAATTCCAAGTGTCAATATTGGAATATGAAAAGTCATCATGTAATGTAATGTGTCATTTAGTGAAGAAGTTGAAGAGTCATGAGGGAAGTCAAAGAGTCACAAAGGGGAATGTCAAGGGTCACCCCACCCTTTGTTATAAATAGAACCTCATAACTCATAGAACGAGCTTTTGGGAGCCAAGCTTTTGGCTAGGCTTAGGCTTAGAGAAGGCTTGGGAGTATTGTGAAGAGCCTTGGCTTCTCCATAGCGTAGAGTGAGTATACTTCTTTGGAGGAGCAGGTTTTCTTGACTGTAATGTTCCACTATTGGGGCTAGTGGTCGTCAATGGTGTATGTATGGATGGAACTTTCACTTATAATAATAAAATCAGAGCCAACACGCTTTCATGCATACGTTGTTAATATAGTAGGACTATTTTTGTTGTATTGGCAATGTATGTTATTTAACTTACGCATATGCTTATGAACTACTTTGTATGCATTTGTACAAATCTTGTTGAATGCGTGTTGTTGGATCAACTCGTCACTTTAACTTGTGGAATATTCTGCATTTTAGCTTGTGATGTGATTTCACTCGTGTGTTCCTTTCAAGTTGCGTACTATTACAGGATTCTAAGGGGCCCACTTCCTTTTTCCCTCAGTGTGTTAGAACCTTCATGCATCGCACTTGACTCTCCGCAAGGTCACACACTTGCTTTCACCCAAAATTATCATACTTTGCTCGGTGCGCTACCGCGGTCAAGGCATTACGTTACCACTCACTGCTGTGACTCCTACTCCAAACAATGTGAGGTCTAGTTGGGACTTCATATCGGGGAGATCCCTTGAATGTTGGTGGGTCCAACACCGGCAATAGGATCCTAAAGGGCAACTACTAGGTCAAGGGCAACAATGGAGCGATAGCCCACAGTCACCTCAATTAAGGCTCCCCGCTCTTTATGGACTTTCACCGATGGGAGGAGACCTGATATAAAGGGATGAATAGGTCAATCTGAGGATAAGGAGTGATTCCTAAGGCCTATTCACAAGAGAGACTAAATTGTATGGCTTGCTCGGGAAGCAAGGTGATAGGCTCTCTAGGAAGGGCTAAGAGTATTCTCGAGGCTAGGGTTTGGGAATGTATTTTGTAAAGATGATTTCTAAGCCTAGAAATCCTTATGGAGACTTGGTCTTTATGTGATCTTTGCGGAGTTGAAGTTGTAAAGTTGTGGGACCATACGGGACCAAGTGGACCCAGAATTAGGTCAAGGAAGTGGAATTGATCAACCAAGGAGGGGTTTGACCTAATTAAGGAAGAGAAAAGGATCAAAGGACAAATTTTCTTTTGAGATTTAGATGCAATGATCCTAATGAGGGCACTAACCCAAAATCAACTTAGGGCAAGAAATGGTCTTATGGCTAGGGCTTGCTATATCTTGGGATTCCACCGTCGGCACTGCTCGAAATTTGAAGGACCTCAAACTATAGTTGAAGAAAGTGTAACTAGGTTCGGTCTTCATAATGACATGTAATTGTGAATGATGTAAATAATGTAATAAAGAGAACAAAATTGTTATTGTAAACTTGCTTCATGGGTTTCATGAGCAAGTGATTTTAGAATAATAGGATTTGTCATTTAGAGTCTAGAATTAATGTCATGTATGAAGAGCTCTTCTTGAGCCTATGTTTAATGTATACAAGTCTACATAAATGTCTAGAAACCCTCCAAAGACAAGCACAATCCCTCTTGAAGAAGTCGACCTCCAAACAATAACAAAGGAAGTATTGTCGGCTCACCTATGGAGACACATCCGTTCAACATGACATGTCGGCTCAAGTGTAGAGGAAAACTACTATTTATATGTGGCTAGGGTCACCACAGGAGGTAGAGAATTCGAACAAGCATCTCTGTGTTTTTCGGATGGGTATCATAGAAATGAAATCTCGGCCTCCTCACAGTCTCAGCCTACCAATATAGTGATCACAGAAGCAACCTCAGATACCACGGAAAAGGGCTCAGACTTGTCTCCTTGCAGTCTCGACATATTTGTGATGAGGAAGATCTCGGTGATCCCACAATAACACACTCTGTCTCAGCATATATTCTAGATGCAGTCATAATCTTGGCATAGATGTAATCATGGTCTCGATATAGATACAATCATGATCTTGATAGAGACAGTTACAAGGTCATGATCTCAGTGAATCTAGGTGCAGATCTCAGTGAAGGTGCAACAATGGTGTAGCAGTAATGATCTCGGTGGTGCAGTAGTGATGGCCTCAATGTTGCAGTAATGATGACTTCAGTAGCAGTTATGATGATCTCAGCAACGACGAAGAAGATTGGTGTCTTGGTCTTGGAGTGGGTAAATAGGTCAAGGGTCATGGTCTTGGTATTTGTCAAGTTGATCTCTATAAGAAGAATTTGTTCAGGTTTTCCTCTCAAAGAGTGAGAGGTTTTGGCCCTAGTAGAAAGCCAACATCTTGTGTTCTTGTCTCTTTTGTTTTGGTAACTATTTGATGAAGTAAGAAAAGACACTCTAATAATAACAAGAGAAGATTGTGCTAATAAGAAAAAGTAAAAAGTACCTCACAAATAGCTATCATCGTGAGAAGAATCATATTATCTTGATTGCCCTAGATTCTTCAACAACTACAATGCAGTAGTGGACCAATTTTCAAGGGTTTTGGATGGCTACAAGTGGTTTCGTGTGATGCCCTAGGAGACCTTCTGGGGTTAGGCCTAGAATTGGAGGAAATGAAGAAAATAAATGTTATTTTGACCACCAAAGGGATACAAGGATCAATGCCTTATTGCTTGGGCTTAAGGGAGTCAAGATACACATAGATCATGAAATTTCATGAGCTAAGCCCCAATTGATCTTTGCTAGCCTCTCCAAGAGCAACAACTATATCAATAGAGATTTGTACTTCAAATTTGCAAAGGAGACAAAGTTTCGAGGTTTTTAACCTAAGAGGTACCTCTAGGAACATTCACCCAATCGCTCAAAGGTCAACGCATGCATTTAATCACTTATTCAAGGTCCCAGAAGAATTTCACATTACATTTAGCCCATACAAGAATAAAGATAACAACATACATGTAGTTAACCAGTAAGATAACAAGAATAACATCAAAATTTCTACTTACATGAGAGAGAGAGTATATCCATTTATCAACTTCGCATTAGAGAAGCTCCAAAGACAATAGAGAAATCCAAACATCATAGTGGATCACGAAAAGCTCCAAAAATTTATCCCAGCAAAAGGTGGGAAAATCTCATGAGAGATACTAATCCAATCCAAGTGATGATGAGAGAATGGATCACCTCTCATCTATTTAAATTTTATACATTCTCTAATGAGTTCAATTTGCCTAATTTGGCCTAATTGAGCCCCAAATAATAAAATAATGTACAATAATAACATCCCTTGGTGACAAGCCCACCAAGGTAGCTCAATAACATAAGAATAAGCCTCTCAAGAGGGTAGAATGATCAATAAAGTGAGTCGTTGGGCCTTTGAGGAGGCCTAATGAAGTCTTGAGTCTACCAAGATGCAAGAATGGGCCTCAAACATAGTGGACAAGGGGTTGGCCCCTTGTTTTCCAAGCAAATTGCTGTGGTGCCCCAAGTGGGTGTGAGGGGCATAAGGACACCTCATGGGTCTCCAAATGGATCGAAAACACCTGTAGACCATCTGTAAGGGCTAGGATGATGACATAACCCTCATTTGGACCCCAGATTATTTGCCAAATGCATGGTGCAAGTGTGGAGCCGACTGGGCACGGTGAACGAGGTGCATCATCCTCACCCAAAAGGTGGAACGCAAGAAATCAATAAGTAGGTTTCCGGTTTAGACCGGTCGGTTTTAAAAATATGATCAATACTTCCATCTGCTGCATTTTTAATCTTGTAGAGCCACTTGGAAGTTACCATAGATTTGTCTTCAAGCCTAGGTACAATCTCCCAAACTCCATTTTCATTATAGATTGATACTCTTCATTCATGTCATCCTTCCATTATTGGTGTGTGACAACTTCTTCAAAGGTGAATGGCTCTGCTTCTATCAACTTCGTCATATAGGCTGCATACCCAACATACTGTTTGGGATTCTTGCTTTCCCTGAATGTGCCTTGAACTACTCCATGACCTTCTGCATCAAGTAGTGTAGACTTCAACCAATTAGGTCTCTTTCTAGTTTCGGGGATTACCAAAGGTTGTATAGGTTCACTGGGACCTTCATCTTCATGAGTTGATTCTTCTTCCTCCCTAGTAAATTCCTCTTCAAATACCGGAAGTTCTTCGTCATCAGAGTCCATAGGAAGGTCCTTTGATTTCTTGAATGCAATACTTTCACCAAATATCACATCTCGACTGACTTATGTTCGTCAAATATCACATCTCGACTGACTTCTATTCGTCAAATATCACATCTCGACTGACTTCTATTCATCAAATATCACATCTCGACTGACTTCTTTTTGGTGTCCTTGAAAACCAATGCCATTAACATCAAGGTACATAATGGGTTTAGTGCTCTTGATTAAATACTAGTTACATACCCTCGTACTTGAACAAATTCGATGGAAACATTGCATTCCCCCCAATCTTGAAATCTTGAAAAATTGTTAAATTTGCTGGATTTTGAGTGAGATCTAAAATTCTACTTTCTCCATATGAAATCCACTGAGGTCGGAACCACTCTGAAACATCCTGAGCCATTTCATGGTAATGTTAAAAATTCAAGTAAAATAATGAAAATGAAAGATAAAGGAGAATGAATTGCATAACAATACCAAAGACATGAATAACATAGCAATACCAAAGCCATATATTTGAATATTAGGCTACCGCACTAAAAAAATCTTGTTTTTTATTAAAAAACTTGTGTTTCAAACATCTTTGATCAACTTATATGGAATCGACCGATTTGGTGAAAAAAAGGCTGGTTCAATGCTGAACCAGCCGGTTCCATGTTCTAGTTCCTAACCTCGAACTGGACTAGACGGACTGGCCGGTTCCAGTGCGGTTCTCGTAACACTGCCTCTAACAACAACTTAGCTGCTTCATGGTTAATGTACTTAGGGCACAAGATATCAACTCAACACAACCCCTTGCTTGCTTCAAGATGACTATTCACAGGATATTGCTAGGTCTTCTCACAGTGATTAGTTTCCCCACAACATACACTGCATACAATTGCAAAATGGTCAAAGTACTTGTTGAATGGTATCCCACCTTCATCCAAGAGGAATGTTGGATGGTGAGAGGTGCATGACCGGTGTAGATGGCAAAGGGAATTTGCATATCATTATCAAGCAAATGTGTAGGGATGCTGGTTGGCTAGCTGTCCAAAATAGGAGAAAAGTTTTCTCCTATAGGGTTACCTATTTGGGTGGGTAACATTGCCATCATCAAAAAGCTTGAAGGATATATTAGATATATTCGTCTAGGATAATTATAAGTCATTACAAAAGATGGAAGATGTCAAAAAAAAAAAACACTCGACAAGGGTGCTAACAAAGAAAAATAAATTTCTCGTCTTAAGGCATAGTCAAAATTTGATCTCACAAATTTAGAAGTTAAAGAATGATAAGAAGTCACTATAGGAAAAGCTAGAGTAACTTACCAACAAGGAACCATTGATATATATATAGAAACAATTATTAACTCAATTGAAGTAGAAGAATTGTTATATGTAAAATTCCAAACCTTGGAGAAAAGAACCAATGTTAATGTAGTCAGTGTCAAAAATCATAAATATGCTAATAGGCACACTGGGTGGTCTTCTTCTAGTAGCATCATTGCAATGGTGCTTGTATTCGTGGTGTCCTTGTGATCCCTTGCCTCCTTAGATGAGATTGTTCTAGAGTTACCAACTTACATTCGGATAGGGGTCACCCTTCTAACAAGTTGACCTCTATTCTTAGACAATAGTAGTAGGTTGCTCGCCCAAGATTGCAAGACATGTGGATGAACTTTTCTACTACGCCGATATAGTTCTCTATGACAAGTTTCTTTCGTTCATCTTTGGATGGTAAGAGACACAATTTAGAGGTGGATGGATTGTAGGGGTGTTGTGTTTCCTCATTGTCTTCAATAGACAAATGTCTGTGAGAATTGAGGCACCTTCCCTTCCCCTTTTGTTGTCCTCTGACGCGTCTCTCTAGTGCATTTTTATTTTCGCACGCAATGGTTCATGTATTCTTTGTTTTCCCATCGACACTTCCTTTCCTAGATGTTAGATTTTAGGTCCTAGATTGTATCTTCTTTCCATATTTTTTTATATAGGGGTGGCCCTTTGCACTCCCACAGTGTATTGATACTATTTATGTAGCAGCCCCATTGACCTATTTGTGTTCATTTATTTGACATTAATAAAATGATCTTATCTTGATTAGCTAGTCATCCATTTGAAAATTATTTCCCCCTTACCTTGACTGTCAAGTGTGATGGACCTACCGAATCTAGGCCCCCCCTGGATTCCTCTTAGGATCACACGAGCCCCCTGTATCCTTGAGTACTATCCAGACAACATTATCAAACAGTGCAATGATTTCTTCACTATCACTAATGAATCAATAGAGGAGACTTCTTCTTTCTCCCCTCTTTTGGCCTTTGCTTACAGTTTCAACACACTTGGGCTTATTCTTATTATGGCAAAGCCTGTGCACTTATATTGTATTTCTTTCCATATTTTTTTATATAGGGGTGGCCCTTTGCACTCCCACAGTGTATTGACACTATTTATGTAGCAGTCCCATTGACCTATTTGTGTTCATTCATTTGACATTAATAAAATTATCTTATCTTGATTAGCTAGTCATCCATTTGAAAGTTATTCCCCCCTTACCTTGACTGTCATGTGTGATGTACCTACCGAATCTAGGCTACCCCTTGGATTCCTCTTAGGATTACACGAGCCCCCTGTATCCTTGAGTACTATCCAGACAACATCATCAAACAATGCAATGATTTCTTCACTATTACTAATGAATCAATAGAGGGGACTTCTTTCTGCCCTCTTTTGGCCTTTGCTTACAGTTTCAACACACTTGGGCTTATTGTTATTATGGAAAAGCCTGTGCACTTATATTGTATTTCTTTTAGCTATGTACATTATCTCCTTTGCTGTTGTTGATAGATAAGCAATAGGAATTACTTTTGCACTCCTACTATGTATTTACATTGGATGTATTTTTGAGAGCCGATTCCTATACCATTGGTCATTCACTGGACATTACTAAAATTACGATACCTTATCTCTCTTCACCTAGCACACACTTAACTTTTGCGAGGTCACAAAGTCTTTCCCTCGATGTCTAGTTCCATAGACTCCAAGTTTAGAATTGCTCAAATACCATGATGAAAAAGCTAATAGATACATCATTTTAACATAATTAACTCCCTAAATGTGTAGGAGTATCTAAATTACACATAAATCACCATGTAATTCCCTTTTTACGTGACTTCAATCCGAAAACACATTTTCTATTATACTTTTGACTAGACTTATTTTGTTTCATAAAGTTAACTTCAACCATTACATTTCTAAGCCATTGTAGGCTATGAAGGCGCAGGTCTTTCAATGTTTTGCTGCTAGCATTAGTGCGTGATTACTCAAACAGGGTGAATTATTGCTGTTCTATCCAGCTGAATGATAATAAAGATGAAAAGTCATTTTGCTTAAATGGATTTAGCTAAATTCTAACATTATAATGGGCATATAAGGAAACAACATTGGATATGTTGAACCAAATACTAAATTAGTGAGGAGATCTCATAATGAAGGATGTTGTGTATATCAAAGGAACCTATCTGTATGCATATCTGGAAATATTGTTGAATTTCTTTCCACTGTCTCTTCTATTATTTTTTCTACGTGATTGATCTAAAAAACTCATTGTCATATGGAATCTGTAGACGGGATTGATTCTTAAATGATTGTTGCAGATGCTTTTGAGGAACCATTCTTCTCTAGCAAAGTAAAGGCTCTTGTGGAAATTCTCTCACAGTACAGGTTTGTAGCATATGCCTTATCTATTATGAGATGACACATGGTTTTAAGGCTTCCATTTGCATGTTCATTGAGATTGGCACTTCTTTGTTTACTGTTGTGGAGAGATTCTAGATCTTTTAGATAGACTCATTTTTTTCCTGAAACAGTATCGTGTAAGTTTTAAAATTTGCTAAGCATGTTTGAGGTTTTCCTAAATCTAAGTTTTTAAGGTGTTGTTCAACTCTAGGTTTTAGATACGTGGATTGTGTTGCCAGTGGTTATGAAGTATTATTAACAAAAATATTGTACTAGTGTTTTTCACAATTTTTTTGTTTTGTTTTGAAAAATATGTCTGATATAAACAGAACTATATTACAAAAGTAAAGGCAAGGGAAGAAAGGTCTATCCAATGATAAATCATATCCTCTTCCCCAACATTAAGAGATCAGAAATAAAATCAGAATAAGCTGATGCATCTATGTTTTCAGCATCTTTAATTAAAAGAATGCCTTTAGCCAACAATTGCATCCTCTTCTTGCCAGATACAAAAAAAGATTGAGGTGAAGTGATCTCTTTAGCAAAAATGCTTGCACCTTTATCTCCAAATAGTGATGGAGGCAGTAAATGGGTGGACCTATTAAATGTGCCATCTTCTGTGAAATCCCTTAAGAAGATCTTTTATGAACATTTGATGGCATTTGCATATTAGGTTAGTCCTACATAATTAAAATTTACTTCCAAGCATAAGCTTGGTCGATATAAAGATAGGTACCCATCCATCTTTGCTTAACTCTACTTTTAATAGTACTTAAAACATTGACCTTGTAGTTGTCAGAGCCACAACTCTCTGCAGCATCGGAGGCATCGGGTATGTTAGATTTTCAGGAGAGGTATCGTTAATCGCACCTTAGTGTGCTTCACTTTATCTTCTCTCTGCCATTTACTACAGAATTAGGCTCAATATAGAAAGGTCCGAAGGGTTAAAACTTAGATCAGCATTTAACTAAAATTATCCAAGATTCTTGCATCCCACATTAGTTTTAGGATTTGCATTTCATATTAGATAGTTATTTATCCAAGCAGGAGTTGTTCATCAATTACTTGGTCCTAGATTTCCTAGCAAGATTGTTGACTCCATAAGGTACTGGTATCAATCATTTAAATCTAATTGAATTCTATAAGTCTTGCCAAATATAAAACAAGTATTTGGTCGTTTGATTGTGTCTCCCGAATTGGTTGGTTCCCAACTAGTTCTCCTTCATTTCTTTTCCGTAGGGTCTACCCCTCTTAGCCTCCTGTTGACCCCTCTTAGCCTCCTGTTGGGAGACAACTTAAACGGAGAGATTGGAGATCAGGGTGACAACCCCCGATCTGAGCCATTGTTGCGGTGCCTAGCTATTCTGTGCGACAACATTTTTGGCACTGTTGCCGGGGACCAATTTATTGGACTTTGGCTTTACGACATTCATCTCATTCATTTTTCCCATCCTTTCATCTCTCACCAGGATAAGTTCCTTGTCCTTGGTTCCATTTATTGACTTTCTTCCTTCCATTTTGGTTATCTGAAGTTAGATTCTGTCGGAGTGGCGACTCCACTTCCTTTGTCTTCTACAAGAGTGTGTACTAGAAGACATTCAAGTAGCTTGGTTAATCCTAATGGTTAAGAGCATGTGTTTCCTTCTAAGAGGTCACAGTTTCATAACCAGAGGGGGGTAGAGTATGTATGCCTTCGTAGACTTAGCAGTCAAATCGCTGCGCGGAGGTGGTTCCCTTGTCCCACAAACAAGGGGGTCTCATACACCAATTTGGTGTCTGGCTTGGTTGTGACCTTAAAAATGGATATTATTATTATTTATAAATTATTTTTTCTAACTTGTTTTGGGCTTTTTAATAATTTTGTAAATATTTGGGTTTTGGGTTTTTTAATAATTTTACAAAATTATTCACAAGATCTACAAATATACAAGGGTTTTAAAAAAAATGAATTTTTGAGAAAAATATTTTTATGGAGTTTTTTCCATTGATGAATGGTTAACAATACCTTAGAAACCCCAATGTATACTATAGCCTTAGCGAAGATTTAATCCACCATACAAATATTTTGGTTCCAAGCAACAATGATTCCTGCCCAAGTTTATGACCTTGGAGTCCAAGGACCGAAGTACCTGCAAGCACTATGTATCTATCTCAAAAATAATCTGTTAGATCACATGGGGAATTAAACCACCTAAGATTAACCCAAAACTATCAATAGTATGATTTTATCTCCATCTAATGAGAAAACAGATTTTACCAATATTTAGCACAACATAGAGATGCCCATAGTTAACACATACCACAAATCAATAAACGATAACACCTTGAATTGCACCGCAAAGTATTTATTATGATAGAAAAAATAGTTCCCAATAGGACAATAGTTACAAACATGCTTCAACAACAATTTTCTAGCCAGAGATCTAGATGATAGAGACTCAAATGACTCTCTAATTTATAGATTTATCCTCCAAGTTGAAAAATAATGGCTAGTTTCTTTGATTCTTGTCAAAATAATCTTGGCCATTGATAAACACTTCAAGATCTTTTAATCTTGGCCCTTGATTTTTTTATTTTGATGAATTCTCGAATTTATCATTTAATTCTATTATTATTTAGCTCAAAATTAATTATTTTGAGTTAATTTTCCTTAAAAAATTGACTTTGATTTAACCACCAAGGTCCAAGGTTCCCAATTTTCTTGAAATATACAATATTCCCTTGGTGGAATACTTTTAAAAATTGATTCTTTCAAGACCCACAAATTTTTCCACTTGGAGAATTATTTTTCCTAAGACAACTTAATTTTGATTCTATTTAATTAATTTTCTGGCTTAGGATTTAATTTTATTTTGCCAGAAAAATAAATTAATTTACACATGAGGAGATTTAATTAATTTTCCACCCTCTAATACATAAGATTTTACATTTTCAACCCTTAAAGGTGGAATACACATTTGGCTTAGACCTTGAAGACACATAACCCATCTGCTACACAATATGATTTAGTAGACCAAGTGATTTGTAATAAAATAACTAAGCCAACTAGCTTAAATGATTACCGAATCACTTTTACATGAGTTTCGACTAAAAACACTAGGACTCACCTAAGATTTCGTCATTTCGACAATAAATTTCACCCTAGCTTTGGGGTTTAAGATGGAAGGAAAAAGCTCTTCTGATTAGCCGTGTCTAGAAACACATGTAATTAGCGAGGTTAAAAAACCTCTTAGGATGAAATTCGTCATCAAAATTATAGGCTTATCTAGATTGTTACATATACTCAAGGTCTTACTAGGATCATTTACATTATATAACTTGCAAAATGGGTTTACAATGATATGTAAACTGCTGGTAGATGACCCAATCATGTTGAAAAAATTGGACACTTCCGCTTCCTTGGAACTTTGACAAAATGTGTGCAACAGGTCCCATGCTAGTTTTTTCCACACTTTATTTAAATCACCTTTATCTTCATTAACTTGTCCTGGGAGATGGTTATGGAGTGATATGAGAACTAGTGTTTCCTTCTTTTGTGCTATTTGTATTTTCCTGCAATGAATTTCTGTTAGTTGTATGCACCCACAATGAATTTGTGCTAGTGATTATTCACTTAATGTATATCCTTTTAGATTTTGTGCTTTCTGATAATTTCAAACTCTTCATTTCGAGCTGATCACTTCTACTCACAGTTGCTTCTAGTGCACCAATTCTTGTGTTTATCTGTCAGATTGTTTTCTACTGTGCTAAGTTTATTGCCCTGATGATGCTGAGGTTTTCCATGTTTTCCTTATTGAGATTGTGAACATTGCATTCAAACAAAATTGCACTCGAGCTTAGAGGCTGTTCCTTTTCAGATATTTCATTTTTCTTTCTTGGCATTTTCGTCATCTATTGGGCATAGTTGAAACTTAATATTTCTCTAAATTTCCGATAGGACAACAGATGCCAATCTTATGTATATGATGCAAATTATCATTAGTGTATTAGCTAATTATGCTGTGTAGTCTATAGCTAGAATTAACAAGTGCTTGTACAAGGCTTATGTTTGACGTATCTGAAAGTAAAGATTTCAGAATGAGGGGATTTTGTTCTTTTGAATGCTTCGTGTTATGAGAAATCAAAACTTACTGCTAAAGAAGATGAAGATCATTGGTAGATACTTATACTGTAAGATGCTTGGTTTTCAGGAACAGAAAGGATATGAAATGCATAGTTTTTGTGAAGAGGATCATCACAGCACGGTTATTGACAAAGATGATTAATTATGTACAACTGAAACCTGTTTGGCGATGTGAGTTCCTTGTTGGTTGCCATTCAGGGATGAAAGAAATGTCACGGGCAAAAATGAACAAGATTGTTGATAAATTCCGTTCTGGCGAGGTGATTTACACATATGGCAGAGCTGAGAATTAAATAGTGATGGCTTACCTATTTCACAGTATCTTTAATGGCTGAACGGTTATGCTTTTGTGGTCATGATGATCTTAAACATCTCTTTGTTTATTTAGACTTTAACCTTCCTGGACACTTTCTTAGGACTATATAGGGCTACTGTATGCTGCCATGTCCACAACTATAGCATGCTGTTCACGTTTTCATTTTCAGTGACGTGGCATAAAATTTCCCACCTCGAAGATAAAAGACTGGAAAAAGGTAGCCATTGCTGTAACAATATATATATATATATATATATATATATATATTCACATTGATACTATTTTTGTACCCCACAACTTCAAAAAATTATATTCACTCTTGAAGAAAACAAGGAGTAAAATGTATCAATGAGACTTCTGCTTTGTTTTTTTTTGCATTTATTGACATTTATGCTTTTTTTAAAAAGGAACTTAGGGCACTTGCCTGCATTATTTGCTTGGAAATTCTTGGCTGGTGAATGCTTTATCATGATTATAAAGCAATCTTTGACAAATTTTCTGGCTTCAACTTTGACAATTATGCTGTGATTGGCTGTTATGTCTACATTCTGTTCACACCATCATAAAATCTTACTCCTAAATTGTTATACTTTTCATAGACAAGTTGTGTTCCTGGTTTGATCTTACTGCTTGTTTGGTGCTCATGATCTGGTCATGTTAACCTGATAATTGTTGTGCACAGTTCATAGTTCAACAGTTATAATGACAAACAACTATGGTAATTTGATTTTTGCATTGTAAGGTTATATGCTTCTATGCCCTTCTGTTTTGGCCCCATTGCCACAAAATCTTGCGGGCCTAGTGCAAAACCCCATTAGGCACAACCAGACCTTAGGGAAACAAGAGAATTGATTTCCACTATCACCTCAACAACTTTTCTCCTGTTCTTTAGTGGTATCTGACCACAAGGGAGGCTTCCTTAAATGCTCACCTAAAGGATATTTAATGAGACTGGCTCAAGGTGAATGATATGAGGTGTACTAATTAGGATATAGTACTGGCAGAGCCTAGAAGGCCTAAATATTGTATGCAAAAGCTCAGGTACTCTATTCCTAAACCAATTAAAGGATTGTTACAAGATAGGGTTTTGCATATTTTCAATGACGAGGCATGCACTGTCATATGAAAACCTAAAGAAAAAGTTTTTCAATGAATAATGAACAAACTAGGCAAGACATTCATATAAATACCAAGGATTTATGGTATTTAATGGAGTTTTATATATGAAACCTTACATAAACAATAAATAAATGATGATGTCAGCTCTAAAGAGTAAGGTTTAACATGCAACAATTCTAAATTTTGCTTTTGTATTATTTATTAATGCGTTTCCTACTTTAAGAATGTGGCCTTGACATTGGAAAAAATGGATTTTACCGCCTTTACTAAGAGTCAAGACTATAACCTACAAGGTTGGATAGGCTATTTCGTCCTCCCTTAGCCAATCCTTTGGGAGAGGACATTGCATGTCTCCAAGCAAAAATCCATCTGCAAGAGAACTTGCACCATGAAAAGATCACTTTTTGGCCCAAAATATAGACAAGAGACTAATTCACACTCTTTTGGAAGAGAAGAGTGATGAATGTGTGATGATGGAAAAATGGAATGAGGCTTCCTATATTTATATGAGGACTAACTTGCCTTATTTCCACTAATTTTACAAGTAAAGTCCTAAAACAAGTTTTGCTTAAATGTTCAACAAGTTTTAGATCACAAGCCAACCTCAATATAGCTCAAAAACATAAATAGTAAATGCAAAAATAGCTCACATGTGGGAAATAATGTCCTCCGCTATGACATCATCCTCTATTAATAATCAATATGCCACAAGCAAGTGACAAATGGGTCATGAGTGCTCCATACTCCAAGGAAAACTTGAAGTGCAATGGGTATGCCTCGAAAATTGCCTCCAATACCATGATTTCATCAATGTTGTGCCCTACATCACCTTTCTAGGGGCAAAAGGAGTGATGTCACACCATCATGCTCAAGTGTTGGGGTCTAAAAGTGATGTGCAAGCCCTCCCATGTCATCACAAAGAAAACTAATCATCATCTGGGCTGTGAAACAAGCAACGCCCATCAAATAGTGTAGAGGGCAACTTGGTGGCATCGTGGGTCCATTTGGGCACATTATCAGTAAGTCCAACACTAAACCATTAATGGCTCAATTTTTCAACATTTGGGGGTACTCATGAGAGTCAGGCACCATGTGGAATGATCTTATAGCCGAACACTCATCTCTATATGGGCAACACTACATCATCAAGGTCGAAACTACTCTTTGGACTGGGTACACCAACCTCTTGAGTTCTGCGTAGAGGGAGCAAGCTATCTCTCAAGGGGTCTCTGCTGTTGTGATGACACTGCGTGACAAAAGCCTCTCAAGATTAAGTGAAATCAACAATCATTAGGGACGGTAACCATGAATGCATCATAGTGGACCATATCTAATGTTAGGGGCACAAGAATACTTCACACTAAACTTACCTTGAAATTTCTAACTAGATCAAGACACGTAAACAAGTTACGCCATATAAGTTATATTAGAGATGATTAGGTCAACAACCATATCAGACGTTTCCAACCAAGGGGAGTGACATGCCCCAAGTTCACCCATTAATTGTATGTGATAATGATGATTATAGAAGGGAAAGGCTTCAGGTTAGGTGCCACAACCATGTGACCAGCTAATGGCGGCCCAACATCCTAAGTGTATAGATGTAAGGAGGCAACAATTGTGGTGGCATGGGTTACCCCTTTCCTCAGTTTGATTTTTCCACCACTCTGGTGTGTGTTTTACTTCTTTATGATTTACCTTTATTGGGTGCATAGCTCAGGATCACAAGCTTGCTTTTGGTATTTTCCATTACCCCTCTAAGGTGACACAGTTTCTCGCTCATCAGGGTTGGGAATTACAAGAGTATTTTTCTTTAGATGAAGCATTAATTGCTTGAGGAATTGGGTGATGGCTAATGATGGGGGTAGAGCTCATGCTAGGCTTTTTTCCACGTGCTAAATAAATGTCCCAGACATTTTTTGGATTTTACATTTTTCTCTCATTATGGATTTCTTATGCTTTTACCTTTCTTTTAGCTACACCAATATAGATCTATCTTGACCACAGATCTAGCAAGTGCCAAGTGGGATCAAATCTCTTGTGGAAAACTCTTAGAGTATAAAACTTGAAATTTTTTTTGCACCTTGATAGGTTTGATCACTCTTGGGGCTTGATAGATCCACGGTTAAGATGGATCTACATTGGTTATACATTTGTCTGTGTGTGTGTGTGGATTCAACACTCTCGGGGCTTGATAGATCCACGATTAAGATGGATCTACACTGGTTATACATATGTGTGTGTGTGGATCCAACACTCTTGAGGCTTGATAGATCCACGGTTAAGATGGATCTACACTGGTTATGTGTGTGTGTGTGTGGATTCAACACCTTGAAAATCCCCTTGAGCACTTGGATTGCACTTGGATTTGTGTAGACTATACAAGTTAAACTTGAAAATCTAACAATTATTTGTTGGATTACAAAATTGACTGAAAAGAGACCAGAAGTAGAATAATGAGAAAACTTGAAACGTTTCACCCATATTTTTTTTTCAATTTTTAAAATAATATATACTCAAGTTTTTATTTTTTAAACCATATATTATATATACATAATTGATATTGAAATATTTTATTTAACATGGTCATTAAATATATTAATATGTTTTTAAATACACATAAATATTACTTAACCTTGTATTGAAATATTTGATTTATTACTTAACATCAATTTTATTTTAATTTTTATTATTAATAATTTTTAAACGCTATATATATCTATATATATATTTGAGTGAGACACTTCAGATAACAGAGTTGTTTCTGGTAATTGACATAGGTTTGATGGCATGATTTCTGGCACTTGACAAAGATATGTTGGCATATTGACTTGTAAATAACAGAGATCTAAATGCATACTCCTTGACATGTTCATTGGCTTGGGGCTATCGTAGAAATAAGATCTGCTGTAGCTTGCGTTTGGCACTGCAAGCGGAGAGAATCCAGAATAGTTTGCTGCCAACTCATGTCCAGAGAGGCATTTGATAGATTTAAGACATAGTTGGCAAGCTGGTTTGCCAATTTGTTGCCTTCTCTATGGATGTGGGAGAGGGGAGGGGCCAAGATTTGAGCCTGAAGTTTAACAATGTGAGAGACCCAGGTCTCTAATCTCCAACTTATGGAAATTTTGTTTGGACCAGATCCACATTGGATTCTCCGGAATATGGTGATGATTGTCTTTGAATCTCACTCAATGATGAGTTTGCTATAGTTTTCACAGTTGGCAATGAGGAGCCCTTGTTCCAATGCCCATATTTCAGCCACATTGTTTGTAGTATGGCTAATAGCCGCAACGAAAATGTGCAAGATTTGGCCCTGCATGTTATGAATAAATCTGCCATAGCTGGCAGGTCCAGGATTTCCTTTGGATGTGTCGTCGAAAATGCTATATATTAATTTTATATCAAAAATCAAATGAATTACACATCTTCCTAAAGTAACTGATTTTTTTTTACTTTAAATTACTTCTTTTCTTTGAGCATTGAAATATTTTAACATTAGTTTTTGGTTTTTGAAATATACATCTTCCTCACATTCAATAGTGAAAATATAATATTTTTTTACATGTAATTGTTTTAGCTCTCTAGAGTTGATATAATTATGCTTTTTTAGAATAAGAGTGAAATATTTTTACTACATTTCCTTCATACTGCATTGTAATAATAATAATGAACCAAGCGAGCACAATGCCAGTGGGATTATTGAAGTTTTATAATGCTTTGAATTAAAATTAACCAAATATGTATATTCATTTTTTATTTTTTACTATAGCCGACAGTATTTTTTTAGATAATATTTTATTTTTATTTTTGGACACATGTCAACTCGAGGTTGAGCACAAAGGCAATTCGACATCTCCCTCATACTGGGTTGTAGAATGCGCCTCTCAATGCAATCAAACCCTAGGGCCAAGTTTTTGGGCCTAGACTCGAGGATGTGGATGAAGGTGCCAATCCCATTTGATTAGCCTCTAAGCCACTAGCCCGAAGAAAGGTGACAGATATCAGGGAGAGATGGAAAATGGTAAGTATGGATTATGACATGCTACATTGATCAATGCTTCCCCAGTAGTGCCCTTCCTAAAAATCTAAGGCCTCAAAGGAGGTCCTCCTTGATTGAGTCAAAGGCTAACCTCCCAAGACCTAAAACAACTGATTCCGTGAAGCTAGATGGAGTGATGCTACTGGGAGAGGGTGGAAAACAACACTTATTCTAATAACCCGGTGACCTACCAATTGCAAAAGTAGGATTTTTGGCAAGCAATAAGCACTCGAACAATAGGCGTTGCGATTGACTGGGTGGGATACTTGTTGCTTACTTGTCGACTGGGGTGGATACTTCACTGTGGCTTAGAGGCTAATCAAATGGGATTGCTGCATTGCAATCGGCTATGCCTCTCTCGCAGATATAGATGCTATTGACTATGCTCCGATAACTGGGTCAACTACTTTTGGATCTGTCCAGTAGCATGAGTAGATAAGATAATTTTATTAATGTCCAACAAATGACTATAATAGGTCAACGGATTGTCGGTTACAATGATTACATCATGCCTCGCTGGTGGACCAAACGGTCCCCTTTAACATTTCTTTTAAAAAGCAGAGAATACATCTATAATCTAAGTAAATGTAAATGTAGAAGCTAGAAGCTCTCGGCTTCGAAACAAAGCACTGCGATGAAGCAGAGAAGGAGAAGAAAGGAGTCTCTTGTCCAGTTCCTACTCCTAAAATCCAAGGTCGAGAGAAGAAAACTGAGAGAAGCTTGTCAAAGTCTGCCGTCCTATGGGCATACTGGGCTGTTGCTGCTGTCGCCTGGAGGTTCTAGGGTGCCTCCCAGGTGTGGATCCAATCCTGGAGCACTAGTGCAGTTTGGTGGGTCGGCCCCCCCGGGACCGCACTGATCTGGTCTCAGTGTCTGTGGGTTGGTCAATGGTTCTTTTGGTGCCCTGCGTTGATGGTAGCGCTCTAAAGAAGTCCGTGATCTTCTGCGTGGTGTCCGATTTGGTGGGGGGCTGAAGAAAATGGGCCCGAAATCTGAAGGCCTCCTGGAGATAAAGTGCAAGGCATCTCGGATCAACATATCTGAGGAAGTTGGTCAAAGTATGAGAAGACCTGAAGAGACAATGGAAACGACCTCGAATCTCGTAGTAAGCAGGGCATTCGAAGATGAAGTGTCTCTATCTCTATCCCCTATAAGTGACAGAGCTGGCAAATCCTATTAGCCCTATCGATATGGTGATCTTTCTCCACCCGAAGTCTGTGAGACCCAACTCTGAGCTGCCCAAGGGGGATTCTAAGGGCATGCATCCAATGCTGGAACGTGTATTAGGGTCTGATGATGAGTCCATCCCTAATCTCCAGGCAATGCCCCGCGTAGAAGGCCATTTTTGGACGCAACCCATTGGGAGGATTGGTCCATGTAGTCTGAATGTATCATCTGTAAATATCCTCCTTAATGATTTTATTCAGCTCTTGCTGATTGAGAAGGAGGTGGCCTGGAGCATTCAGAGAGTACTGAAAAGGAGGGAGATGGTCAATCTGGATTCCTGAAGCATCCAGAAGCTCTGTCATACCGGTGTACCAACATTTGGATCGGCCTGTCTGCATACGGGCAATGTTCTCTGAGGAACAATATGCTAAATATGGGTATCCGTCACGACCTTCCTCGCGTCTGCCAGGCCTTAGAGCCTGTGCAGGAGTGACACTAACCTGAATAACACCTCTAGGCGGAAAGGTTGAGCCCCGAACTCTGCTAGAATGATGTGCTGAGGAACTCTCTGCTTGCACCTAATGAAACGGCGCAAAAGGAGGGTTTGGACCCACTCTGCTGAAACCTAATCTGACTCTAGGAGAGAGGGACCCCAAATCTCTGAGTCGTAAAGCACTGTGGGGCGAATCAAAGTGTCCATCATGCTCATTCTTGACGAGATGTCCTGGAAATGGTGCGGAAACAATGCCTCTCCAAAATGGCTAGGGAGCCATACCCTTTGTTGATCCGAGGCTGAAGGGCTGGCCACAGGCTGAAGCGAGGCCCTGAAAATTGAACTCCCAAATATGTATAGGTGCTGACAATCTCGATCTCTTCTCCTTTAAATAGGAAGTGGAAGTCCGGGGTTTTCTTGACTCCATTGAAGATAATCACTTTGGTTTTACCTCACAGTTAGATGCTTCCGGTCACAAAAAGCTGTGAGAGCATCCAGTTGTCTCTGAAGGCCTTCTTGGGAGGAGGCAATAAGGGCAATATCGTCTGCAAAGAGGAGGATGGAAATCAGGACCTGGTGAAGAAGACACCCATTTGTATCCTGGATATGCTCTCGGAGGAAGGACTCAAGCTTATCGATATAGATCCCAAATAAAGGAGAAAGCGGGCATCCTTGCATGACTCCAATGGTGCTTCGGATGAAATTCAACATTCCTTCGACTGTGCGGAGACGGCCAAGGACGGCATCATAGAGGCGCATGATAGTTGTCAAGAGAGTCTAGGAAATGCCAATCTCTCTAAACCTCTTGAAAAGATATTCCCTCGGGACTGATTCAAAGGCCTTCCGGAAGTCTACAAAGCAGCAATACACTTTAGATGATCGATGCCTAGCCTCCTCGATCACCGCACGAAGAGTAAGGATGTGGTCGATCGTCTGGTGGTTTGGGTGGAATCCTGCTCGGCCCTTGGCCCTGAGCTGTCTCTGCTCAAGGAAATGGGAGAGTGTCCTGTGGAGTGCTGTAGCATATAACTTGGAGAATGTGTGCTCAACCATGATTGTCCTGTAGTTGTTGGGGTCGGAAGTAAGCCTGGGTCGGGTAGATAATGTGGTGTGACCAACCATCCGGAAATCCATCCCAAACCACCTGGTTGAAAAGGTCCACCAGATATCCTACTAGGGGGCGAAGTCCATGCTTGAAGAATTTTGCCTGGAAGCCTTCTTCGTCTGCTGCCCTGCTGCTATTCATTGTCCATATTGCCTCTCTGATATCTTTGTCCGAGAAAAGGTGGCAGGAGGTGGGGGGGGGGAAGTAACTTGAATTAGACGCTGCCTAGGAATGTCGTATAGCTGGGAGGTGTGAGAGAACATTGACGCAGGATCAAGGTCGACTGGGGTAGGTGAGCGCCGGGAAAGGATGGTCCCCTAGAAATCTTTAAGGGAGCGAAGGAGGAGAGTAGAAAGAACCTGTCTCCTATGGGCAATGAAAAGGTGCTTCTTGCGGCGAAGGAGGCGACGGTAGGCTGAACAGAGGTCTGGGTATGTTGGTAAGGAGTTCCGGAATGCGTGTTGGAGGTCTTGATGCATAGACTTGCATTCCTGGTCATACCATTTGTTCATAGGGCAATTTCCCGGTTTGTGGGAGGTGGTGGTGGTACGAGTAGAATGGGGGAAGCATTGGAGCACAGCTTCCCGGATTGCATATGAGAGGCACTGGTATTTGTCCTTGGCGAAGCTAAGAGAGGCGAACTGGGACTCCGATGGGAGTGTCTGTTTGAGGATAGAGGAGAAGAGATCAGGGTCACCCTTTTCAAATCGGAAGGTGGTCCTAGGAGGGCTGCGGGGAAGAGTAGGAGATGGATTTGGGAGGTTAAACTGCTGAGAGAGTGAAGATTCTCCAACATCAATAGCACTAGTAGCAACAGAGTGAGGGAACAAGAATACAGTCGAGATTGGTCAATCATCCAGTTTGCCCCATGATCCATATTAGTTTGCCCATATTGTTAAATGAAAGCACACGATTGCAGAATGGTTAAAGTACCTATGGATAGATGACCAACCTTCCTTCAAGAGACAATGCCAGATGGGAGATAAATCTGATTGGAGCAATAGGTGAAGGATCCTGGCACCATGTTATATGTTGCTCATATAAGGTCGCTAGCTAGCTGGGTGTCCAAAGAGGAGAAAAAATTTCTCCTAGGGGTTGCCTACTTTTTGGTGGGTAAAAGTGCCAATTTTTGGTATCAAACCATGGTCCTAGTCATGTATTTAAAACGGTAGACTATATGTTATTTGCCCTAGAAAAAATGAAACGAAAATGATAGCAATTTCCATGAATGACCAAAACCAGTCCTAATATCTTCTTAAGGAAATATTACTCTCCCTGATGTTTATGCCAATACAAGTGGAATGAAGATTGAAAAAGCTTGACAAGCCAATTGCCATGTGTTGACATTTTAGGAGATTCCTCTATTCAACCCTAAGTTGCAGGAAACATGGACCCCCCATGTACCAATCGTGTTTATGTGTGGAAACTCTAAAACATCGCTGAACCTCATTTCAGGTGCCATACATATATATTGCATCTCCTCGTTTCCTAATTTTTGAGGGGTCACGTTTCCGGAACATTTACATTTCAAATATGCGTTTCTGTTTCCCCATATCATGTAATTTAGTTATGACCCAATAGAAGAATGCAATTGAGGATATGGTATAAATTCTCTAGTAATAAACAAGATACTTGTATAATACCACTATGAAACACAACTATGCTCACATTAGGAAGACAACATAACAAGTCTTCTCATGCTTGTAGGACACAACTTTGTTCCAGTGTTGGGATGCTATAAAACCAAGGCTTATGCATTATTCAAAAAGAATATGAAAGTGAGTGGAGTATGAAATAGTCTTTTATCTACATTCTATAAAATGGATGACTATCCAGTGGAGGATGAACCTATGTTACTAGACCATTACTCCATCTGCTTGGATATGCTTGGATACATATCGTATCTAGAATCCTTCTTGGATCCTCCATGGATCAGAATTAGAGAACTATCAGGGATCCATAGTGGATATGTTCTGGAGGGATTCCCAACTCATGTCACCCCCAAATAAAAACCTAAAAGAACTCAAACTTTGGATAAATTGGCATTCACACCATTTTCAAGTAGAGACATAAATAATATGTCAATCGACTTGATATGTGTTGATTTGAGGTGGCATGGATGTGCTCTAGCCACGAAAATTGGTGGAGAGGCTAAGGCACATGAGATCTCCAATACCCAGAAAAGGTTTGGGCATTCTAAATAGTTTTGGAGATATTAAAATAGTTAATATTTTAATGGAGTCCTTAAGTCTAAACTTAGGGAAAATAAAATATTAATGTGAATTAATATAAAAATGTGTTAGAATGGTCCAAAAGTCATGGATCAAGCTAGATCTAATCTTAGCCGTTGATTAGGGACCTAATCTCGGCCGTTGATTTGTCAACGAGAAAAGTATAAGAGGAGGCTTGAGGGTGACTTGGAGAACACACCAAGAGATCAAGATTTCGATTCTCTGGGGTTGGGTTTGATGAGAAAGTTGAGAGAGTGATTTGAAGTTGCAGCTGAAGGGTAGTGAATACAGAAGTAGAGAGGCAGAGATAGTGCCGGGAGGATCAGCGCAGCAGCCGAGAAAGCTGACGTAGAGGGCAGAAGTCGGAACTGTCAGGAACAGCCGGAACTGCCTGAAAAGCTGTTGCAGAGGGTAGAAGCTGGAATTACCGAGAACAATCGGAACTGCCGGAACAACCGAGAAAGCTGACGCAGAGGGCAGAAGCCAGAACTGCCAGGAACAACCGGAATTGTAGGGAACTGCCGAGAAAGCTGATGCAGAGGGTAGAAGCCGGAACTGCCGGGAACAACCGGAACTGCTGGAATTGCCGGGAAAGCTGATGCAGAGGGAAGAAGAAGCTGACGCTGGGGTTTTTCGTGGGGCAGATTGGAGCTGAGGAGCTGCCGGAGTGTTTATCTAGGGTTTCAGCCGGAGCATCTGTCTCCGAAGGAGAGGTACTACTGCAGAGATTTTTCTCTGTTGGGTGAGCCGGATTTGGCACCCAAATTGTATTCTAAAACTGCTTAATAAATCAAACCCTTAGATCACTGCACTGGTTTTCCCGCATTGGATTTTTCCTGGGACATTAGTCAAAAAATAGTGGTGTCATTTGTGTGCTTGTTTCTGTTTCCTTTAGTTGATGATTTGTAATGTGTTGAGCATGTACTTGTGTTTATTTTCAGTATTTACTTTGTAAATAACTTGTTAATTAATCAGAACAAGTAGGAAGGAATAAATCAGAAAGTACATGAAGGGTTTCTAACAATTAGACTTAGAAATTCCAACATGGTATCATAGCGTGGTTGCAGATCACAGGAGAACTGAGGACATCAACACAGCAGAAAGCAATTGTCCCGCATGACAGAAGTTGTTCCTAACAGCAAGGCAGCGAGGGAGGAGTGTCTGCGTCATCAAGTTCGAGCTAAGAAGAGGCTGCGCAGAGGTTGTGGGAGGCAAAGACAGGCTCACGCAGAGGCCAGTAGGGCTGATACAGTTGTTTGAGGAAGCTAGTTTGCCGGTGTCAGGACTGCGCAGA
Source organism: Pinus tabuliformis (assembly GCA_031772625.1). Lineage (NCBI taxonomy): Eukaryota > Viridiplantae > Streptophyta > Pinopsida > Pinales > Pinaceae > Pinus > Pinus tabuliformis. The sequence goes on from CM062820.1 coordinate 1,347,021,112, forward strand.
GGCTAGGAGCTCTCACCTTTAGGCTACTGGGGTTTAGGAGGCTGTGGGTAAGTTGCAAAGTGGAGCTGATGGGGTACTGTAGTTAGAATAGTACCTAACAGGGCAAGGCAAGGAGGAGGGAGGAGTTGCTACCGAGGGTTTCTAGCTGAGAAATCCGGATCAGTGGTGCAGCTGTACATACGATCAGAGTGTGGGGCATCTCGACATGGGTAGAAGGATTTCCAGGAGGGAAATTAGGACTCAAAGGGAGTCCAGAAGAGAACTTCCAGACAGGAAGTAGAGAGACTCAGCGGGAGTCGAACCGAGAACTTCCAAACGGGAAGTAGAGAGACTTAGCAAGAGTCGAACCGAGAACTTCCAGCCGGGAAGTAGAGAGACTCAGTAGGAGTCGAACCGAAAACTTCCAGATGGGAAGTGGAGAGACTCAGAAGGAGTCGAACCGAGAACTTCCAGGTGGGAAGTAGAGAGACTCGGAGGAGTCGACAGAGGAGACAGATGATGACTGTGCCATGAGTGCTCACACGCCACTTGAGCGAAAGTGGGGAGACATCGAGCTGTAGTCAGACAAACTATAGGCGATGAGGGGTAGGATCCTCGAGGTACCCAACCTCTTGGATTAAACCTTGCTATGGGAGCCCTGATGAGGAGTAGTAGTACTGGTGGATGTCAGTAGAGACGGATGAGGCTAGAGTGACAGAGGGAGCTACAATACATGATTCCTAGGACAACGTGAGGCAGCAGTGCGAGAAGCATGGGAGTGTTGCACCAATGTAGGATGGCACAGAGAGATGTGCAACGGTGCGAGATGCATGGAGTAGTTGCAGCAGCGCAGAGGTCAGAGAGGGGGCACTTGTTAAGGACAAAGGGAGTTTTCAGCTTCATGGGTGTCTCTAGCCTAACAGAGATGTCGGAGTTGGGAGATCAGTTACTTACTTCTCAGTAACTGAGTTGCAACGCAACAGTTAGCAGTGGCGGTGCTATGGGCAACACGATGCAACAGGATGAGAGGGAGCTGTCGTACGGATGCAGTAGTGGCAGTGGCAGGGCCATGGGTAGTAGTACGAGATGCAACAGTGCAGATGATGGGCAACAAGCCTAGCATCAGCACAGGGCCCGATGCCGGATGATCAGGTTGATACTTAGTGAGGAGTATTGATAGAACACAATCCTCGCTAAGAGGGAGTGTTGATTTGGGGTAGCATCGGATGTGCTCCAGCCACGAAAATTAGTGGAGAGGCTAAGGCACATGAGATCTCCAATACCCAGAAAGGGTTTGGGCAGATTCTAAATAGTTTGGGAGATATTAAAATAATTAATATTTTAATGAAGTCCCTAAGTCTAAACTTAGGGAAAATAAAATATTAATGTGAATTAATATAAAAATGTGTTAGAATGGTCCAAAAGTCATGGATCAAGCCAGATCTAATCTTAGCCGTTGATTAGGGACTTAATCTCAGCCGTTGATTTGTCAACTAGAAAAGTATAAGAGGAGGCTTGAGGGTCACTTGGAGAACACACCAGGAGATCAAGATTTCGACTTTTTGGGGTTGGGTTTGCTGAGAAAGTTGAGAGAGTGATCTGGAGTTGCAGCCGAGGGGCAGTGAATACAAAAGCAGAGAGGTAGAGAGTGTTGGGCGGATCAATGTAGCAGCCGGGAAAGCTGGCACAGAGGGCAGAAGCTGGAACTACTGGGAACAGTTGGGACTGCCTGAACATTCGAGAAAGTTGAAGCAGAGGGCAGAAGCCGGAACTGCCGGAGACAACTGGAACTATTGGGAATTGCCAGAATAGTTGAGAAAGCTGACGCAGAGGGCAGAATCCGGAATTGCCGGGAACAACCGGAATTGCCGAAATTGTCGGGAAAGCTGACACAGAGTGCAGAAGCCGGAACAACTGAGAACAACCGGAACTGCCGGGAAAGTTGACGCAGAGGGCAGAAGAGGCTGACACAGTCCCTAGAAGTTGATGCTGTGGCTTTTCATGGGGCAGATTGGAGCTGAGGAGATGCCGGAGTGTTTATCCGTGGTTTCAGCCGGAGCATCTGTCTTCGATGAAGAGGTACTACTGCCGAGATTTTTCTTTGTTGGGTGAGCCGGATTTGGCACCTAGATTGTATTCTCAAACTACTTAATAAATCAAACCCTCAGATCGTGCACCGGTTTTCCCGCATTGGGTTTTTCCGGGGACATTAGTCCAAAAATAACGGTGTCATTTGTGTGCTTGTTTCTGTTCACTTCAGTTGATATCTGTAATGTGTTGAACATGTACTTATGTTTATTTTCAATATTTACATGGTAAATAACTTGTTAATTAATCATAAAAGGTAGGAAGGAATAAATCAGAGAGTACATGGAGGGTTTCTCACTGTTAGACTTAGAAACTTCAACAATATGTGCCATACAATTTGATAAAGACTCAATTTGCCTATACATATTCAATGTCAATGCTTATATAGGTACACCGCCATGAAGAATTGTAACCACCATTCAATTATTATTTAATAATACAACTACTATGTACACATACATATACAGTCTACATACAATTACTTTTTTTGCGAACTGGTTTTCTCGCTACAGTGGTATCAGGGCCATTCGACCCTCTGGACGTTAACCACTGCACAGTTTGGCCTTTAAGCCTTAGATCAAAAAATCATGGGAACATATTCCCAAGATTATGACCATATGATTAGACGAGAATTATTATTGGAAATGAAAGAACTACTTGCAAAATCAATAAAGATTTTTGAAACATCAGTTTTGGCACCTACAATAGAAGCTTATGTTAGTGTCAAAGAGGATGAGTTTGAGCCAAGTGTTTTGACAAAGAAATATATGACAATTGAGGATGAAAACAAAGAGGAAGAAAATGAATCTACAAAAAATAGTGATGAAGAATCTCTACATTCCGCAGAAGATCAAGAAGAGGTTGTACCAGTGTAACGAATAAAATATATATAAAATAATTGTAAACAATAATAATCATAAATAATGATTAGTTAACTAGTAATTAGGTTGAAGAGGCATGTCTAAATGAGACATGACTCTTCATGAAGAGACACTTGCCTAATATATAAGCAAGCCTCTCGTTCTCATTGTAATTCATTCTCATTCTTATTCATTTATTTAATATATAATATTTGTATCCTCATGGATATCTTGATATTCTAAGTCTTTCGGAGTAATTAATTTGTAGAAGGAACTTTGTTCGCTTCATTTGGTATTAGAGCAGTCGATCCTTTGGCCGCTTCACTGCTGGACATAGTTTGTTCTCGGTCCAGGCCCTTTGCCATCAATCATCATCAACCTTGTTGTTGTCATAATTGAAGCGTTTCGCTACACGTTGGGAGGTTCTCCATTTTTCATGCCTTTGGCCATTATAAAAAAAAAATTATAGAAAAAGAGTCAAAGATTTAAATAAATTGACTCTCGAGTAAGGATTAAATAAATAAATTGTGAGTAAATGGAAGAGTAGAGGCATCTCCATCAAGATTCACTCTCGAGTAAATATGTAGTGAAGTCTAAGACACATGCTTGACGGAAGAAGGAAATTGCTAAAAGCAATTCTGTAACTATGGATTCCAGCATAGATTGAGTCCAAGCTTGTTCTTGAGAGAAAAAAAAGTGATTGTTCAAACTCACATTGATCATTGTGGTGAACGAGGAATCTGTCTGCCAATTGAACTCTGTAGCCACTGAATATTTTGTCAAGAGCAATTAGGATACGTAGTACACAAGGGCCACCCATCCATAGGGTTGTGTCCTTACATTAAAGGTTATTTCGAAGGTTTTATTAAAAATATTATCAAAGGATTAAGATAAAAAGAGATTTTAAGAAAAAGGAAAATAGTCTGCCTTCTTTCGAAGCGAAAGTTATAAAAGAAACTTCTTAAAGGGTTATTTAATCTAATATTATTGATTGAAAAAAAAAGTATATAAATTTTATATAATTATAATTTTATAATATATATAAAATTAAAATTATATAATATATATAATTTATAATTATATATTAAAAAAAATTATTGTTATATTAAAAAAAGGTGGGGGGGGGGAAATATTTGGAAATATATATATATATATTATATATATATAGAAAAGGTATCTATTTAAAAAAAAGTGATTTAAAAAAGTATTTAATATTTAAGAAGTAAAATGGAGACTAGTAATGAAGGTTTCCTAGAACCTTTAGTAAAAGAGTTGATACATTATTTAAAGTCAAAGGATCACTCGCAGGAAGAGATATCATAATCTCTATCAGTCTTGCTGAAGAAAATAATTATGTTAGTCATAAATGTGCTAACCAATTGGTGATTCCTGAATCAAATATAATTGAAACAAATTGTTCTGGCATATGTGATAAACAATACGACATAAGCAATCTACACCTAAGTATTGGAGATTACACTTTTACCTCGCAATTCACCGTGAAAACTTTATTTCTTGACGATAGTGATATTGTTTTGGGCTTACCCTGGATGGAAACTCTAGGTTCCTTTATTCTAAATACAAAGAAGAAGTTTTTAACATTTTCTTACAAGAAGAAGAAAATAACGCTCCAAGATTTTACACTAAAACCAAATTCAGTAACACCAGAAGATATCTCAGATATTTCAAAAGTAATGTCTCAAGAAGGTAAAAAGGTATTACAAAATATGCAAAAAGAAATTGACAAAATCAATGTTGACAAAAATGAAGAAGTTTCTCGATTTAAAAACCATAGCGAAAAATTACTGTCGCAAATTAAGAAACTTAAGAAGGATAAGAAGTCATTAGAAAACAAGGTACAACAACTTATCAAGAAGGAAGCATCAAATGTAAGAATTAAAGTTGATGACAAAACAACAAATACCGATCCAGTGAATGTCACAACTCAGGAAGAAGACAAGCAAGTTGAAGAAAAGACGTGCTTGGATGTTGTAGTTCAGACAATGAACATCCCAAGTGAATGTTCCATAACCAACTCAACAACGTCTTCGCCAGAAGAAAATATAAAAATTGCCACATGCCCAATAAGAGAAAATCAAACCAAAAAAATACCATATCGGCATCCGAATCATGAGAGTAGGCAACTCAGCGATGCTACGTATCAGGATCATTTAGACAAGAAACAACAAACTGATGTTCAAGAGAATAATGACGTAACATCATCCAGTCTTATGCTAACAAGTCATTACAAAATTTCAGTGATCAGAATATCCCGCAGAAAATTAATCTAGGATGGTCTGATCCCTTCTTAGTGCGACAATTTTGTTTGTCACTTAGAAGATCATATAAGCTTGTATCGATGAAGATGACTATTCCGAAACAGAAAGACACTCGAAGCCGAAAAAGAGATCAACCCTTTTTCATCGACAAGCTTTGAGGACAAAGCTTTTTGAGGAAGAAAGCAATGTAATGAATACAATATATATAAAATAATGTAAAATAATTGTAAACAATAATAATCATAAATAATGATTAGTTAACTAGTAATTAGGTTGAAGAGGCATGTTTAAATGAGACATGACTCTTCATGAAGAGACACTTGCCTAATATATAAGCAAGCCTCTCGTTCTCATTATAATTCATTCTCATTCTTATTCATTTATTTAATATATAATATTTGTATCCTCATGGATATCTTGATATTCCAAGTCTTTTGGAGTAATTAATTTGTAGAAGGAACTTTGTTTGCTTCAACCAGTCTCTCCAACTCCACTGAAGACAGGAGGAGATCTACATGGCTTATACAATGCTTCGGGCAGTGGTCCTTTTAACCATCCCTTTGCAAGGAAATGTGAGGCCCTTGCTATCAGTGGTCTCGCAACATATGGTGATGAGATAGATGTCGTGGCTCCTGTGGACATTTTGAAGTAGATATTTTTAATACCCTTTTTCGAAGCTTGATCGTCTCTTGCAATTCATCATATTGGGAGGACTCTTATATTGAATACAACACTTTTATTTTTCAACAGATCAAACATGGGCAATAACCATACGAACGCTTTGCACCAACCCTCAGTGTTTACTGTTTGGAAAACGAACCTTACGAAAACGGAAAGAGCTTTTGGGATGCAATTACTTTTGTCCCCCATAAAACGTCTTGCTTCCCGTCAATCTGCGACTGAGCACAGAAAAATGGGAAAACAAAGATGGATAATCATCGTCGACCTTGACGATGCCGTTCAAAGCTTTCCGACTGAAACACGCCAAATCTTTCGTAGTCTCTGTGCTCATGCAATCGTCACTTTAGATGGTTGCCCGCAACCATCACTTTAAATGGTTGCCTGTCGTTTCTCTAGATGGTATTGAAACCATAAGGCACTATTATTCCTTACTCGCCTGTTTCAGCCTATGTCCCGTACATGGTGCTTAAGAAGAACATCGATCTAGTCACCTCTGACGTGAACGAGTACTTGTCTAATGATATCGACATACTCATTGATCACAGCCAAGGCGCATGTACAAACGTGACCATTCAAATTGAACCTTAAGTCCATATAGAATTTATTAAAATAATAACCTCACCAATTTGAAGTCACTTTATTACATTATAAAGTTATTTTCTTAAAAAGATAATTAATATATACAATGTACATACACACACATATATATAAAGAAAAATGGATAAAGCCCAATTCCAAGGGAGTACCATAGATGAATTATACATGCCAAGATGACAAACGCAAGGTGAAGAAATTGTCAGCAATAAAGCTTTGAGGACAAAGCTCTTTGAAGAGGGGCAATGTTATAAATAAAAAAATCATTAAAAAACATTAATTAATAAATAAATATTAAAATAATAATATTACTAATAAATTAAATAGTTAAATTAATTAATGGTCCATTAATTATGAAAGATGAAAGGTCAAAGGGCGTGACCACTCACTTTCGTGGTTAGTCAATTCCTATATAGGCACATCGCCACGAAGAATTGTAATCACCATTCAGTTCTTATTTAATAATACAACTACTATTTACACATACATACACTGTCTACACACAAATACTTTTTTTGTGTACTGGTTTTCTCGCTACAAAATTCAGGCTATACCTGTGCTATTTTAGGTGGGAGAGAGGGTGTGGGGGTTAATGAGCTATGTTTCCCTGTGAGTGCAAATTACCTTTACCTAGTAGAGTAGGTGGATTAATTCATGTGTGATATTTTTTGCTAGTGCAATTTTACTTGTGCTTTTTTGGTTACTTATCCTTTGTGCTTTTTCTGAACTTATTGTATCTACTTTGAGCAAGAAGAGGGTGCTCTACGTCGGAGTCAATTTGGTCCATCTTGTTGGTGTTCATGTTCGTACCAAAGGTGCCAAAGTCACTAGATGTGAACCTATATTGCACGAGTTCTCGAACACGGGGGTGGAGTTCTCAAACCTGTCGCAGGTTCTTGTCCCCAAGTACTGGATTCGGGTACGGGTGCTTTTGAGAAGAACCCATAAGAACCGGGTTCTTCTATGAAGAATTGGATTCTCTGTTAAAAAAGTTTGGGTTCTTTTGTCTTGACGGGTATGGAAAACCCTAATGATGTGTACTTGGAACCCCAAAATTGGGTTCTTTGGGGTTCATTTTAATTTTCTTTTTAAATTTTTAATTAATTTAATGGGATTCCCCTAATATTCCAGGTAGCTAGTTCTTCATCTTGCGAGAGGAATTGGAGTACTTATGCCTTTATCCATTCAGTAAAGAGAAATAGGTTGGGCTCAAAGAAGGCAGAGAGCTTAGCGTACATTCATAACACACTTTGTCTCACATCTCGAAAAGACCTTGGGTACAAGGAGGGCCCTTTCAAGAGATGGGACCAATACACAGATGATGCTATGTGTGTGGACGAGGAGATACAACTAGATGGCCTTATTGAGCTACCCCAGTTGCTATGGATGAGAAAGAGCCTCAAGATGAGAGTGATTCCCGCCTGGAGAGCATGCTAACTGAAGATCTGAGTGATGCTAATGAGATGGCTTGAGGAAGCCATTGTTCACTATTAGCTATTTTTATTTTAGTATTTTAAAATTCCCTGGTTTTTGTTTGGAGATGCCTTAAGGCAAATTTTGAATGTAGTATGACAATGGACATATATCATGATTCTTATTAATATGTAAACTCCAATTTTCACTTGATATCAAACTAGAAATTTTGAAATTTCATTGTGAATGTTGAATGTTCAATGATGTGCATGTTTAAATATTTAAAATTTAAATCATAAATATATTTAGTTTTCTTGTTTAAAGTTGAAAAATATACAAATTCATATATATTATAATTTATAAAATATAATATTTATATATTATATATATAAATTATAATATACCCGAAGAACCCATGCACCCTGTTTCAAAAAATGGCATACCCATCTCCGTCCTCGTCCTCGTACCGTACCCGTCTTTGAACTCGCATTTCTTGGCACATAGATGTGAACCCAAGGGTGACTTGGAGTGATCACCCACTGTCACCTCAGTGATACACTCCCACACTTAACGCTGGACTGATTTCCAAGAAATGGGTGGGTGTGGGGTAGGGTAGGGGCTGGTGAGGGTTGGGTCACTTCCCCAAGAAACTAAGTCTCAAGCATGGATGCATAATTGAAAGGATATGAAGACTTAGAGTGAATATGGTTTGTTTGATAGTGGAAGTTTTATTTTCCAGATTTGAGTTGCAACAATAAATCCTATGGATATAATGTTGAAGTGTCTTAAAGGTTTTATATGAGCGCTGGAAATTGAATGTAGGACTTTGGGATATATGTCAGCTCTTTATGTTTCATAAACAATCAACTTTAACCATGCAAAAGTGTTGACACCTATTCATAGGGATTGGGTGAACAACTGTAATTAATGTAAATAAATAATAGAGGAAATGGAGAGTCACCGGGAGATGAACTGAACAGTCACTCCCTCTTGTATATAATAATGAACAACCTAAATGAATGAGATAATCACATTTGAGGAGTTACCTCCTGGTCTGACATGGTATCAGAGCCAACGCCATTTTTGGCTTCTCTACTTTGTAACTCCCATGGTATTCTGCCTATTCTGCCCATTCTGCATTGTAACTCCCAGTCTGTCATATCTGCCATTATTCTATCATCTGTCCTCTCACCAGATACTTCTCTGTGCTGAATTAATTAGATGCTGTGTATTTTTTATGGTTAGTGCACTCTCCCAGTAGCGTTTGAAACGTTGAACATTCCCTCTGTCCCAATTTTCTGTGTAATTGGACAGTGCATTCTGCAATTTATCTTGTTCACCCACTGATTCCTTAGAAATCGACACTGGGTTGGGTTCTCTCTGCGTTGAAGTTGGAATGTGCGAGCCATACTAGATCTTAATCCAAAGATGAAGTCGAGTTGTTGCACGAGCCCAAGAGGACCTAGAATTTAAGGGAAGCTGAGATCTACCAGGTTGTTTCATATCTGTGTTTCAAGCGATTTCATTGTTGGAGGAAGTAGAGGAGCCATGGTGCAGTGGTTGACTGTGTTCGAGCCCAAGAGCGGTGGCTGATTGTACTCAATCCTACGTAGCTTAACTGTTGTATGGTGCAACGTAACAATTCATTCAAGGCACATAAAGAGAATTCCTTGTGATGGCTATATTCAAATGAGTTGTATTTTACTGTAGTTTATATATTATGTGTGTGGATCCCACCGCCTCCCTCATATAAGCTCCTCCCCATATAATATCCTCCTCTTATGTAATACCTCTGCTATATTTATATTAGAATTGTATTTTTTTTACAAAACTACCACTGGAAGTGCTATTTCTCACAACATATTGGCAACAGAAGTATACTTTTTTTACAGTACATAGATTTTTAAAATGCATTCATTGATATCTATTGTGGGAGTGGTTCTCTCCGGCAAGGAAAACTATCCAGAATGGTCACGGAAAATCAAACACTCTCATTTTTAATGAGCTAGGAAAGGAGTGTGTGTTGGAAATAGAGACAAAGAGCCAGAACAGCCTACCTCAGACAAGGAATTCGCCATTTGGGAAAATAAGAACAGCAAGGCTTATGCATTGATTGCAACGTCAGTAAATGAAGAGGTGAGTTGCCATATTTCGCCATTTTCAAATGCTTTCGAAGCCTTACAAAAACTGAAGGAACTCTATGACTCACACTCTGCACTTGAAGTTGTTCAACTCATGATTAAACTGTTCACCCTTGAATTACAAAATGATGATCCTCTTGCTCTTGCATCAGAAGTAAAATCTATTATGCATGATATCAAAGTCACTAATGTTGAAATGCATATTCCTCTGATAGCTTTTCTCAAGGCACTTTATCCCACTTACTCAAATTATCTTGAGTCATTGCAAGCAAATGGAAACCTCAAAGTATTACCTTTGACTCCCTTGTGAAAAAATTTGCTAAAAGAGAGAAAGCGTTGGGAAGAAGACAACCCCTCAGTCTTCTAGAGAGGTTGTGTGCCTTGCACATAGAAAAAGAATCTTGCTCAAGATTCTTCCAGAGGAAGAGG